>JAGHMJ010003313.1:145000-177500 GCA_018749465.1 Paracanthobrama guichenoti
CTTTGAGCTGAGGCACTCACAGCTCACTGGTGCGTAAGGCTGGGCTGCGAGTCTTTCTGAATGGGGTTGTTTCTGCTGTGGACGGATTACGAGTCTCATCTCCAGCCATTAGCCCGGCCCATGAGCCGGATTAGCATTAGCTCTTCCTCCGCATCTGGCAGGAGTGTGAGAGTGAGATTTGTGGAGGCAGAGTTTCTCAGCCACTGGAACATGAGCTGAATCTGCAGTCGTGTGAATATGGCAGATGCACATTAATGCTTATATAACATTATGAATAAGCATATGCTGGTGTATCTGATATGATCATCAGTGTGTGCCACGTGTGAATGTCTCAGTCTGAAGTCCTGCTGGTGACAGAAGAGCTCAGTTCTTCCATCCTTCACTCGTTTAACTAGCGCTGAGTAGATTACAGTAATCTATAGTCTGTTACCGATTACTAATAACATGACGGAAACATAATCTATTGCATTACACGTTTTAGGTAATGTATTTGGATTACTTTCGGATTACTTTTAGATTACTTTTGACCCAACTCATTTATCACATAGATATGAAGTGGATTATTTAAAAAAACAAAACAACAACAACATGAAGTGCATTAAACAGTACATGATATCAGGGTTTCCCAAACTGGGGTTCATGTTCAGCTAATAATCCAATCATAAGATATAAATGTGCAATTACAACATGAAAACAATATTAATAAAATGAAAACAGAAATTACATTACAAAGCCAAAATAGGCTTGAAATATTTTGTCCAGACTTCAAGAATCAATCATTAATGAGTCACTGAATAATTTCCTGCCATTGTGTGAATAAAATGTGATCATGTAATCCATAAAATGTGTATGTGAGCGAGTGAGTGGTGTGTGAGTGTGTGTGTGTGTGTGTGTGTGTGTGTGTGTGTGTGTGAGTGTGTGTGTGTGTGTGTGTGTGTGTGTGTGTGTGTGTGTGTGTGTGTGTGTGTGTGTGTGTGTGTGTGTGTGTGTGTGTGTGTGTGTGTGTGTGTGTGTGTGTGTGTGTGTGTGTCTGTGTGTGTGTGTGTGTGTGTGTGTGTGTGTGTGTGTGTGTGTGTGTGTGTGTTTGTGTGAGTGAGTGTGTGTGTGTGTGTGTGTGTGTGTTTGTTTGTGAGTGTGTGTGTGTGTGTGTGTGTGTGTGTGTGTGTGTGTGTGTGTGTGTGTGTGTGTGTGTGTGTGTGTGTGTGTGTGTGTGTGTGTGTGTGTGTGTGTGTGTGTCTGTGTGTGTGTGTGTGTGTGTGTGTGTGTGTGTGTGTGTGTGTGTGTGTGTGTGTGTGTGTGTGTGTGTGTGTGTGTGTGTGTGTGTGTGTTTGTGTGAGTGTGTGAGTGTGTGTGAGTGTGTGTGTGTTTAAGATGCTGGCAGTGCCTGTAATAATTCATGTGCTTCACTGGCCAACAAGTTCATGAGCTCCTAAAAGCTTTGTTACATAATCTCCATCTCCACTCAAGGGAAGAATGAGGGTCATGATCATGTGTGTAATATAATAAGGCATTATGGGCTGTTTTGATCCTCATCTATGCTGTGATGTAATTAGAGACTACATTTAGCACCTTTTTATATTAATTGTGATATATTCTCACACTGTTATTGCTGCAGACAGGCTTACCGGTTGTGTTTAGTGATGTGTTTGTTACTCAGTTTGCTGTGTAATGAATGAGATGTGTCTCGGTGTAATCCTGTTTCAAGCTCTTGATACTGATGTTCTTCTGATGTTCTGAGGGTTCTTCTAGCAAACAAACATCTTTATATTCTGTAATTCCTGTCTTCGTTATGAAACATGCAGCCGGAGATTTCCTCCATCATAGACGTCTGTCAGCGGCTGAACATTCACACCGGTCATGTCTGCATCTGTACATGATACACACTATAATAGGTATGGAAAGTAAGAAGGGAAATAAAAGGAAGGAACAAGTCATAATGTGTGGACTGAGAATTGGTAATATTGGCTATAACTCTTAATGTTATAGGAAAACTATGACTATATGATGAATGGCAGGAGAGGATCATCTTTATATCATGCAGGAAACGTATACAAGAGATAAAGAATCGGCCATGGGAAATAGTGGAGTAGAGTATAATGTAAGAGTATAGTAGAATGTGGAAATAATGACCCAGGACAGAGATGTTTGTTTAATTTAAGGAGGACTGGACTAAGCGTGAGCCAAAGTTTCAAAACACGAGTTGGATGTGTGATGGAGTATTTCTGTGCCAAACACACTCCTTCTGGATTCACACACGTTTCAGAAAGTTTTTTTTTGAGTATGGCCCTGTATGACATCATAAAGGGCGGAACTCCTTATATGGGCACTTCTCCCAGATGAGCACACACACAACCACTCTCACACACACTCACACACACACACACATACATACACACACTCTCACACACACCCAGAGCAAGAGCAAGAGCGCGTCCATCAACAAGCTTTGTTCGGGTTACGGGAGCTGTTGTGTTTTTAGACACGAGATCAACGATGTCACTAAAGAAGTGTGTGTGTGTGTGTGTCACCTCGTTCAGCTTCCCAAATAACCCAGCGTTAAGGGAACAGTGGATACAGTTTGTGTTTCTGGAGTTCTGCAAGTGTGTGTGTTTGTTCCCGCTCATGAGTGGAAATGTGTGTGTTTTGTTGACAATCGGTGCGTAAGTGAGTGTGTGTGTGTGTGTGTGTGTGTGTGTGTGTGTGTGTGTGTGTGTGTGTGTGTGTGTGTGTGTGTGTGTGTGTGTGTGTGTGTGTGTGTGTGTGTGTGTGTGTGTGTGTGTGTGTGTGTGTGTGTGTGTGTGTGTGTGTGTGTGTGTGTGTGTGTGTGTGTGTGTGTGTGTGTGTGTGTGTGTGTGTGTGTGTCTCTTTAGCTCCGCCCACTGCACGCCTCCACGAGCTCGGCTGTTTTCTGAAAGAATCGGTACAGTGTATCTGTCTTTTATAAATCTGATAAACTAAAGACTCTTGGGAGATATGAAGGATCAACACTACTCTAGAGATACTCCAGAGTAATGTAAGGACCGGTTTTACTGCTAAGACAAAAGCTGAGATCCAACACCCTGCATTAAAACAATAAAACTCAATCTGAAGAGAAGATCTCACAGAGAAACTGTAGGACACCGCCCTGACCAAAACCCTCTCCCCCTCTCTACCTCCCTTTCCCCCTTCCCCCTGATTCAAGTCCCAGAATGCAGATATACTACATATGATTTATCTTGTAAATCTATTGTTTTATCCCTTTCATGTCTGGTGTCTTTTTAAAGGTCATAGTGCGATTGGTAAAATGGTCTCAACATCACTGAAGTCACTGATAGGGTTAGAAAGATTGAAACATATGAGACTTGTGTTCTCTTTTTGAGTGGTCTCTCCAAAGATATCTGATCCTCTTCCCCAAACTAGGTGTTTGTGTTGCAAATAGTTACAACCCTTTGTTCTGGTCTGGGTATTTAAGGAAGGGTAGCAGGGCTGCCATTGGGGAATATTCTGTAGACAGAAGCCCCCATGCAGTGTTGTGTCAGTGTCATAAGAGACACGCACACACACTGTATGTATTGTGCCAGATATGACTCTTTGAAACTATTTTCATATTACTTAATTGTATTTTATGCTGAAAGTTGTGTACCATGGATTCATGTTTAATTATGTTCTTTAAGTTCTGTCTGGCCAAAATAAATGTTAATCTTGATTTATTCTGTATTTTCATAAATCATTACTCAAGTAGTGTCGCATGAGGAGTTTTGTAGGAGTTTCGTAAATCTTTCTGTCAGGGCAGATTCATACCGAGGACCCCATGACCGGAGCATGGCGCTAAGCATGAGGGGCAATCTGATTTCTGGGTGTCACTGTTATTAACAAGTTACAGCTCTCGTGACTATTGCTAAAATTACACTTTCTGTTATGAGTAAGCATGTGCGACTCACTTAAAGGTAAAATAGTTCACTCTGTAATCCTCTGTAATATCAGAACTGACTAATTTGCGCCCGTGAGGTAATGTAATTATAATCACGAGCATTATCCTCTGAGCGACTCCGGGTCCCATGGAGGAACGAGTATTTGAAATTAAGAGATACTAAGAGAAATCAAAGATCTAAATTAAATCACAACTAAACTTATGATCAGCTGTTAAGTTACAAATGTAACAAATGTAACAAAGTTACAAAGAATTGGAGTCAGATCAAATTATTCATGGAGTCAGATTTAAAATTCGATGGTCATAAATTAAGTGAATCCAACAGAAGTGCTGAGAAGGCGAACACGCAGAAGTCCTTCGACCAGGCCGTTAGATTCCGTCCTTGGGCTAACGGATGGACCTTACAGTAACATGAGACTGCAGAAACTGTGAGTTATGTAAAGTTAAAGTTTCAAGATTCAAGATTCAAGAGATTCAAGATTCAAGAGTTTTATTTGTCACACACACAGTTATATACAGAATATACAACCGGCAGTGAAATGTAAACAGGTCCGCTCCATGGACAGTGCAAATTCACAGTTAAAAACACAAGGAGGAAATTATAATAGAAATAAGATATAAAAAAAAGTACTATCTATATATATATATATATCTGTAGAATTATAAATAATCAAGTCAAGTAGAAGAAAAAAGTAAAAAATAAGAATAAAGAAGTGGAATAAAATAAGTGAGTAAACTGTAGACTTATGTGACTTGTAGACTGAATATGTGGTTAACAAATGTACACAGAAGTATAATGTGCAAACAGGTTTATAACAGGTTGTTACACAGTAACAACGAGAACAGAAAGTGCAGTGCAATGACAGTGTATCGATGTTTATCCTGAAGTGAAGTCACGTGATGTTAATTTTCAGGAGTCTGATGGCCTGGGGAAGAAGCTCCTCCTGAGTCTCTCAGTTTTGGCCATCAGGCTTGGGAAGCGCTACCAGATGGCAGCAGCGTGAAATGAGGGTTTGCAGGGTGATTAGAGTCCTTGATGATCTTAGTAGCTCTACCTTTGCAGCGTTTGGTGTAGACGTCCTGCAGAGACGGGAGAGCTGACCCTGAGATACGCCGGATAAGCGCCACGACTCTTTGCAGGGCTTTGCGGTCATGACTGGTGCTGTTCCCATACCACGCTGTGATGCACTGAGTTAATACACTTTCTATCGCCCCTAAATAGAAAGTTTTCAGGATAGCTGGTGAAACCCTGAATTTCCTCAGCTGGCGCAGGTGGTACAGTCTTTGCCTGGCTTTTTTCACCTGTGTCTGAATGTGAGCAGTCCAGGTCAGGTCCTCGGAGATGTTTACACCCAGGTACTTGAAGCTGCTCACTCTCTCTACTGGTGACCTGCTGATCATGAGGGGGGAGTATGTCCGTTGCTGTCTCTTCCTGAAGTCTACAATCATTTCTTTGGTCTTGCCAACATTCAGAGAGAGACAGTTGTCCTGGCACCATGATGTTAGATGCTCCACCTCGTCCAAGTATGCCGTCTCGTTGTTGTTGGAAATGAGGCCCAGGACAACAGTATCATCAGTAAATTTGATGATAGAGGTGGATCTGTGTGTGGACAAACAGTCATGCGTGTAGAGCGAGTAGAGCAGGGGACTCAGGACACAGCCCTGTGGAGCTCCCACACTCAGGGTGATGGAGGTGGAGGTGGACTGGCCTATTCTCACCACCTGAGGCCTGCCAGTGAGGAAGTCCTCAATCCAGTGGCAGAGAGAAGGATTCAGGCCGAGATCCAGGAGTTTGGAGGTTAGCTTAATGGGAACTATGGTGTTAAAGGCTGAGCTATAGTCAATAAATAGCAGCCTTACGTAGTTCCCACTTTTGCTGTCGATGTGAGTGAGGGAGGAGTGGAGGACATGAGAGATGGCATCTTCAGTCGCTCTATTGGGATGACAGGCAAACTGAAGAGGGTCCAAAGTATCAGGAATGAAGGAGCAAATGGTGTTTTTAATGAGTCTCTCAAAGACCTTCATGACTATAGACGTGAGAGCCACTGGACGATAGTCATTTAGGCAAGAGGGTTTACTATTCTTAGGGACAGGGATGATAGTGGATTTTTTGAAGGAGGTGGGGACCACAGATGTAGCGAGGGACTCATTAAAGATAGATGTAAACAACCCGGCGAGCTGATCAGCACAGGACCGCAGAACACGGCCTGAAATACCATCCGGCCCAGCAGCTTTCCTGATGTCCACACGCTTGAGTGCCCTCCGAACTTCATCCTCTGAGACAGAGATCACGTGGTTGTTGCTGCTCTGAGTAATTCCCTCTGACGCGCCACTTGGCGGAGTCGCGTTGCCGCGGTTACAGTCAAAGCGAGCGTAGAAAGAGTTTAACTCATTCACAAGCGACGGATCAGCGCTCACCTCTGCAGAGGATTTAGATCCAAACGAGCAGATGGACCTCAGACCCTGCCACATGCGCCGCGAGTCGTTGAGTTGGAAATGAGACTCCACTCAATCCTTATAACGGAGCTTTGCGGCTTTAACTGCGCGTCGCAGAGCATAGCAGGACGATCTGTATTCAGTCATGTTCCCCATTAGGAGACCGGCGTTGTAAGCGGCAGTGCGTGTGTTCACTGCAGCGCGGATTGAATTGTCCACCTACGGTTTCTGATTTGAGGAGGACGTTATTGTTATTGTTTGCGTGGCTTGCTCTGTAAGCGTGTTGATGAAGCAAAGCACCACATCTGTGAACTCGCTTACGTCGGCTGAACTCGCTCGGAACATGTCCCAGTCCACATCATCCAGAGCTGCCTATTCAGGTGTGAGGAAAATGGCGGCATGATCCGATTTGCCGAAAGCTGGAAGTGACCGCGCTTTATAGGCGTTCTTAAACGGAGAGTAGCAATGATCCAGTGTGTTTGCTCCTCGTGTAGGACAGGAGACGTGCTGGTGAAAGTTTAGCAAGACTTTCTTTAGGTTTGCTTTGTTAAAATCGCCCGCGACAATGAATGCCGCGTCGGGATGTTTGTTTATGACGCCGCTGGCAACATCATGAAGGCCAGATAAAGCCAGCGCTGTGTCTGCCTGCGGTGGAATGTAAACAGCGGTCAAGACGACCGCAGAAAACTCCCTCGGCAGATAGAATGGGCGGCAGATGATTGTTAAATGTTCCAGATGAGGCGAGCAGGACCGCAAGAGAATGGTGATGTTTCTGGGGTCGCACCATTTCTTGTTGATCATGAGGCATACTCCACCGCCTTTGGATTTACCGGCCTCGGCTGTTCTGTCCATCCGAAAAACAGAGAAGCTCTCCGACGGCGTCACAGCTGTGTCCGGGACTACGGACGTGAGCCATGTTTCGGACAAACAAAAGATGTTACAGTCTCTCATGTCCCGTTGAAAACTTATCCTGGCTCTAAGATCGTCCATCTTATTCTCCAAGGATTGAACATTTGCTAGAAGAATGCTCGGGAGAGGAGGGCTGAAAGCCCTTTTCCTTAGTCTGTTACGGATCCCTGCGCGTTTCCCACAGTGTTTCTTGATTCTTCAACTCGGCGTTGCGAAGAATCTCAGCTGGCCACAGAGGATCGGTGAAAGTGTCCTGAAACAGTCCAGTGTAGAGGTAACCAATGTCCAAAAGAGTTTTGCTGTCATAGCAGATCAATGCAGTTGATAAGTTTGTAAAAACTGAGAGTAAAAGAAAGTAAAATAGTAAATAAAAGCACAGTCTTCGCGGAGCGACCTGAACGGCGACCAAACACGGCGGCGCCATTTTGTGTGTCTTCAGCAGTGAGACAGCAGATGGCAGTAATGCAACATTACGGATACCAATTGCTGTAAAACACCAAAGAAGAAGAAGAGGAAGTTAGCAGACTGCGTGCGCTTCAGTAAGCATCTGAAATCAACATCCAAGATAAGTGCACACTCTCCATATCTCTGTGCATATTGCATGGTGTGCTTATTAATCCCTAAATGAGCAATCATAAGAGTTAATGTAAGCGTTACGTTATCAGTCTTGTGTAGGGATTCACTATTAGCTGCAGCGTTTGCTCTATTGTGTTCATGCAGCAAGCGGTCTAACTGCTGTGAGGATACACTATCTAAGCTAATGTTTAGCGCATACTCTAATGACGTATTCATTTATTTCCAAGGGCAGTGTTTTCTTTAGCTATGCTAATGTGTGCGGTTGAGTTCGTCTGCGTTCAGACCTCTGCGAGACAGTACAGCCTTACTATTATATTACTATAACTATCTGTTATGTTTGTGTTGGGGACGGCTCTGCACGTTTCTCAAGTCTTGTCTCCTGTTTGTTGGGGTTGGTTCATGTATGTTACATGTGCAGCAGCAGCAATTCTTACATGCTCACAGCAATGTCTGTTACATTACATACAAATACATTAACAGTGACCTATCCATTACTGTTACCGTGCCAATTTCTCAGAGCGTTGTCATGACAGAATGACCTAGTTTTGGCATGAAACTGAAGCCCAATTCATACTTCTGCTGGCTGTGTGTAGCGCGCGTAGTCTATGGCGTAGCCTGACGTGCACCTCTCCAAAAATGTCAACGTGTCAATTCTATGCGGACCGCAAGCGCTGTGATTGGTCTGCCAGAACCCCTCCTCAGGGGTCATCATGTTCCCTCACGCCCTTACGAAAAACAATATACTTCAAATTCATTTTATGAAGTACACTTAAGTAATGTTCAAGTATATTTTTAAGTATACTTTATGTAGTAATAAGTATAGTAATATCAATGTGTACTAGTAGTAAACTTGTAAGTGTACTATTTCAGTACTGCTTGGGACTAAATTGGCCCACTTTTAGTATATAAAGTATATGTTTAAGTGTACTATAAGTGTACCAGTAGTAAACCTTAAGAACACTAGGTTTCTCATTTGTGCTGCATCTGTACTACAAATGAACATGTTATTAGTAGTATACTAGTATTACTATTTTAAAACAAGTAGTACATTTTTAGTTTATGAAAGTACACTTTGAACTAGTTTAATAGTTTATACTACAAGTATACTTGTAAGTTTTGAACATAACATACTTATAGTTTACTATTTACATATTATTTTTGCACTTTCAGTATACTACTCTGTTCAAATGTAGATATACTTCTTTATACTTGAAATATACCTTTAACTGTACTTTAATTTTAAAAAAAATTTATACTAGCTTCATGCATCATTTTTTATCAACACTTGAATGTGGGGAAGTTTCATAAAGGCAACATTTCTTTTCACATGAGAAAAGCGCATTTTTGTGAAAGACTTTGAGAGCGATGATCAAACACAGATGGAGTCGATGGAGTCCATCAGCACCTCAAAGCTTCAGTCGTTTCCTCTCCATGGGTTAAGCGTTTCATTCTGTAACATGTTTAATGTTTGACGATGGCGTTATGTTACATTTGCGTGAGCAATCTTCTATCGCTTGGTTCAGCTTCTTCTTCTCTTGTGTTTTGATCTTGGATTCTGTACTAGAAGATGTCATAGCGCCCCCTACCGTATAACAGTGAAAACATGGAAAAGTAGTAGTAGTGTTGCTGTCAGCAGTGCAGCGCTTCAGAAACTCTCCTCCCTCCCCAGCTCCACCTGCACAGAACTGATATGGGGTTAGTTCATGCATGTCACATGTGCAGGTCTATTCTGCCAAGACCAAATACATTAACATTACCATATCATTACCTCTCCGACAGTTGTCATGACAGAATAATAATTATTCATTTGATACATGTTGGGGTTTTATGTATATTTCATGTGTTGCTAGAAAATAATCAAATCACATGTTAGGGTATCACATCATATTTAGACTAAAGCTTGGTAAGAGTTTCAAACACTGCAAACCTCATTTAAACTGAAAGGAAATGAAGGCGAGACACTACAGGCAAGTTTTCATGCATCTGTCAATTTTGAGCTTTTCATAAAGTGTTAGTGGAAAGGAAACACTTTGCAACTAGCACTTTATTTGCGCCTGTGGATTTCGAGGGGTTTGTTCATATATATATAATTTGTGATTTTATACATTTTATTCCTAAAGAAATTGTGAAAATTAAGTGAAATTAAGGCTGTTGACAGTATTTTCTGATTTATGGAGTGATAAAAGAGAGATCAATCTCCCCTCTGTAAAAACCTTTGACTCTAATATGTCAAAGTTTCAACTTGACTTCATTCAATGTTCAGATTTTTGTTCTAGAAATATATGCAAATTAGTGCATATTTTAATTAGATAACAGCTCATTTGCATATTTAAATATAACATTTCAGAAAACTTGTAATACAAAAACTGTGTGTAATTCTTAATGTGGTCACTCAGCTGGGGAAGTATGGTGATATCTGTTAGTTGTTTTTTCACTCATGTGATATGTTTGACGTCCTGATGTGGAAGATTAGCATTTTCTGATGGTTTTTGCTTCTGAAAAACTTAAAAAAAGGAAAAAAGATGATCTTGATTAAAGAAAGAACAAATATCAGTCAATGGAGCCTTGTTTTCACTTGAATTGAGTTTATTTATGACTCACTTGGCAGATATTTGTTCTTGTTTTATGCACAAACTCAGTTCAGTTAATTTTGCTTCTCAAGTAATTATATCTTGATCTAATACATAAAAATATTTTTTTGCAGTGCGTCCCTGTATGTTAGTATGTTTCCTTGTGTTTCTCTCTTATTGTGTCTTGTGTATGTGTGGTTCATTCAGGTTTGCAGTGCAGAACTGATGAATAATGTATGGCTCATGAAGTGAAGGGGATGTTCTGAACCCTAATTACACCGTGGACTGTGTGTTCCCGTCTGTTTGTTTAACAGGCACACGTGTCACCCGTGTGTTCAGAAACACGCTCACTCAAATGATGAAATAAACTCACCTTTCTCACAGCGCCGTCTTAGAAGACCACAAGACCACAACGAAGCTTGTGAAACCCCTGCAAGGTTAGCAGGAAACTGAACCAGCTTCTGTTTCTACAGGAAAAACTGCATGAAATATGCAATACGGAATAAAAAATTAGATTCTTGAATGAATCGTCCTTTTAAGCTGGAAACCGGTCGAGCCAGTTAACAGAATCAAACCGAATCAGTCTTTATGGTTTCTGGTAGAGATGGGCTATTGAAACAAATCACAGAATCAAGAAGAACCGAATGAGCCGGAAGTCTTTTTGAATCTTGACCCAAATGCTGACCTTCACTCTCTCTTTAGGTTTGATTCTCTCATGTGGAACGGGTTAACCGGTTCACTAACCCGTCTGGTCACGGCTCATTCGGTGCTGTGCATCATCGATCCAGAACTAAAGTTTGATTGAAATATGCAGCTTTGAAGGGTTCAATCTTCCTTTGCTGGAGTCGAGGTGTCACTGAACTGACACGCGATAAAATACATCTTCATTTCAAGACTTTCTTTTGTGTTTTTCCCTGTGAAGACTTTTGTTTGTAATAGATGTCACATCACAGGAGCGCCGCTTCTATTAATACCACACGCGTGAGGAAGCCTTCAGAGGACACGTGAACATCTCTTCATCACAACTGTTCTTTCAGAATATAATGCTCATGTAACCTACTTTTATAATGCTTCATGCTGTTTTTTTTTTTGTGTGTGTATTTTGAATTGAAACAGTCCATTGATCCCACACGACAAAGAAATCATCTACTTCCTCTGTGTTTCTGTCCTGTTTTCCAGCACGAACATCTAATCATTTTTAACTCAGGATACATTTACTGGAGAAGAAAAATTACTGAAAATATTAAGCCCTATTCCACTGATCTGAGGTCAGGGTCTGGAGCTCACGGCGCAGGAGCTCTTAGGGCGTGTCCGAATCCACTGTTGCTAGTTTAACGACGGGATAAACGGTCGGCGCGTCCGGCTCATGATCCAAAAGGGTTGTGCCTCGTCTCTTAATGAGTCATGGGTGTGTTTTGGGCGTAATGTGCAATAAACCAATCAGAGTCTCATCTCCCTTTCCCTTTAAAAGCCAGTTGTGCTTGGGTTGGAATCGGGTTGTCTTAAGCAAACATTTAACCCAACCACTGGGTTAAAACAACCCATTCACTGGGTTTGTCCATTTTCAACCCAGCATTTTTTAGAGTGTAGATTCACTGAAGTCACTGAATGTAGTGAGGAGGTTGGTAACACTCTTTATGACGTTATTCTGAAGGTGCGGGTGGAAATGGCAGTAGTGGGAGAGTGGGGTAAGATGAGCCAGTGGGTAAGTTTATCTTGGCTACTGTACACTTTTATTGTCATGTGACCATATACTTTGGAACCTCCCATCATTTCTGCCAGACTGTGAACAGGAGAAGCCCACGGGAGGAGTGGAAGGCACACTTTTACTTTAAAAACTGTTTTTGGATTGTCAAAGTAAAGTTTTAGCACAACAGATGTAATGGCTGTTGCATCAAAGCAAATGTGTCCAGGTCTAAACTATTTATGATCCATATTGGTGATTTAGCAATGTATGAAACTATGCAAATCATTTAGCTACATTTTAGCCTGAATTGGTAAGCTAGCTAGCTTCATCCAAAATGGCAGCTATGAAGCAAAGTGAGCCAAATGCTGTGGGGTAAACTGAGCCAGTGTTTTAACTAACCCCACCATAAGGCACTGTAGTTGAGTTCAGTCTCTGAAGGATGAGTAATCACATTTATCTTTACACCTGTATGGCTAACGGCCTAACATGTTCAACACCAGGACAAGAACCGCTGACTAGCATGTTTATTCGTTTCAATGACATTTATTCATTCATTACAATTCAGTTTTTATTTTATGTTATTTGTATTTAATTGTACTCAACAAACTCTGTTTAGTCTGTTTTTGGGAAGTGGTGTTCAACATATTGTTTCAGAAATGCAAACAATTAAAGATATTGAAATCTCAACTTCATTTGGTCGGTTTTATGTTAAGTTCGCTTTAAGAACAGAAATATGACTATTGTTAAAGGAAATTTGATTATTGAAGGTGTTTTTCTATCTTTACAATCTGTAACAGATGGTGCAACTTACCCACAGACTCGGATCAACTTACCCCTAACCTGGAGTAAACAGGAACAGTTTTTATAAGAAGCCATACTTTTCGAACCCTTTGTCATAGATGTGTTATGATCATTAAAAATGCTAGAAAACATCCTGAAATTACTTAAGATGCTTTCATTGCACTTCTGCCTTATTTTCTCTTATCTCACATAAGTAAAACATGGCTCATCTTACCCCACTCTGCCCTATTATACAGACACACTTGTGCTTGGTTTCATAGATCCTTCTAGAGGATTGGGAGATGAACTGTGCTGAATCCTCCCGTCACACTGGGTCCTATTTTAGGCAGTAGGTGTCGGCGTGAGTGGTGTGTGTATCAGATGCTGAAGTGTTGCTGCTGAAACACAGAGAAGCCTGATCGGATCCGTCACAGCTCCTCACCCACAGACACATATGTTCTCTCATACACACCTCTCATGTTAACACAGTTACCTCCATAATTAAATTAGACGCGCTCATCTGAATCTACTGAAGTGTAATGTGGGGGATTCTGCTGATAAAGACTAGACTGCCATCAAACACAGAGGAACCCAATGGAACTAGACGCCGTTCAGCTACTGATAAATCACCTCTAAGGCTCTGGTATTAAGATGTGGTTTTGTTGAGCCAATCACAAGTAGACAACAACAATAAATACAGGTTTAAACAAGGTATAAAGCATTTTGAGCTTGCCACATTCAGCCAGAGGTAGTCAAAATCACATTAGACTGGATTGCTTTCATTCATGTGATTGAATGCATTCAAACAGCCACAAACATATTTTCATAGATGGACATGTATGCACATTGTATGTGGCTGTGAGGAGACGGGGTTCTGACTGCATACTGACTCTGACAAGAAGAACCAGATGTGCCTGAGCATTCTGTCCTTTTTTAGGGTAGATTCTTGTGACATCCTGTTTTTGGTTAATTTAGATGTATTTGATCCGATTTGTGTTCATACATTATATTGCCAAAATGATGCCCCTACGAATCACCGAGTTCAGGTGTTCAATCCCTTCATGGCCACAGGTGTATAAATCAAGCACTAGGCATGCAGACGCTTCTACACACATTTGTGAAAGAATGGGTCGCTCTCAGGAGCTCAGTGAACTCAAGCGTGGTACCGTGATAGGTTGCCACCTGTGCAATAAATCCATTCCTGAAATTTCCTCACTACTAAATATTCCACACTCAACTGCGATTGGGAACAACAGCAACTCAGCCACGAAGTGGTAGGCCACGTAAAATCACAGAGCGGGGTCAGCACATGCTGAGGGTCACAGTGTGCAGAAGTCACCAACTTTCTGCAGTCAATAGCTCCAGACCTCCAAACTTCTGTGGCCTTCAGATGAGCTCAAGAACAGTGCGTAAAGAGCTTCATGGAATGGGTTTCCATGGCCGAGCAGCTCATCCAAGCCTTACATCACCAAGTGCAATGCAAAGCGTGGGATGCAGTGGAGTAAAGCACGCCGCCACTGGACTCTAGAGCAGTGGAGACGTGTTCTCTGGAGTGACCAATCACGCTTCTCTGTCTGACAATCCCATGGACGAGTCTGGGTTTGGCAGTTGCCAGGAGAACGGGACTTGCCTGACTGCATTGTGTCAAGTGTAAAGTTTGGTGGAGGGGGGATTATGGGGTGGTGTGTGTTTTTCAGGGGTTGGGCTTGGCCCCTTGGTTCCAGTGAAAGGAACTCTTAATGCTTCAGCACACCAAGACATTTTGGACAATTTCATGCTCCCAACTTTGTGGGAACAGTTTGGGGACGGCCCCTTCCTGTCCCAACATGACTGCGCTCCAGTGCACAAAGCGTCGGCCCATAAAGACATGGATGAGCGAGTTTGGTGTGGAGGAACTTGACTGGCCTGCACAGAGTCCTGACCTCATCCTGATAGAACACCTTTGGGATGAATTAGAGCGGAGACTGCGAGCCAGGCCTTCTCGTCCAACATCAGTGCCTGACCTCACAAATGCACTTCTAGAAGAATGGTCAAAAATTCCCATAAACACACTCCTAAACCTTGTGGAAAGCCTTCCCAGAAGAGCTGAAGCTGTTAGAGCTGCAAAGGGTGGGCCGACTCCATATTAAACCCTACGGATTAAGAATGGGATGGCATTAAAGTTCATGTGCATGTAAAGGCAGACGTCCCAGAACTTTTGACAATATAGTGTATGTTTGTTAGCTAGGATACTGTGTAAATGTCAGTGATCTGAATAAAGCATGATGCTCACTACCAATAATGCAATCTTAGGAGAATGGGATCATTTCTGACAGAGCATCTGCATTTATCGTTTGACTGCTGCAGGATTCATGCATTTGTGTGTGTGTGTGTGTGTGTGTGTGTGTGTGTGTGTGTGTGTGAGAGAGAGAGATGATGGGATGACACAGCTGCTCAGAGACATGAGTCATGCAGACAGACACTATCTGACACAGATTCATTTTCTGTCTCCTCTCAATCTTACCTGGTTCAGTAATGGACACGTGGAACTGTGTCATTGTTCTGTCAGGTACAGAAGATTAACCCAAAGATTACACACACACACACACACACACACACACACAGAGACCTCTTTCATCTGTGGAAGACAAAAACACATTTTGAATAATATGTAATTATAATGAAAAGGCACTGAAGCTTTCAAGCCTCAAAAAGGACACACAAGCATGAAGTATGAAGTATCCATTACATAAGTCTTATAAAGTACAACAAATATAATCTGTTATTCATTGAAAACCTTGCCATTTATTTTAGCTCTCCATCCTTCATAATCATAATCTGCATTTTCAATCAATTTGAATGATTCGTTCCATAATGCACATAAAACCCAGTGAAAGAATGAATCCAAGATGATCCCGTCAGGTTTAACTTCAGTTCGGACTACAGCGGATATCAAAAGTCTACACACCCCTGTTAAAACAGCTGGAGTTTGTGATGTAAAAAATAAAGATAAATCATATTAGAAGTTTTGCACATTTAATGTAAAAAATTACAACCTATGCAATGCCACAGAAAACCAAATTTTTCAGAGAAATAAAAATCAAAACAATGAAAACTTAAAGTAACAGTCCCCTTTAGACATTTTGTTGACTGTAAATAACGTTGCACCTACAGTACATGTCAGCTAACTCTCACTCGAGTATTAGTAGACTGTTAGGTTAGGGTTTGAGTTAGTAGAATAGTTGACATGTAGTTGCAAAGTTACTTATAGTCAGCAGAAAGCCTGCTGGAGCATCAAAATCTCACACAACACATTAAACATCAACACACTACACATTAAACATTTACGACAAAGAACAGAAAGAACTGAGGGCTTAAATACACATAAGATTAACAGAACAAGAAACAGGTGCGTAACTCAATCAGAAACCATGGTAACAAACAATGAATATGAACTGGTGACAGGGAAAACAAAACCAAACAGAACAAGATACAGAAGATTAGATCTCAACTGTGTCACAAACGCCTACAGCATTGTGAAGATGTCGAGCTTGGGCGGAAACGTTGCAAAGGCAGATTCATTTATGCATTCAAAGGATTTTGCATTGCATTCATATTTCATCACTTCATGCAGTCCTGAGAGTCAAACCCTTGACCTTGCTAATGCATGCTCTCCTGAACACTTGAACTGATATCACATGTGTCCTTCACAGAGAAGACAAGACAAACATCTCATTCAGTCCTTAAGACGGCCTGAAAAGAATCTAATAACCCAAATATGTGTGCCGTGAGTTTTCTCCTGCGTAGAGATTCGCGTGTAATGATCTTGGAAAGCAGCTGCTTATAATCCATCTATTCAGTGAGAGCTTAGCCATTGTAAAGAATCCTTTACTATCAATTCTATTCATGTTATAGTATATTTGGTAATACTTTACAATGGTGATACTGAATTTATTCAAATTAAAATGTAAATTGAACTGGAAATGTAAATGTAAAAGATGTAAATAATTAAGCAGGTCTTCAATTCGTGTGACATTACAGCCTTTCTGTTGATTCTGGCACTCCTAGAGCAGGTTTTTCTGCTTGAGTGTTGATTATTCCCCATATTCTCCATTGTTGCGGCTCCTCTCTTCCCAGTCTGTCAGTAACGCTCTGTTTAGTTCCTGAAGCCCCTCCTTCTGAAAAGCACACTGTGCTCTGATTGGTCGGCTGGAGCGGTGTGTTGTGATTGGTGTTTGGGAAATGCCCCGCCCCTTACCATAACCGCCAGTTTCAATACACGACTAACTCAAGCAGGCCCCGCCCCTTTATTCTGCGCATTAATTATTATAATGAGGAATATTGTGCCGTGTTGGTTCCCGGAGGAAAACTCGAGACTACAATGGAGGCGTTTCAGGAGTTCAGGAACACTGACACTGATAGAGAGAAGACCTGGAGCTTTTTCATGCTCAAACAGCCACATCACACACTGAAGACAGATGGAGAAAAGCACAACAGGTCCTTCTGAAATAAACTCTGCTTCATTTTCAGATTGCTCATATTACTCTAAATGTGAAGTTGTTGTATATTTGAAAGCACCCTGGCTGTGGTATTTTCTGAAGCGTGTGGTGTGAGCCGGGTGAAAGCGGCACTGAGAATACGCCGTGCCGTCGGACCTGTTTAATTATGGAGCATCACTCGTGACACTGTGGAAGGCCATCAACCCTCAGCTGAGCCGAAACATGAAGCCAGATTTCCTGCGCAGTGTGAGAGCGCTTCGTCTGTCTGTCATGCTACTCTTTCCACTGTGAAGGTCACGTACTATGAATAGCCTTGTGATATGAAGACAAAATCTGGGGGGATCGTCAATGAAGACTAACTTTACCATTCAAAGTCATAAACTGATTTAGAGCACAAACAGCGTGAAAATAACCAAAGACATTAAAGAGCATGATGGAAGTGTACAGACAGGTGGCAGATGCTTCATCAGGTGTCTATGCAGACGTAAACACAAACCTCTTCATTATGAGGGACTGAGCCATGGTTACTGTTGCTAACGCAGAACCTTCCACAGGGATGAACCGGAGATTTACAGCAAAATGCACATGATGACAGAACAATTCCTGTAGTTTTGCTTCTGCATGTTTGTTTGATTATTTGTGACCCGTGCTGGCAAAATGAGTGTGAACGCGCACAGGATAATTTCGAGCTATAAAACAAGTGAAAAAAAGGTGAGGTTTTCACAAGTGTTTCACAAGGTTTTTTGAAGTGAGGTTTTCACAAAAATGAGTTCATTAAAGGGATAGCTCTCCCAAAAATTTAAATTCTGTCGTCATTTAGTCACGCTCAAGATGTTCCAAACCTGTGTGAGTTTCTCTGTTCTGCTGAATACAAAGGACGACGTTTGGAAGAGTGATGGTAACTAAGCAGATCTCGGCAGTCATTGACTACCATAGTATTTTTCCCCCACTATCCGAGATCTGCTTACCAACATTCTTCCAAATGTCTTCCTTTGTGTTCAGCAGAACAAAGAACTCATACAGGTTTGGAACAACTTGACTGTCTCGTCTAGCGATCTCAATGCTCCAAATAGCAATTCAACATCTGAATGTGTCTTTATTTGTACGTTTTCAGAGATGAGTGCCTTCCCTTTGTCCATGAAAACAATCTCACGCGTGCTGACGGACGGATTCGACGCGTGCGCACAGGATATGCACTCTGAGACAGCGCACGATCACAATATACACACAGAATTACAGTATTTCAAAATATCATCTGTTGGTTAACTGTTGGGGAAAAACATCAGACGTGTAGCATTATATTAGATCCGTGCGGGACAGTAGGTCTGAATATATAGGCTGTCTGTCTCATTAATGTTAATCAAACAATTGTGCTATCATGGGGAAAAAGTATATTTATTTTTTCTATAGATGTCTGGTTTTGACTGGTGTGTGTCAGATTTGGTGTTATTATCAGGGATTTTAAGGTATAGTCGCTAAACTTTAACTCGATTTTTCTCAGAATTGACAATTCAAAACATGCATTATGTCTCAAAATATCAAAACATGTGGCATTTATTTATTTTGCAAAGAACTACAATCCTGTAAAGCATTGCAAACCACATAATCCTGTTGAAAAATATGGATAAATATAAACCTATTCATTTAAAGTTGTTTATTTAACAAAATGGCGCCGCCGTGTTCGGTCGCCGTTCAGGTCGCTCCGCGAAGACTGTGCTTTTATTTACTATTTTACTTTCTTTTAAACAACAACCACGTGATCTCTGTCTCAGAGGATGAAGTTCGGAGGGCACTCAAGCGTGTGGACGTCAGGAAAGCTGCCGGGCCGGATGGTATCTCAGGTCGTGTTCTGCGGTCCTGTGCTGATCAGCTCGCCGGGTTGTTTACATCTATCTTTAATGAGTCCTCGCTACATCTGTGGTCCCCACCTCCTTCCAAAAAATCCACCATCATCCCTGTCCCTAAGAACAGTAAACCCTCTTGCCTAAATGACTATCGTCCAGTGGCTCTCACGTCTATAGTCATGAAGGTCTTTGAGAGACTCATTAAAAACACCATTTGCGCCTTCATTCCTGACACTTTGGACCCTCTTCAGTTTGCCTATCGTCCCAATAGATCGACTGAAGATGCCATCTCTCATGTCCTCCACTCCTCCCTCACTCACATCGACAGCAAAAGTGGGAACTACGTAAGGCTGCTATTTATTGACTATAGCTCAGCCTTTAACACCATAGTTCCCATTAAGCTAACCTCCAAACTCCTGGATCTCGGCCTGAATCCTTCTCTCTGCCACTGGATTGAGGACTTCCTCACTGGCAGGCCTCAGGTGGTGAGAGTAGGCCAGTCCACCTCCACCTCCATCACCCTGAGTGTGGGAGCTCCACAGGGCTGTGTCCTGAGTCCCCTGCTCTACTCGCTCTACACGCATGACTGTTTGTCCACACACAGCTCCACCTCCATCATCAAATTTGCTGATGATACTGTTGTCCTGGGCCTCATTTCCAACAACAATGAGACGGCATACTTGGACGAGGTGGAGCATCTAACATCATGGTGCCAGGACAACTGTCTCTCTCTGAATGTTGGCAAGACCAAAGAAATGATTGTAGACTTCAGGAAGAGACAGCAACAGACATACTCCCCCCTCATGATCAGCAGGTCACCAGTAGAGAGAGTGAGCAGCTTCAAGTACCTGGGTGTAAACATCTCCGAGGACCTGACCTGGACTGCTCACATTCAGACACAGGTGAAAAAAGCCAGGCAAAGACTATACCACCTGCGCCAGCTGAGGAAATTCAGGGTTTCACCAGCTATCCTGAAAACTTTCTATTTAGGGGTGATAGAAAGTGTATTAACTCAGTGCATCACAGCGTGGTATGGGAACAGCACCAGTCATGACCGCAAAGCCCTGCAAAGAGTCGTGCGCTTATCCGAGCGTATCTCAGGGTCAGCTCTCCCGTCTCTGCAGGACGTCTACACCAAACGCTGCAAAGGTAGAGCTACTAGATTCAAGATTCAAGATTCAAGAGTTTTATTTGTCACATACACAGTTATATACAGAATATACAACCGGCAGTGAAATGTAAACAGGTCCGCTCCATGGACAGTGCAAATTCACAGTTAAAAACACAAGGAAGAAATTATAATAGAAATAGGATATAAAAAAAGTACTATATATATATATATATATATATGTCTATATCTGTAGAATTATAAATAATCAAGTCAAGAGAAAAAAAAGGTAACAAATAAGGATAAAGTGGAATAAAATAATTGAAGTAGACTTTGCAGTGAGTAAACTGTAGACTTATAAATATGTGGTTAACAAATGTATAAAGAGTATAATGTGCAAACAGGTTTATGACAGGTTGTTACACAGTAACAACGAGAACAGAAAGTGCAGTGCAATGTCAGTGTATCGATGTTTATCCTGACGTGAAGTCACGTGATGTTAAGTGACTGAGTTGAGGAGTCTGATGGCCTGGGGAAGAAGCTCCTCCTGAGTCTCTCAGTTTTGGCCATCAGGCTTCGGAAGCGCTTACCAGATGGTAGCAGCGTGAAATGAGGGTTTGCAGGGTGATTAGAGTCCTTGATGATCTTGGTAGCTCTACCTTTGCAGCGTTTGGTGTAGGCGTCCTGCAGAGGCGGGAGAGCTGACCCTGAGATACGCTCGGATAAGCGCACGACTCTTTGCAGGGCTTTGCGGTCATGACTGGTGCTGTTCCCATACCACGCTGTGATGCACTGAGTTAAAACACTTTCTATCGCCCCTAAATAGAAAGTTTTCAGGATAGCTGGTGAAACCCTGAATTTCCTCAGCTGGCGCAGGTGGTACAGTCTTTGCCTGGCTTTTTCACCTGTGTCTGAATGTGAGCAGTCCAGGTCAGGTCCTCGGAGATGTTTACTCCCAGGTACTTGAAGCTGCTCACTCTCTCTACTGGTGACCCGCTGATCATGAGGGGGAGTATGTCCGTTGCTGTCTCTTCCTGAAGTCCACAATCATTTCTTTGGTCTTGCCAACATTCAGAGAGAGACAGTTGTCCTGGCACCATGATGTTAGATGCTCCACCTCGTCCAAGTATGCCGTCTCATTGTTGTTGGAAATGAGGCCCAGGACAACAGTATCATCAGCAAATTTGATGATAGAGGTGGAGCTGTGTGTGGACAAACAGTCATGCGTGTAGAGAGAGTAGAGCAGGGGCTCAGGACACAGCCCTGTGGAGCTCCCACACTCAGGGTGATGGAGGTGGAGGTGGACTGGCCTATTCTCACCACCTGAGGCCTGCCAGTGAGGAAGTCCTCAATCCAGTGGCAGAGAGAAGGATTCAGGCCGAGATCCAGGAGTTTGGAGGTTAGCTTGGTGGGAACTATGGTGTTAAAGGCTGAGCTATAGTCAATAAATAGCAGTCTTACGTAGTTCCCACTTTTGCTGTCGATGTGAGTGAGGAGAGTGGAGGACATGAGAGATGGCATCTTCAGTCGATCTATTGGGACGATAGGCAAACTGAAGAGGGTCCAAAGTGTCAGGAATGAAGGCGCAAATGGTGTTTTTAATGAGTCTCTCAAAGACCTTCATGACTATAGACGTGAGAGCCACTGGACGATAGTCATTTAGGCAAGAGGGTTTACTGTTCTTAGGGACAGGGATGATGGTGGATTTTTGAAGGAGGTGGGGACCACAGATGTAGCGAGGACTCATTAAAGATAGATGTAAACAACCCGGCAAGCTGATCAGCACAGGACCGCAGAACACGACCTGAAATACCATCCGCCCAGCAGCTTTCCTGACGTCCACACGCTTGAGTGCTCTCCGAACTTCATCCTCCGAGACAGAGATCACGTGATTGTTGCTGCTCTGAGTAATTTCCTCTAACGCGCCACTTGGCGGAGTCGCGTTCGCAGCGGTTACAGTCAAAGCGAGCATAGAAAGAGTTTAACTCGTTCACGAGCAGCGGATCAACGCTTGCCTCTGCCGAGGATTTAGATCCAAAGGAGCAGATGGACCTCAGACCTTGCCACATGCGCGCGAGTCGTTGAGTTGGAAATGAGACTCCACTCGGTCTTTATAACGGAGTTTTGCGGCTTTAACTGCTCGTCTGAGAGCATAGCAGGACGATCTGTATTCATTCATATTCCCTGAATGGAGACCGGCGTTGTAAGCAGCAGTGCGTGCGTTCACTGCCGCGTGGATTGAATTGTCCACCCACGGTTTCTGATTTGAGAAGGACGTTATTGTTATTGTTTGCGTGGCTTGCTCTGTAAAGCGTGTTGATGAAGCAAAGCGCCACGTCTGTGAACTCGCTTACGTCAGCTGAACTCGCTCGGAACATGTCCCAATCCACATCGCCCAGAGCTGCCTGTAGCGCGGTCTCTGAGTGGGGTGACCAACGCTAACTTCCCGCCTCACGGGGTTCCTGGAGGAGCTTTTGTTTGTATTCGGGAGTGAGGAAAATGGCGGCATGATCCGATTTGCCAAGCGCTGGAAGTGACCGCGCTTTATAGGCGTTCTTAAACGGAGAGTAGCAGTGATCCAGTGTGTTTGCTCCTCGTGTGGGGCAGGAGACGTGCTGGTGAAAGTTTGGCAGGACTTTCTTTAGGTTTGCTTTGTTAAAATCGCCCGCGACAATGAATGCCGCGTCGGGATGTTGGTTTATGACGCCGCTGGCAACATCATGAAGGCCAGATAAAGCCAGCGCTGTGTCTGCCTGCGGTGGGATGTAAACGGGCGGTCGCGACAACCGCAGAAAACTCCTCGGCAGATAGAATGGGCGGCAGATGATTGTTAAATGTTCCAGATGAGGTGAGCAGGACCGCGAGAGAATGGTGATGTTCCTGGGATCGCACCATTTCTTGTTGATCATGAAACACACTCCACGCCTTTGGATTTACCGGCCTCGGCTGTTCTGTCCATCCGAAAAACAGAGAAGTTCTCCGACGGCGTCACAGCTGTGTCCGGGACCGTGGGCGTGAGCCATGTTTCAGACAAACAATAGATATTACAGTCTCTCATGTCCCGTTGAAAACTTATCCTGGCTCTAAGATCGTCCATCTTATTATCCAAGGATTGAACATTTGCTAGAAGAATGCTCGGGAGAGGAGGTCTGAATGCCCTTTTCCTCAGTCTGTTACGGATACCAGCACGTTTCCCACGGTGTTTCTTTGTTCTACGCCGCTGGCTCTGTCCATTGTTCAACTCGACGTTCCGAAGAATCTCAGATGGCCACAGAGGATCGGCGAAAGTGTCCTGAAACAGTCCAGTGTAGAGGTAACCAATGTCCAAAAGAGTTTTGCTGTCGTAGTAGATCAATGCAGATGATAAGTTTGTAAAAACTGAGAGTAAAAGAAAGTAAAATAGTAAATAAAAGCACAGTCTTCGCGGAGCGACCTGAACGGCGACCAAACACAGCGGCGCCATTTTGATGCAGCCTAAAGAAGCCTCCCCGTCGGGGAATCAAACCCCGGTCTTCCGCGTGACAGGCGGAGATACTGTCCACTATACTAACGAGTTTACTAAGATCATCAAGGACTCTAATCACCCTACAAACCCTCATTTCACGCTGCTGCCATCTGGTAAGCGCTTCCGAAGCCTGATGGCCAAAACTGAGAGACTCAGGAGGAGCTTCTTCCCCCAGGCCATCAGACTCCTGAACTCAGTCACTTAACATCACGTGACTTCACTTCAGGATAAACATCGATACACTGACATTGCACTGCACTTTCTGTTCTTGTTGTTACTGTGTAACAACCTGTTATAAACCTGTTTGCACATTATACTCTTATACATTTGTTAACCACATATTTATAAGTCTACAGTTTACTCACTGCACAGTCTACTTCAATTACTTTATTCCACTTCTTTATTCTTATTTTTTTACTTTTTTTTCCTTCTACTTGACTTGATTATTTATAATTCTACAGATATATATAGATAGTACTTTTTTATCCTATTTCTATTATAATTTCCTCCTTGTGTTTTTAACTGTGAATTTGCACTGTCCATGGAGCGGACCTGTTTACATTTCACTGCCGGTTGTATATTCTGTATATAACTGTGTATGTGACAAATAAAACTCTTGAATCTTGAATCTCTTTGTATACATGCATATTTATTGCCAGATATGCATGTATATTTATGTTTTTGGGACTGTAGGGATATCAAGTGGGTGGAGCTAAAGAGCCCTTTTTGGCTTGTCTCTGATTAGTGGGATTTTTTGTACAGCATCATGGGTAATGTAGTTTTTCACCATGAATTTAGCTGTTAAAAAATAAGTTGAATTAAGGCTAGTTTTTCCTCACTGGTTTGTTATTGTGGTATTATACATTTCAGATTTACCCATCCTTCAACAGCACAACATGAACTGTGATTGGACACAGTCAATCAGTCTGAGTGCAGTTCTTGCAGAAAATAAGATGCAAAGTGAACCAGATCTTATGCTGATGAAAAGTGTGGAGTGTGAAGATGTCAACATTTCATTCTCATGATCTCAACGTTCAGTTGTTCACGCAGAGCAGTTTCACAGTACACAGTAAGTCGTGAAACTGCACCAGTGAAGGCATCTTGAGCCGCTGAATGAATGTGGATCCGAGAGCGTGGGAGCCGATCTCTGCGCTGATGTCATCCACAGGAAGTGCTCTCCAAGGACCCGCGGAGTCGCGTCTGGGTCACATGTCTCGGATTCCTCTGGCGCGTCAGAAGGACGGATCGGCCTTGGCTCTCCTCACAGGAACACACTGGCCAATTAGAGACGCTGTATCAGATTCCAGGTCAGAGTCTTGGATGGTTGAGAAACCAAGAGGCGTGACATGAGCCATCCGCTCAGCGCTTCCTGGATTCCCTGAATACTTCTGACTGGTGAAAATGGCACGGATGAAGGAACGTTTGCCAAAAGTCTCACAATTAATTAAGAGTAAAACATTTGCAGCTGTTTCAAAAGTATACAATTTGAAAATTCTGTCAATAATTACTCTCAACTGAGCAGAAATAAAGTCATACGGGTTTGGAATGAAGTGAGTAAACGATGGCAGAATGTATTCCTTTAACATCATCTACATCAAGGGATTCTGCAATGTGGCAACTAATTCATTTTTTTAACTAATTCACTAATTCATTTTTCACAAACAATTCTTTTTACAAAATGATGAAAGAAGTAGATTGACAAATCATTAGCGCAGCTCACAGTCAATCACAGCAGTCAATCAGAAACATGCGTACCACAAGCCTTATCTATAGATGTAGATTAAATAACCTCAGCAGTGTGTGAGAGATACAGCCGCTTGTTAGCTGGTCTGGTGATGGCATGAATGCAGCGTGTACGATTACAGCACAGGAAGCTGCCATTCTACACGCTATTAAAGTTAATAAGGGCAGGAGTCGGGTTGCTCTGGGCTCTCCCAGGACATTAATAAACCACAGGGTGCCAGCTCTGCACTCAAGCCTTTAATAGACCTACAGAAAAACACCACCGGTCCACACTTCCAAACGAACAGTGGAGCGCTCCGACTGAAATATGAACACAACTCGGATAAAAGACATCTAAACGAACCCAAAACAGGACGTGATGTCACAGGATTCTACCGTAAAAAGGGGCAGAATGCTCAGACTTTCATTTCAGTAACATCGCTGATTTCAGGCAGAATTACTATATTGTGACGTCTATCCTTACTGTGGTTGAAAAGATTTTGGTTTTTGATTACTATATATTTTTTTCCAATATTCCCTTTGATGCAGTGTGTACTAAAGCTGTTTGTGACTGTTAAAGCTCTGCAAAGTCTTGCAGATCAAAGTGCAGATAAATGGAGTTTGAAACGAATTGTCAGTAATAGAGGATATGCATTGATGCCACTTTCCCGCCGGACACGCACCCTCAGCCGGAGCGAGTGGCAGAAGAGTTGCGGTATGACTGGAGTTAATACAGGAAAATGCCAGTAAAACAAACAGTTATCAGTTTAAACTAAAGGTTGGACTCGATATAGTGTTCCTTACACCTTACTAAAGATCCAGTGATCCATGGATATTCCAGGAATCGTGTTTTCCTGATTTTCTATGAGTCTCATTTCGATACATCAGTACTGATCACTGTCAGTCAGTCGAGAGAGACCCATCCGCACATAAATATGGGATTCTGTGTTGAAGTGTGCATATGCCAATATATTATAGGCCTATTTTTTTATATCACCTAGACAGCGCACAAGAGCGCTCCCTTTATAAATCACTGAAAGCTGTCACTCATTCAATGATCTCACAAAGTCTCATATTAATCAGTGAAGCTGACGACACAATGAACCTCTTATTTACATAATATCCACACTTAGAGAGGATTAGCGCACATGTAGAACTCAGCACTGGACAAACACTCGAGCAGTGAGTGGATTCTCACTTCAGCACCTGTGATTGGCCAATGCGTTCAAGAGATCAACAAACATGTCTGTGATTGGCCATTGCGTTCAAGACATCAACAGACATGTCTGTGATTGGCCATTGCGTTCAAGACATCAACAGACATGTCTGTGATTGGCCATTGCATTCAAGAGATCAACAGACATGTCTGTGATTGGCCATTGCATTCAAGAGATCAACAGACATGTCTGTGATTGGCTACAGTGCTCACCAAAGCGAAAACATTTGACAAGCACAAATACGCACTGGAACTTTTGCCAAGTCTTTTTAGCTAATAATATGCTATAATTAGTAAGAAAACAGATCCTAGACCAGCAGTTATGGGCAGCTTTTCCCTCTAAAAGCCATCAGTAGCAGAAGCAGCGGCGGCAGTGGTTTGAGTGAGGAAATGACACGCTATTATCAAGTCCATCTCCCTCGGTCTGGAAGGGGGCACAGGGATGTCCAGGGGGTCCATGGCCAAGCCTCCCCGACCTCTCCTCTGGTGCCAAGCCTGGTTTTGTGTTTTTCACAGCATTCACACTGTAAACCAATGCTGCCACTCAGTGCGCGTAACCACAGTCACTCCAGATGATAGTGACGTCACATGCATACCCTCTATTCCAGCCTTACTTCCTGCTGAATCTCCACAGGTATGTAACTAATTTGCATAACTCCTGCCTCTGGTCTTGACTGGCTGAACAGCGTCCCGCCCTCACACACTGTAGCTGTATCTGAGACTGGAAGAGTTTGCTTCGTGTTGTTCATGTGGAGAAGACGCTGTTTTCTGCTGAGATTGATACGGTAAAATCCAGGCCATTGTTACTGTTCATATCACTGTGTGTCAAGAGCTGAGATATGATAATGAGCATTTGCTTTCTGACCAATCACAGCAGAGCAGCTCTCAGAGAGGCGGGGTTTAGAGAGACTGAAGTGTTTCAGACACTGAGAGAAAAGAGCTGATGCTTCAGTGGATATTAGGAGAGAATTAAAGTGTGTTTGACCTTGAAAGCATCTGAACCTGTTGCCTAAAACAGCATAATAGGGGCACTTTAAGGTCATGGTAAGGTAATTTAAACAGGGTAAATCCTGTGGTGACATCACAATAGCTCCTGCGTCACCTTTATGTTTTAAAGACAGACACTCGTGACAGTTGCTGAAGGCAAAGACAGTAGCCCTGCAATGTTCCAACTTTAAAAGAAGTGAATCAAAAATGTAATTAGGACACAAATCACATCAGAAGAATAAATGCTGGAAATAGAAAGGATCTACTGTTGCTTCAGTCACTTGAACGTTAACAAAAGCACAGTTTAACATGGTTACATTTTCCATTTGCAGATATCCGACTGCGTAACCACATTTAGATCGGCCTCAAGCGTTTATTTCCTGCGGCATGATAATATCACTTCCTAAACTATAAAATGTACATGAATTTAATATAGACGCTATTTGAGCCGTAACTGGGAAGGCGCTTTGTCCTTGGACGTGTGTTTGTGTTTCTGGAGTCACATCTGCTGTAACATTATTCTGCCATCCATCAATGATTTAAAAGCTCTCTGGTTTCTAACACTTACTGTCAGAATGCCAGCCATCACGTCCAATTACAGCAGCAAAACACTGATGTAATCCTGCCTCAGATCGACCCGACAGCACATGAAGTCCATCTCGCTGCTTTTATAGGGCTGATGTGAAATGAAAGTTGCCTTTAAAACAATATTGCACATAACCAGAGCGTAATAAACATAATCCTAATGAGACAATGCAGGCAAAATCAATAGGTTCCAGTTACTCTCAGAGCCTGAGTGGTGTTTTCTGGAGAAAGCAAGGAAGACTCGGGGGAATGAGGTTTCATGTGTCCTGCTGCTGAACCTCGACAGGATCACCTGCCGCCTCATGGCCAATCACTGAGCTCATTCATATTGAGCCTGTTACATTTTAGATACAATATTGATCTAATTGATCTCCACCAGTAAAAAGTTGGAAGTTATAAATAAAAAGATGTTTTGCTTGAAAATACTATTTCAGTTTTTCTACTTTAACGGCCAGAAAAATTGCGTCTCTCACCCAGTGAGAAATTCTGAGCTTAGAGACGGCGAGCTCTCTGCGGCCGGCCCCAAAGCATACAAACAACTGAGACGACTTGCGCCACTGGCCGGAGCGGCCCATATATGCATTTAAAGTACGAACAGGGCAAAGCAAATTAAGCTTCTCTTCCTCAGCAGAGGAAAAGGAGGGGGACAGAAAGAGTAAAGCATGACCACTTGATAGCGGAATTAACGTGGACAAAACTTTGGAGCCATAACCAGGTCTGGGTCACAGAAACACCTTCACAAGACCCGAGGCAAACTCCACGCAAGGCTCACTCACAGAAGGAGCCTGCAGATCCCCCACACGCTTGAGAGAGGCCAATGCTGACAAAAGCGCCACCTCGAGAGTCAGAATCCCGTCCAGAGCTGACTCCAAGGGATCAAAGGGAGGCTCCTATAGCCCCTCCAAAACAACCGATAAATCCCAGGTAGGGACTCTAATAGGACGTGCAGGCCTCAAGTGTCTAACTCCACACATAAACAAAGAAACCAGACGGTGTCTATCTAGGGGGAGGTTGTCTGACTCCTGATGGGCGGCAATAGCTGCTCCAGCCACAAACTTATCCTGCAGGAATTCCAGCACTAAACCAACCAGGCAGCTGACTGGGTCCACTGCACGAATTGAACGCCAAGACTCAAAGACCTTCCATTTAGAAAAATACAGCCGTCTAGTAGAAGGCACACCAGTGTTATCAATGGTCTCCTGAACATAAGCGGAAAGACCAGACGCCACTGTCACTAGCGATTGCCCCTGATAGGCCACACCCTCAGCCTCCATATCTTGGGTCGAGGATGCCAAATCCTGCCCTGGAGCTGAGACAAAAGACCTCTCCTGATAGGAATCTGCCAAGGGGACCCCTCCACCAGGGAGCTCCGTTCTGAGAACCATGTCTGGGATGGCCAGAATGGGGCTATCAGAAGGAGACAGATTCCACACTCCCTTACTCTGCAAAGGACTGTAGAGATTAGCTTGACTGGAATGCATACAGTCTCAAATCCAGCCGTGGATGAGTGAAGGCATCTATCCCCAGAGGCATCGGATGAGACCACAGGGAGAACCACAGGGAGAACTACAGGGGGCACTGCATTGAGCCCTGTGACGCAAAGAGGTTAACTTCCGCCTCGCCGAACATGCTCCAAATTTGAGCCACTGTTTGGCGGCGCAACATCCATTCCCCCGACCTGAGCTTCTGTCTAGACAGGATGTCCGCTGCGATGTTCAAGTCCCCTGGAACATGAACTGCTCTCAGTGAAAGAAACCTGTCTTAAAGCCCAAAGGAGAAGGCGGCGTGCATGCCTGTCCAGGGTGCGCGACTGCGAGCCTCCCTGGCAATTTATGTGGGACACCATTGCCATGTTGTCCATCCAGGGCCAGAGATGGCTCCCAACTCTGGAACATGAACTGCTCTCAGCGAAAGAAACCTGTCTTAAAGCCCAAAGGAGAAGCCCAACTCTAGGCAATTTATGTGCCACAGAGACTGGAATCTCAAGCAGGGGCCAGATGGGCCTGCATCAAGAGAGATTCAAGTTGAACACCCGGGAAAGTGGTCTGCTGAGAAGGAGTTGCTGAGCATTCAACCTAAGACCAAGAAACCGGAGGTGGTAGAGAAGGATGTCCCTGTGACGACACACCAACTCTCTGGAATGTCTAGATTACTTAGTACACGGATGCCCTGGAGCCTCAAGGAGGCCAGTGCTGCATCCATGCACTTGGAGAATGTCTGCGGATCCAAAGCTAGACCAAATGAAAGGACCCAATACTGGTACGTCTTTCCCCCAAAGGTGAACCTGAGGAACCTCCTGTGCTATGGAATGACCTGGATATAAGCATCCTTCAGGTCCACGGTGACGAACCAGTCCCCTGTTAGAATCTGCAGGATAGCTTTTAACGTCAGCATCTTGAACTTCTCTTTGTAGAGGGAAAAATTCAGGCAACGCTGATCCAATATGGGGCGCAGACTCCCATCCTTCTTTGGGACCAGAAAGTAGCAGCTAAAGAAGGCTTAGTTCAAGTCCGAAGGAGGAACCTCCTCTATCGCTCCCTTCAGTCGGAAGGATGTCACTTCTTGCTGCAGAACAGAAGCTTCTAGGGTGCTGTTCATGACAGTGGGGTGAACCCCATCGAAGCAAGGAGGATTGCTCTCCGTTTCCTGACCCGTAGATCAGAAAAGCCCCAGTGAAGCTGAAGTAGTGGGTTTAGCTGGCTGCCTCGGGTCAACCTTGAACTTGACCGCTTCCGGTTTAAGGCCCACATTCGTCCATTTCCTTGAATGAAGAATGGCCATGGTATGAAGCACCATACCTGCCTGGCCAGCCATCGTGTAGGATTTGCATTTATGCATTAAAACACACGACAAACAACCATTTTCAGATGTCACAAGGAATCTGCAAATATTATAATGCATTTTAATTTGGTTACAATTATTTATAAAAAGATATAACGCATTATAACTGTAACGTGTTGCTGTGTATTGAGCTCACAAAGATGAAGAATACTTATATAAATGTATATACTGTATGTTGCCTTTTTTAAATTGTATTTTACAGAGTTGTTTACAAGTTCTGGTTCTACTATTGTTGTTCTTATCTCTGGTCTTTAGTTTTAGGCCTAATAAAATCTGCCACAGGGACTACCAATGAAAACTAGCCTTTGGGCTAATTTGGGTACATTTACATTCATGAATGCTGATTAATGCACACTGTCCCTTTTTGAAATAAATGTATAAATAAATAAAATACTGAGACTTTATTACAAACACACGAGAAACACGGGAGAAAGAGTAACAACAACTGTCGGAAAAGGAACTGAAAGAACACAGGACTTATAAACACTGGGAGAAATCGATAATAATAATACAAAACACTTGAACAGAAGGAATAACTGAGCAAACACAGGGGGGAAAACAACATACACGAGACAACAACATACATTATGAATATATATAATGCATTATACATAAAGGATTTAACTACATTTATCAGTGTAGTTTCAACAGAACGACTTTTTAAAATATTTGTTGTTTTCATCCTCTTTGACAGCCCATCACTGACCACATGAACATCAGAATGAGATGGTTTCAGACAGAACGCAAAGACTGGCGGTTCTGCTGAAGCACAGATGAGTCAGTGTGTCATGATACCTCACCACACTTCTCTAAAACTGAGACATTTCTCAGTCATCACATGATTACCAATCACTATCTCTGGTTGTTTAAGGGGTCAAAGGGCAGCTCGAGCGCTTTTATTCCTTGACATTCCTCTGAGAATCTGATATGACCGCTCATCCTCTGTCATCTGAAGGTGCTCTCCTGTGTGAAGCCTGGACTTTGTCTCGTTTATCAAGGGCTATAAAATACCTTCATATTCTCAAGCTGATTTTTTTTACTGCTTATGTGCCACTCAAGTTGAAAAACACAATTCAATCTGATGTTAATACACACAAGTACACATTTTCCAGCTTTCGTAATCATAAGGAATATTAGGGGTGAAAAGCAATTATCAGGAGCAGTCAGTTTCTGACGATTGCTCTGGTTTTGCACAGCTCTGATAGACCTCCACCGTGTTACTGAGCAGGTGTTTCTGAGGCAGGACTGATTACTGCAATACTGGGTGAAGTTCTGCCTGAGTAAAACTAATTTACCTTTACCTGTAATTATAGTGTACCTATAATGTAAGGGAACAATGTGTAAAG
>JAGHMJ010003313.1:187500-282500 GCA_018749465.1 Paracanthobrama guichenoti
CTCCAGACGTGTGTGTGTGAGTGTGTGTGTGTGTGTGTGTCCACCGGCTGCTTGTGAGATCGTTTCCTCCACAGTCACAGAGATGAGCTGCGTTTGAGCCAGTGTTTCTGCTTCCTTTGTGTGAAATGCAAATAAAAAATGTCTTGTATATAATTACTTCATATGACACACAAAAACATTCAAAATCATCAGCGAATTCTCAGAAAGTGTTACACGGCGCCGCTGAGAGCCTTATGCATGCTTGATGAAAGTGCTGGGCTTTTCATTTATGAAATAAACATGAGCCATATGCCGAGCTCTCATTGGATGCTTCTGTTATTCCTCGTGCAACAATCCGTACGGGTTTCTTTCTTCTGTGGAACACGAAAGGTTCAAATTGTGAAGACTGTGCCGGTCGCTCTTTTGCATTCGTTTATCATGAATGGTGACTGAGGCTTTCAAGCTTCAAGATGGAAGAAAAAGCAGCATAAGAGTATCATAACGATATAATGATACATACACTAGTCTTCTTAAGTCTTTGAATGGTTTGTTATTGACTCAAAATCTGCCCAAGGTTGGCTGATCTGGTTCACAGAACTGAAGTGGGAGTAATGCCGTTCTTGAGCTGAACTCAGTGATCCAGTGAAAAACAGCATGGCTCTGATAATCAGCTCACACACTCTGACTGGCCACTGCGTTCAGGACATCAACAGGAATGTTTGTGATTGCTCAACGCTTCAAAAACTCGTTGTTGTGCTCCTCAAACCATTCCTGAAGCATTTGTGCTTTGTGTCAGGAGCATTATCCTGCTGGAAGAGCCACAGCCACCAGGGAATACCGTTTCCATGAAAGGCTGTACATGGTCTCAACAATGCTTAGGTAGGTGGTACGTGTCAAAGTAACATCCACATGGATGGCAGGACCCAAGGTTTCCCAGCAGAACATTGCCCAAAGCATCACACTGCCTCCGCCGGCTTGCCTTCTTCCCATAGTGCATCCTGGTGCCATGTGTTCCCCAGGGAAGCCACGCACACGCACCAGGCCATCCACGTGATGTATAAGAACACGTGATTCATCAGACCAGGCCACCTTCTTCCATTGCTCCGTGGTCCAGTTCTGATGCTCACGTGCCACTGTTGGTGCTTTCGGCGGTGGACAGGGGTCAGCATGGGCACCCTGACTGGTCAGCGGCTATGCCGCCCCATACGCAACAAACTGAGATGCTCTGTGTATTCTGACACCTTTCTATCAGAACCAGCATTAACTTCTTGAGCAGTCTGAGCTCCAGTAGCTCGTCTGTTTGATCGGACCACACGGGCCAGCCTTCGCTCCCCACGTGCATCAATGAGCCTTGGCCGCCCATGACCCTGTGTCCGGTTCTCCACTGTTCCTTCCTTGGAGCACTTTTGATAGATCCTGACCACTGCAGACCGGGAACACCCCACAAGAGCTGCAGTTCTGGAGATGCTCTGACCCAGTCGTCTAGCCATCACAATCTGGCCCTTGTCAAACTCGCTCAAATCCTTACGCTTGCCCATTTTTCCTGCTTCTAACACATCAACTTTGAGGACAAAATGTTCACTTGCTGCCTAATATATCCCACCCACTAACAGGAGCCGTGAGGAAGAGATCATCATTCACTTCACCTGGTCATAATGTTATGCCTGATCGGTGTATATACTCACTGCTGAACAAATTAACTAATTGGAAATTATCAAAATTGATCCCCCATAATCAAGTAGGTTACTTTGTTGTAGAAATGACGTTATTCTGCATTATTAAAAATGTTGTTGAAAATTAGCAGTGTTTGAGACGTTCTTGTGAAATAGTGAGTGACTGAGCTCAGATCCACTTCCTCTGGTCACTTCCACAATGGAAAACCCATTTTACAGTGATGCATAATTATCATCAGTACAGGTTCTGTTTATTCCAGGTAATATCCTCTATTGTTACTCAGTGTTGAGTCACAGTTCGTCAGTGGTGGATGAAACCATATTTTCAGGAAACACTTTATTATGACGTAGTTACACACCACATGTCCTTACTAACAGTAAATTATGCATAATTACATGCAACTAACCCTCAACCAAACCTTAACCCTAAAGTACGTACATGTAGTTCCTTAATATTTCTCAATACTTATATGTGTAATTACACTGTAACAACTTCACCTTAACATAAAGGGTTACACTTTATTTTACAGTGTAATTATATATTTAAGTATTGAGTAATATTAATGAACCACATGTACGTACTCTAGGGTTAGGGGTTGGTTGAGGGTTAGTTGCATGTAATTATGCATCATTTACTGTTATTACTATAGTAAGTGCATGTAACGTGTAACAAGGACACTGTAAAGTAAAGTGTTACCAAATAAAGTCTAAAAAAACGCTTTTATTTCTGTATAATCGCCTGCTTTTGTGTTCCATGACTAAGAAATCAAGACAAACAACAAAACGTTTGGCTCTTTTAGAGAGCCGTTAGAGGTCAGTTTGGGTTGAAAGCATTAATATGGTAAAGGCCATTAGATTCTGGACATCTGACAGGATTCACGAATCTCTCACCTGAGAAATGGATATGGTAAAATCCTGTTCTCAGGGCTCTTGTTCGGGAAACCAGGGCTCCATTTTTAGAGCTGTCGGAGCCCACACACACACACACACACACACACACACACACACACACACACACACCCGCGTGGGCGACGCTTGTTGTGTGAAGGGAAGTACAGGCCTAAACCCTGTAATCTAGAGTTTCTGTCATCACTGAGTCACTCCACAGCACTCCTTCCTAGAGATGTGCTCTCTTCTGAGCGCTCGTCCCACATAATGAGGCTCAGACATTCTCTACATCCCCACTGACAGTACGCCATCCAGCTCTCGCTCAAAACAACATGTTGAGCCGTAAGAATGTCCAACTCTGAGCCGAACGACGCCAAACGAAACCCAATTCCCTGAATGTTGGAAGGATTACGAGAATTACCAGCTTCCAGTTTTACAATGACTCTGGTAATCCCTCAACAACCCGCGGTTCCTTATTCTTGGGTTTGCTCACCGTCCTGTCTGTGTGGTCCTGTTACAGTTGTGCAGGGGTTTTCCTGCATTGCTGAAATATTCAGGTAGCCAGCCAAGCAAAAACTCTCACCGCCGAGACAAGTTGAATCACATTTGACGAGTTCTTGATCGTATCGTCACGCCTCTTTCGTTGGCGTTGAGCTGCCAGTCAAACCACAAAACCAGTCATAATCTGAATCTGAATCTGAATAAATAATCTTTCCACTGATGTATGGTTTGTTAGGATAATATCTGGCCAAACTATTTGAAAATCTGGAATCTGAGGGTCCTCTAAAGTTGTCCAAATGAAGTCTTCATGGAGCATGATCTTAATATCCTGATGTTTTCTGCATAAGAGAGAAATGTTTGATCGTGACCCACACGTGTGTTGTTGCTATCGGCACAGATAAACCCATGAGACGCAGGGCCGGTGCCGGGCTCCGGGGGTACAGATAAACCCGTGAGACGCAGGGCCGGTGCCGGGCTCCGGGGGTACAGATAAACCCGTGAGACGCAGGGCCGGTGCCGGGCTCCGGGGACACAGATAAACCCATGAGACGCAGGGCCGGTGCCGGGCTCCGGGGGTACAGATAAACCCGTGAGCGCGAGGGCGGTGCCGGGCCCGGGGTACAGATAAACCCATGAGACGCAGGGCCGGTGCCGGGCTCCGGGGGCACAGATAAACCTGTGAGAGACGCAGGACCGGTGCCGGGCTCCGGGGGCACAGATAAACCCGTGAGACGTAGGGCCGGTGCCGGGCTCCGGGGGTACAGATAAACCCGTGAGACGCAGGGCCGGTGCCGGGCTCCGGGGGCACAGATAAACCCGTGAGACGGGTTTTGTACCTTAGGGTTTTGGGTTTTGTACCTTAGGGTACCGCCCCAGTGACAGTGCTGTACCTTTTCCTCTGCCAGTGTAATATCCCAGTGTTTATTCACCTGGGGTGTGAGTGTGATAACAGCTCGCCGTATAGCCGACGGCACACACAACTGTTCCTCCATCTTGTGAATAATGGCGAAAGCTTTTGACAGGAGGAGCTCCAGATGTTCAGATACTATCAGAGGATTCAGGCACACGTGGCCTGGTTTGTCGTGAGATGTGTGTTTTCACATCTGAACCACAGGAAGTGCTCCACCCCCTCATCTTCTGCATCATGTCATTGGCTCTCAGATGGGCTTTTCAAACTCAGACGGGTATGAACTTGTGCTGATGCTCAAAAACTGATCTTAACCTAAAATCATATTTTCTGAGACTGTGAGAATCTCTCTAGTGAGGCATCATCATAATGAAAGGCAACTGGTGGAAGGTGAGGACAAACCAGTCTGAACCTATTTCACAGTCTCACCCACGTTGTGTGTGTTTGATGAATGAACTTCCTTCAATGCAGCTTTCATCAAAGACCTCATAATTGGCGGAGACTGAGGAATACCGGCCCGTGGAGGTGTGGAAGGTCTACTCACACTTCACGCTGGTTTTTCAGCAGTTGTTAGGTCCGAACGGCCTCGGTCTTATCAGAGGAAAAGCAGGTCAGCGGCTACGAGCTGTAACTGGGAGTGGTGCATGGATTGCTCAATAAAGCTGGGTTAAAAATACTATGTGTGTGTGTGTGTGTGTGTGTGTGTGACAAAGAGCATGAGTCATCAGCCGCACCTTACATAACTTAATTACTCTACTGATTGTACTGCCTTGAATGTCTCCCATGGCCACGTCTGCTACTTTTGTCTCTAAACAGGCATGATAACAGTCAGCGCCCTGCGTGAAGGGGTTAAACTGCATTGTACTTTCCACTGGTGTCACAATACAGGAACGTCCCGTATGTTACACAATCATATAGTAGAACGCAAGTTGCTTAACCAGGTCAGTCAATGAACCGATGTGGATCTGTATGCCATTGCAGCGCATCTTTAGTCTACGTTAATCTGCATATATATATATATATATATATATATATATATATATATATATATATATATATATATATATATATATATATGGTGTTTTCATTTCAAAATGCTCTCAGTCCTAACTAACATTTTCCAAATGTTTCTCATCCACACTGAAATGTGCAGAGAGAAACGCTCCTGATTGGCTTTGATTGAGATTGTGTTGCAGTGCAGAGACTCCTCCCACACGCTCCTGATTGGCTGTGATTTTGGATTGATTTGGTTGCGAGTGCAGAGAGACTCCTCCCACACGCTCTCCTGATTGGCTGTGATTTTGGATTGATTTGGTTGCGAGTGCAGAGAGACTCCTCCCACACGCTCTCCTGATTGGCTGTGATTTTGGATTGATTTGGTTGCGAGTGCAGAGAGACTCCTCCCACACGCTCTCCTGATTGGCTGTGATTTTGGATTGATTTGGTTGCGAGTGCAGAGAGACTCCTCCCACACGCTCTCCTGATTGGCTGTGATTTTGGATTGATTTGGTTGCGAGTGCAGAGAGACTCCTCCCACACGCTCTCCTGATTGGCTGTGATTTTGGATTGATTTGGTTGCGAGTGCAGAGAGACTCCTCCCACACGCTGATTGGCTGTGAGTTTGGATTGACGAGTGCAGAGAGACTCCTCCCACACGCTCTCCTGATTGGCTGTGATTTTGGATTGATTTGGTTGCGAGTGCAGAGAGACTCCTCCCACACGCTCCTGATTGGCTGTGATTTTGGATTGATTTGGTTGCGAGTGCAGAGAGACTCCTCCCACACGCCTCCTGATTGGCTGTGATTTTGGATTGATTTGGTTGCGAGTGCAGAGAGACTCACGCTCTTCTGATTGGCTGTGATTTTGGATTGATTTGGTTGAGAGCAGAGAGACTCCTCCCACACGCTCTCCTGATTGGCTGTGATTTTGGATTGATTTGGTTGCGAGTGCAGAGAGACTCCTCCCACACGCTCTCCTGATTGGCTGTGATTTTGGATTGATTTGGTTGCGAGTGCAGAGAGACTCCTCCCACACGCACTCCTGATTGGCTGTGATTTTGGATTGATTTGGTTGCGAGTGCAGAGAGACTCCTCCCACACGCTCTCCTGATTGGCTGTGATTTTGGATTGATTTGGTTGCGAGTGCAGAGAGACTCCTCCCACACGCTCTCCTGATTGGCTGTGATTTTGGATTGATTTGGTTGCGAGTGCAGAGAGACTCCTCCCACACGCACTTCTGATTGGCTGTGATTTTGGATTGATTTGGTTGCGAGTGCAGAGAGACTCCTCCCACACGCACTTCTGATTGGCTGTGATTTTGGATTGATTTGGTTGCGAGTGCAGAGACTCCTCCCACACGCACTTCTGATTGGCTGTGAGTTTGGATTGATTTGGTTGCGAGTGCAGAGAGACTCCTCCCACACGCTCTCCTGATTGGCTGTGATTTTGGATTGATTTGGTTGCGAGTGCAGAGAGACTCCTCCCACACGCTCTCCTGATTGGCTGTGATTTTGGATTGATTTGGTTGCGAGTGCAGAGAGACTCCTCCCACACGCACTTCTGATTGGCTGTGATTTTGGATTGATTTGGTTGCGAGTGCAGAGAGACTCCTCCCACACGCTCCTGATTGGCTGTGATTTTGATTGATTTGTGAGTGCAGAGAGACTCCTCCCACACGCTCTTCTGATTGGCTGTGATTTTGATTGATTTGGTTGCGAGTGCAGAGAGACTCCTCCCACACGCACTCCTGATTGGCTGTGATTTTGGATTGATTTGGTTGCGAGTGCAGAGAGACTTTCCCACACGCTCTCCTGATTGGCTGTGATTTTGGATTGATTTGCAGTGCAGAGAGACTCCTCCCACACGCACTTCTGATTGGCTGTGATTTTGGATTGATTTGGTTGCGAGTGCAGAGAGACTCCTCCCACACGCACTTCTGATTGGCTGTGATTTTGGATTGATTTGGTTGCGAGTGCAGAGAGACTCCTCCCACACGCACTCCTGATTGGCTGTGATTTTGGATTGATTTGGTTGCGAGTGCAGAGAGACTCCGCCCACACGCTCTCCTGATTGGCTGTGATTTTGGATTGATTTTGTCACACCTCGTAGTCGTGTTGTGTCTGGTGTGGACAGAAAAACTGCTTATCACTGGAATTGTATCACATCGTATCTGATTTTGACTCGGTGTCACGCCATTCCCTGGAATTCATTCATTCATCCTCCATTCATTCTGCCTCTCATCCAATCACAGCACATCCTCTCATGAAAACATCACCACCTCTCCCCCATCTTGTCCTGCATTGCGAATGGCCCGCCAACGGAGCAGCCAGCCAGACATGTGCGCTCGAGGTCTGCTGAACTCAGCATGCAGGACGGTGTGCCATTGAACAGTCCTCTAACACTCAGCCCTGGCACACAAAACCCGTCTGCCGTGCTACATGTGGGCTGGAGCAAGGAGAATGTCAAGGACTTGGGAGGGGAGTAAACATCCAGCCAAGAGGCCTGGTCTGCCGTTTCCCCTGCTGCACGCTGTTTGTGGCAGAAACTCCCTCCGCGCCTGGCATGCTTGCGACCGCTGCAGGCCTGAGCTATATTCAGGCACATCACTGAGGTTGCGTGGACGTGCCGCTTTAACGAAGCTTTCATTTCAGAAGAAAGAGGAAGCTGAAGGCACTGATTACAGAACAGCCCTTCGCTGTAATGACATCCAAATGTCCCCGTCGAACCGTTGCCTCTGCCTCGGACGGATCGCTTCCCCAAGCCACGGCGCACACATTCTGAAATATGAGCCAACTCGCAATTTCATCCCTTTAACAGAAGCCAGATGTGCAGACAGAGACGCAGTGCAATGCGTTTGTTCTTTAGGCTTCATTATACGGCACCAGTAAACATAAATGACTACACTCAGAGGCTTCATGCTCATTCAAACACTTACTCTGGTAACATGGCTACTCTCTTCGATATATATCTGTCTTTTATAAATCTGATAAACTAAAGACTCGTGGGAGATATGAAGGATGAACACTACTCTAGAGATACTCCAGAGTAACATGAGACTGCAGAAACTGTGTGGACCCTTTGAAGTTCCTTCATGGAACCATCGATGCCAGTAAAGAGCATTTATTGTTATGAGTGTGCGGTAATACCATGGTACTGTTTTGTACTTTGCTGTATGTGACATGCATAATGTGAATTTTTGTTTCATTTTTCCATTCAGTAATAAAAAGTGCATAGGTATATTGTGTCATTTGGCAGCTACTGTCCATAGAAAGGCACCGGCGTGTTTTAGGCAGAAGCAATTACCCATCATCCTTCATCAGTGCATGACCGGTGTGCCTGTGGAGTTCATGAGATCATCCGGCCTCCGCTCTTAAACACGGATGAGTTGTTTGCAGTCAGTGACTGTATGGAGCGACTCCTTTAACCAAACATCTGAGGAACACACGGCCGGTTAAATGAGCAGAAACTTCATGACGTAACCCTGGCAAATCAGAAATCTTCACGCAAAGCCTTCACACAGCTCAGCTCAACACTTGCACTTTATATATATCTGTTATATAAAAGACAGAAGAGACTGTGATGCTGTAACAGGACTCTAGAGCTTATTATGATCTTGATGCTAAAGTCAGCATGAAATTAAAATTCAAACGTTCTGTGTTATAGATCTTATTGTGAACAATTAATCCATGCATGTTTTATTATTTTTTTAATGTATTGACCTGGCTTAATGCGATCACTGGATCTTCTCAAATTCTTCGTCTCTTACGCTGTTGACGTTGGTCGGCTCCTGTGTCATCATTACACGCATGCGTCACATGATCAGCATCGGCTAATGGTGAGCCGGCGTTCTGGCGTGACTCTGACGTCACTCTGAAGCGCTGGACTGTATTTACTGTTTATGGATTTATGATGATATTAAAGTCATCATGACAGTGAAATCACGCTGGTCTTTTCTTCCCTGTTGAACCGAGTGAAGCGCTTCAGGAACAAGAACAAATGTTGGATGGCTGTGGTTTGCTATTGGTGGATCTCCTGTGAGTGACAGGTTGCCCCGGCCCCGTCATCAGAGAAGACATGAAGTTATTCTGACTCAAGATTACCAGGAAACATGAATTTAACACAGTGTTCTGTACGCCAGACATCATGATGGGTTCGTCTGTACCTTCAGTCCTCTCAGGAGTGATATGAAAGTGCGTTTGATTAGCTGTTCCTGTAATAAAGGAAGAAAGAGCAGGGTTAGTGTTCGGCGGTCTAAATTTAGTCCATTGAAGTCCCTGTGTATCAACAGACAGAGCGGCGAGCCAGGCCCGGGCTGGAGGAAGACGATAATAATAGCAGTGAGTGTGACAGAGAACGCCTGAGACACAGTCATATCTCCGTAAGAGCAATATATCTGGAATAATCTCTCGGTCACTGCAGACTGTAGGTGCTGGGCTACTTTGGGAAATATAGATACAAAACATGCACATAAATGTAAACGTGTTGCCTTCCCCTCTGCATTACATGGGACACACTGTAAATATGAAGCCATCACTGAATGGGAGCTGGGAGATTCTCACCTCACGTGATCTCTGCTCCATTAGCGGATATGACGTGTTTACACTGACCTCTGCTGGACACTTCGCTCTACTGCATCACGTGTGGCGTTCAGTTACACACGGTTTACCACGGTAATCACAGCTTCACGCAGTTACTGTGGCTATTGTTACATTTTCATTTGATGTTTGTGTGCGAGTTTCATTATATTATTATTATTGGACAATGTGGCTCAGGCTCAATAACTGTAGTAACTGTAGTACACTAGTATGGTAGCATAATATGTTTCAAATCCGGACTTGTTTAAAAGCTATATTATTTTTCCGGCACATAAGAAAATCTAATTATGATTCTGTAAATCATAACTATGACATTAAAAAGTGGAAAATGGTGAGATAAAGTCGAAATTATAAGAAAAAAAACTTTTTAATGTCATATTTAGGACATTTTTAGTCAGCGTTTGTGTGAGAGTTTTATTATTATTATTATTATTATTATTATTATTATTATTATTATTATTGGACGATGTGGCTCAAGTTAATTTCAATAACAGTACTCTAATATGGTAGCATTATATATATATATATATATATATATATATATATATATATATATATATATATATATATATATATATATATATTTTTTTTTTTTTTTTTTTTTTTTTTTTAAGTTATATTCACATTTCCGGCACATACAATTAGAAATTATGATATTAAAAAGTCGAAATATGAGATAAAGTCGAAATTATGAGTAAAACGTCAAAATTATGACTTTTATATCAACTTTTTAATGACATTTTTCGACTTAGTATGTCATAATTTTTGAGTCATAATTATCATTTACAAAAGCATGATTGTTTTGAGGCGAAAATGGGCTTCCATGGTTTTCAGAATGGAAAGTCAAATAAAATGTGTTTGTTTACATGTGTTTTCCGCACTGCACATCCGGCGACGGGGACTCTTATCTCCCACAGTGCCCCGCGGTCTCTATCTCTCTTCCGGTGACGGGGACTCTTATCTCCCACAGTGCCCCGCGGTCTCTAGCTCTCGTCCGGTGACGGGGACTCTTATCTCCCACAGTGCCCCGCGGTCTCTCTCTCTCTTCCGGTGACGGGGACTGTTATCTCCCACAGTGCCCCGCGGTCTCTCTCTCTTCCGGTGACGGGGACTCTTATCTCCCACAGTGACCCCGCAGTCTCTCTCTCTTCCGGTGACGGGGACTCTTATCTCCCACAGTGCCCCGCGGTCTCTCTCTCTTCCGGTGACGGGGACTCTTATCTCCCACAGTGACCCCGCAGTCTCTCTCTCTTCCGGTGACGGGGACTCTTATCTCCCACAGTGCCCCGCGGTCTCTCTCTCTTCCGGTTGTCGTGCGCTTCGTGTGGTAGGTGTTGAGTTTGTCTCCGTATCGAAATGAAATCTGAATGAATCCTTAGAAAACACGAACTGTTATTGAAACATCAGTCCAGTTTCGTGTGCAGTGACGCTTCACGAGCAGCGCATGTGCTGTATTGAGCCCGAGCGCGCGCTGATGGTGAAGTTTATAGTGTGTTAGCCGTTAGCTTAGCGCTCCGAGGGAGTTACTCCTGCTGATCTGAACTGCTTTCATCTGTTCTTCTAAACTCTGCTGTTTTTCTGTCAGCAGACAGTGATCAGAAATGGCCAAGTCGAAGAACCACACCACGCACAACCAGTGTAAGTGTCCGTCCGAGTGTGTGTGTGAGAGATGCTGTGGATGTTTAATGGCTGTGTGTGTGTGTGTGTGTGTGAGATGCTGTGGATGTTTGACTGTGTGTGGTGCTGTGGATGTTTAATGGCTCTGTCTGTGTGTGTGTGTGTGTGTGTGTGTGTGTGTGTGTGATGCTGTGGATGTTTGACTGTGTGTGGTGCTGTGGATGTTTAATGGCTCTGTCTGTGTGTGTCTGTGTCTGTGTGTGTGTGTGTGATGCTGTGGATGTTTGACTGTGTGTGGTGCTGTGGATGTTTAATGCTCTGTCTGTGTGTGTGAGATGCTGTGGATGTTTAATGGCTCTGTGTGTGAGATGCTGTGGATGTTTGACTGTGTGGTGCTGTGGATGTTTAATGGCTGTGTCTGTCTGTGTCTGTGTGTGTGTGTGTGTGTGAGATGCTGTGGATGTTTAATGGCTCTGTGTATGAGATGCTGTGGATGTTTGACTGTGTGGTGCTGTGGATGTTTAATGGCTCTGTCTGTGTGTGTCTGTGTCTGTGTGTGTGATGCTGTGGATGTTTGACTGTGTGGTGCTGTGGATGTTTAATGGCTCTGTCTGTGTGTGTCTGTGTCTGTGTGTGTGTGTGTGATGCTGTGGATGTTTGACTGTGTGTGGTGCTGTGGATGTTTAATGGCTCTGTCTGTGTGTGTGTGAGATGCTGTGGATGTTTAATGGCTCTGTGTGTGAGATGCTGTGGATGTTTGACTGTGTGGTGCTGTGGATGTTTAATGGCTCTGTCTGTCTGTGTCTGTGTGTGTGTGTGTGTGTGTGTGAGATGCTGTGGATGTTTAATGGCTCATGAAGCCGAGATCTGTGGATGTTTAATGGCTCAGCTGTGCTGTCTGTGTGAGTGTGTGTGTGTGTGTGTGTGTGTGTGTGAGATGCTGTGGATGTTTGAGAACATGTTTAACTGCTGTGTGTCATGTGGTTGGATGAGTCCTGGATGTTTAATGGCTCTGTCAGTGCTGTGGATGAACTAGTAAAAACAAAAGTAACAGTGTGTGTCTGTGGCTTGCCTGTGTGTGTGTGTGTGGTGTGTGTGTCTTGATGCTGTGGAGTTTGGGTGTGTGTGGTGCTCCAGATTCAACAAGTGTGTGTGACTGCTGTGGATGTTTACTTGTGTGTTGCTGTGGATCTAATGACTCTGTGTGGCGTTCACTGCTGAAGGAGACAGCACTCGCTTTCTGATTAGACGTGATATAATCTGCTTAAGGCATGAACGCTGGGTAAAGATTCAAGAGTTTTATTTGTCACACACACAGTTATATACAGAATATACAATAATCTGCTTTAAGGCAGTGAAATGTAAACATGTAAACAGGTCCGCTCCATGGACAGTGCAAATTCACAGTTAAAAACACAAGGAAGAAATTATAATAGAAATAGGATATAAAAAAAGTACTATCTATATATATATCTGTAGAATTATAAATAGTCAAGTCAAGAGAAAAAATAGGTAAAAAATAAGAATAAAGAAGTGGAATAAAATAATTGAAGTAGACTTTGCAGTGAGTAAACTGTAGACTTATAAATATGTGGTTAACAAATGTATAAAGAGTATAATGTGCAAACAGGTTTATAACAGGTTGTTACACAGTAACAACGAGAACAGAAAGTGCAGTGCAATGTCAGTGTATCGATGTTTATCCTGAAGTGAAGTCACGTGATGTTAAGTGACTGAGTTCAGGAGTCTGATGGCCGAGAGTAGGGCTGCCCTCGACTAAAGATTGTTGTAGTCGACTAATCGTCCGTCTATATTAAGCAGCCGTAAATCATAATGAGCCTTTAATAGAGGGTATGCATGTGACGTCACTATCATCTGGAGTGACTGTGGTTACGCGCACTGAGTGGCAGCATTGGTTTACAGTGTGAATGCTGTGAAAAACACAAAACCAGGCTTGGCACCAGAGGAGAGGTCGGGGAGGCTTGGCCATGGACCCCCTGGACATCCCTGTGCCCCCTTCCAGACGCGTCTGTGATTGGCTACAGTACTCAAAGCGGAAACGCATTGGAAACTGAAACATTTGACAAGCACAAATATGCGCTGGAACTTTTGCCAAGTCTTTTTAGCTAATAATATGCTATAATTAGTAAGAAAACAGATCCTAGACCAGCAGTTATGGGCAGCTTTTCCCTCTAAAAGCCATCAGTAGTCTGTTGATCTCTTGGGCGCAGTGGCCAATCACAGGCGCGTCTGTTGACCTCTTGGGCGCAGTGGCCAATCACAGGCGCGTCTGTTGACCTCTTGGGCGCAGTGGCCAATCACAGGCGCGTCTGTTGACCTCTTGGGCGCAGTGGCCAATCACAGGCGCGTCTGTTGACCTCTTGGGCGCAGTGGCCAATCACAGGCGCGTCTGTTGACCTCTTGGGCGCAGTGGCCAATCACAGGCGCATCTGTTGACCTCTTGGGCGCAGTGGCCAATCACAGGCGCGTCTGTTGACCTCTTGGGCGCAGTGGCCAATCACAGCGCGTCTGTTGACCTCTTAGGCGCAGTGGCCAATCACAGGCGCATCTGTTGACCTCTTGGGCGCAGTGGCCAATCACAGGCGCGTCTGTTGACCTCTTTGGGCGCAGTGGCCAATCACAGGCGCATCTGTTGACCTCTTGGGCGCAGTGGCCAATCACAGGCGCGTCTGTTGACCTCTTGTGTGGATATTATGTAAATAAGAGGTTCATTGTGTCGTCAGCTTCACTGATTAATATGAGACTTTGTGAGATCATTGAATGAGTGACAGCTTTCAGTGATTTATAAAGGGAGCGCTCTTGTGCGCTGTCTAGACCAGGGGTTTTCAAACTTTATGATGCCAAGGACCCCCAAGTATGAACCTTTTATGAGGGGAACCCCTTCCTAAAATCCATCTATATAATTTATGTATGTAAAACATTTAAACTGTTAGATAAGGGTCATGGGTTCGATTCCCAGGGAAAGCAAGAACTGACAAAATGTAAAATGTGTGCCTTGAATGCAGTGTAAGTCACTTTGGATAAAAGCGTCTGCCAAATGCGTAAATATAAATAAATGGTAAGCGTGATGAACCCCAGTTTGAAAACCCCCTGATCTAGGCGATATAAATGATGAATAGGCCTATAATATATTGGCATATGCACACTTCAACACAGAATCCCATATTTATGTGCGGATGGGTCTCTCTCGACTGACTGACAGTGATCAGTACTGATGTATCGAAATGAGACTCATAGAAAATCAGGAAAACACGATTCCTGGAATATCCATGGATCACTGGATCTTTAGTAAGGTGTAAGGAACACTATATCGAGTCCAACCTTTAGTTTAAACTGATAACTGTTTGTTTTACTGGCATTTTCCTGTATTAACTCCAGTCATACCGCAACTCTTCTGCCACTCGCTCCGGCTGAGGGGGCGTGTCCGGCGGGGAGGTGGTGTCAATGCATATCCTCTGTCTATATATAACACAGCCTGATCAGTGCTCAAGTGCACGCATAAAGCTAACGTAATGATTGAGTTGTGCAAAAGCAGGAGGAGACGGTTTAAGCGTTTTAACTGCTGTGTTTTGGGCTGCCGTTACTGAGGCCGGTACGCACGCGTCAGGATTACATCCAAGTTTTCCACTTGATTTGGTTTTTAAAAGTAGGGGTGTAATGATCGTTTATCGAGATGGCAATATAAAAAACCATTATGCACCGTTGATGTGATTGGCAGTTTATCCAAGGCTCAGCTTACGGTGTTTATAACTTATGTTTCAGGCTATATGAGGTCGATCTGTCCGTCACAGCCTGTGTGATTTCATCACTTCCTGTGGAGGTTTTTTCTGCGACTAACAGACCACGCCTCTTCCTGTCGACCTTTAGGGCTATACCTAGTAAAGGGAGCACGTCAGTCATCACCATGGACCAATGGCAGGCCACGGCATGCCACTAAACTCCGCCCAGTGTGTTCTGGTTAATGTGTTTGTGTAGTTTACTACAGAGGTACTCCGCAGCGCTCTGAGATCCGTCTCTGATTCTGTTATGGAGCAAGTTTTGATGGTCTCTTGAGTTCTGCCACATGTTTTGTGTGGATTAGGTTTAAAATTTGATCTCAAACAACGAACAGATTTCCTCAAGTTAGTCCACGCAAGTCAGCACGTTGAGGTATTATCGTTACCATGGCCACCACTTGCGTGTCCGGTATGAACGCAGGTCTCCTGTATGAAGAGTATCTGTGCACATGACAGACGGCAAGAAAGGCTTGATGTGCTAACGACACATTTAACCGCCTTTCTTATCGTTAGGATGTTGATTACGCAACTGTTCAAGTGTAAAGTTTGATTCATAATGTTTCTTTAGTCCGAGAGAACACTTCAAACCGTGCTGTCCCTCATAACCGGTAGTACAGAAACGAAGATGCTCGTCTCCTGAGCCGCCGCGAGGTCAAACACGATCACTTCAAGATGTAACATTAACATGATGGCAATTTAAATAAAGCAAATCATTAAATGTGCCATATCCAGTGTGTTCAGGAGCTCATGCCTGTGTTTCTGTGACAGGTGGATCCCAAGTTTCTGAGGAACATGCGCTTTGCCAAGAAACACAACAAGAAGGGGATGAAGACCATCGCAAGGAAAGCCGCGGCTAAATAGAGCCCTGAGGAGTCAGCGGTGCACAGATGTTCTCAAGAAGGACTTCATAACAAACACAATAAAGCCATGCTTTGAGAACGGTGTGTCTGTCTCTGTGTATGAACACGCACTCACTCCTCACACACACACACACACACACACACTCGTCTAACAGCGTTTCTCCTGCTCTGAGTGTCAGTCCTGGGTAACGGTCGTGAGTGGCTTTACTGCGCCTCCCTCAAACACGTGCTCCGGCTTTAACGCAGTATTACGTGAGAAGTGCTGCTTACTCTTCCTCTGGAAATGCGTTCTGTACGAAGGGATGTTGGTTTGGAGTGACCTGTCGTTCTTTATCTCTGGAAAGTCACACGGGTGCTCCAGCATTCCTTGCTCATCGCGTCACCGGAGAAGAGATGCTGTCAGGAGGACGAGGGGCGTTCGTGTTTTTGAATCAAGATTACGAGGCGCATTAAAGTGCACAGATAATTATAATGCGATATTCTTCCAGAACACAGAAACATGTCTCATTTGCTGTCGCTCCCTCATCTTATTGTGAACGTTAAGGGAACGTTACATTGTATCATTCTTCAAACATTATGGGGTGTTGCTGGCTCTGAATGTTCTGAAACCAGTAGAAACATTTCAGAATATAGTTATTAATGTTTTGAGAACATTAAAGATGACTGAATGTTACTGGAACATTTCATGTCTTTGAGAGAACCTTTCCAGAAAGTTCTGTGTTAGATGGGATCATGTTATAGATGTACATCAAATTTGAATATATACACACCAATCAGGCATAATATTATGACCACCTTCCTAATCTTGTGTTGTTCCCTGACCCGTCGAGGCATGGACTCCACTAGACCCCTGAAGGTGTGCTGTGGTATCTGGCACCAAGATGTTAGCAGCAGATCCTTTAAGTCCTGTAAGTTGTGATGTAGGGCCTCCATGGATCGGACTTGTTTGTGGCATCCTGGTGCCGTGTGTTCCCCGGGGAAGCCATGTGATGTAAAAGAACACGTGATTCATCAGACCAGGCCACCTTCTTCCATTGCTCCGTGGTCCAGTTCTGATGCTCACGTGCCACTGTTGGTGCTTTCGGCGGTGGACAGGGGTCAGCATGGGCACCCTGACTGGTCAGCGGCTATGCCGCCCACTTCCACGCAACAAACTGAGATGCTCTGTGTATTCTGACACCTTTCTATCAGAACCAGCATTAACTTCTTGAGCAGTTTGAGCTCCAGTAGCTCGTCTGTTTGATCGGACCACACGGGCCAGCCTTCGCTCCCCACGTGCATCAATGAGCCTTGGCCGCCCATGACCCTGTGTCCGGTTCTCCACTGTTCCTTCCTTGGAGCACTTTTGATAGATCCTGACCACTGCAGCCCGGGAACACCCCACAAGAGCTGCAGTTCTGGAGATGCTCTGACCCAGTCGTCTAGCCATCACAATCTGGCCCTTGTCAAACTCGCTCAAATCCTTACGCTTGCCCATTTTTCCTGCTTCTAACACATCAACTTTGAGGACAAAATGTTCACTTGCTGCCTAATATATCCCACCCACTAACAGGAGCCGTGAGGAAGAGATCATCAGTGTTATTCACTTTACCTGTCATAATGTTATCCCTGATCGGTGTATATATATATATAAACTTTGCTAGATTTGTGGAAATGCATCATCACAGTCTGTGAAAAGAGTCGCTTCCTGGGGTCTGTACCTGTAGTTGAACAAACTCGGGGTTACAGGATTAGTTTCAAGTTGACAACCAAACCAATCCAGTCAGGCTTTCTGATCATCAGCTTTCTCTGTCAACTCAGGCTTTGATCCTGAGTTCAGGAGTGACATCAGTAGTGAACAGCCAATCACAGGCTGGAACAGTGGACCTGAGATTCAGTTCTCCTGCAGAAGTTTACAAGATTGAAAAATATTAAGAAGTTAAAGTTACACAGCAAGAAGAAAAGAGCTGTCTGTGAAAGGACAACTAAAAGAAAGAATCTTGCTTTATCAGTGCAAGTAAAAGTTGTGAAGTTAGTTTATATAGTTGATATCGATCAATTTAGTAATTTTTACAGATTCTAAAGCTTATTTATATTACCTTTATAGGCTATATTTATATTCATTTAACCTAAGTGCTTAATAATAATTGATAAACTAAAACTGCATGTATAATGGATTAAGGGTATAATAATTACATAAATAATAACTGAATCATACAAAATTATTATTATAAATAGGCTTTGCTAAAAGCCAGAAAATATTGTCTTTAAAAACCACTCGCTATATAGTGACCTTTAATGTGGAGTAGAAACAGGAGTGGCTTTATTGCATCAGACGTGTGTCACTTGGCTCACACTGATGTGTTCAGTGTTTGGGCAGATGTCCTGGGACGAGCACCAGAATGGCCAGCATATTGGGGCCAGGACAAAGGGCTGTGTGGATTATTATTACACTCTAGTATTTCAGAGAACGACCCTGGAGTTTTTGCTCTATAGAGGGGGATTTTCTACAGATTAATGTCCCACATCAAGATCCACACAGACCTCAGGATGAGCAGCTCCTACAGTTAGTCAGTGGCACGGGTTAGTCAGTGACAGGGGTTAGTTAGTGACAGAGATTAGTTAGTGACGGGTTAGTGACAGGGGTTAGCTAGTGGCAGGGGTTAGTTAGTGGCACGGGTTAGTTAGTGGCAGAGGTTAGTTAGTGGCAGGGGATAGTTAGCCTGACAAGCTAGACCCACATCAAGATGTTGGGTCTGGGAACTCACCATTGGCAGGGCTCAATCCGAGGGGCGGGATAAATGGTTGTCTTTCAGATTCCCTCTGCACGCAATAGGATATCGCTACAACCAACCAGAGCAACGAAGAAGGTGAAGCAGGGCTAGTTGATAGATTAAACGTTCGCTGTATCCGGTTGGCAAAACTCCAAACACATCTTCCTTTCTTTAGAATGACTTCAGTGCCGTTCTTTGTTCTTTTCTCAAAGAAAAGCTTAACAAGTCTCCCAGAGTCGCGGCCAAAGCTGATTCGAAAGACCGCTGTTCGCCAGCTTCTTTGTTTTTAAGTAGCACACGGAGCGGCGGAACCTCGGCAACTCTGCCGTCATTATGTTAAGCCCGCCCACCGACTCTATACACGATGTGATTGGCCTGACCAGAGTTTGTTTTTTCCAGCTCACAGGTCTACCGAGAGTTGCTAGACTACACTCGCGGCAAATTAGATTTGCTGCCGCTAGGGTGCGTCTAGATTTCTAGGCTAGGGGTTAGTGGCAGAGGTTAGTTAATGGCAAATGTTAGATAGTAGTTGGCATCCTTTCCATCTAAACTGGCTATATCTCTTAAGACTAGTAGTGAATGTTTTATGAGCAGTGGGAGAAACATAGTCATCCACACAGAGCCGAAGCACAACTAAAACAATGTTCTTCCACAAAATGCATGCAGTTTTGCTTTGTAACTACTAGAGGGACAAAAGTTACATTGTGTACCTTTAAAGAAAACATCTCTTTTAATTTAAGTTCACTTCATTAGAGCCAGACTCTTTATTGCCAAGTTTGTTTGCACACACAAGGAATTTGTTTTGGTGACAGAAGAAGCTTCCAGTACACGGATATGTGGATAAGATGAACAGGACAGACACCTAAAAAAACAAGAGTTTAATGTTGGTGTCATAAATGGTGAGCAGCGGAAGCTCTGTAAGCTCCGCCCTCTCTATTGTTGATTTCACTTCTGCTTGATCTCTGAAGACCACAGTGTTCGTTTCACAGAGGATATCATCTCCTCTGGACTGGGATCATGGCCTACCAATTCAAACTGGCTGAGAAACTTCTTATTCTCAATGAACGGGGTCAAGGAGTCCTAGTCAGGATGAACCATATTAAAAAGGTGAGAGGAAAATGGCAATATTTACAAACCCATGAAAAAGACGAATACAGGCAGGGCTGAATTTCGTTACTTTGAGCTTGCAGTGAATATGTGATCGATTCTCATCAGACTGAACTGAAGGAGCTGCTCTGCTGGTTCAATTGTTTGAAGAACCAAACGATGCTCATATCTCACACCGTTTCTTAATCGTTCAGTTTTGGGTCTGTTTTATCATTCAGATGGGTTTTAAAAGTACTTTGTATTTGTTTATTTAGAGGTATTTTAAAAGTGTCATTTATTTACTGTATTTTGACATGTTTTCAGAAGAAAGTACGTTCTGTCTCAGTTTTGTAAAGAAAGAGGAAGTGCACGCAGGAAATTAAGAGGACCCGTCAGGCCTTACTTTAAACCACATCTCTCTCACACACACTGCAAACAGCTGCATTTCCTGTCTGTCTCAGAAAGCAGTTACACTGTCAATCCCAGGCTTTAGTGAAAGTAAATATGGAATGAATCCTCTGACCGATGTGTTCTCCTCAGTGCTTTTGCAAAGCACTAAAGGCCAAAGGTTAACCAGAGCTCTAGGTGAGGTGAAAAACAATAGTACCAGGAACACCATTGCTTATTAATTCATTAATCAGTTTCTTGTTGTTAATGGTAGTTACTAGAGTGTTAAAATTGTGTTAGCTGTGTAGTTATTCACAGTGTCAATCCCTGACAGAAAGAGTATTAGCTCATGACTTTAGTGACTTCAGAAGTCTAAATATGGAATGAATCCTCTGACCATGATGTGTTCTCCTCAGAGAGTTTGGCTACTGTAGCAGGTGGAGAGTTTGGCTACTGTAGCAGGCTGAGTGAGAGTTTGTGGCTACTGTAGCAGGCTGAGAGCAGCAGGCTGAGAGTTTGGGGCGTGGCTACTGTAGCAGGCTGAGGTAGCAGGCTGAAAGCGTGGCTACTGTAGCAGGCTGAGAGTTTGGGGCGTGGCTCTAGCAGGTGAGAGTTTGGGGTGGCTACTGTAGCAAAGTTTGGGGCGTGGCTACTGTAGCAGGTGGAGAGTTTGGGCGTGGCTACTGTAGCAGGTGGAATACTGTAGCCTGAGAGTTTGGGGCGTGGCTACAGCAGGCTGAGATTACTTAGCAGGCTTAAGTTTTCTACTTAGCAGGCTGAGAGTTTGGGCGTGGCTACTGTAGCAGGTGGAGAGTTTGTTACTGTTGGAGAGTTTGGGGCGTGGCTATAGCAGGTAGTTTGGGGCGTGGCTACTGTAGCAGGCTGGAGTTTTTGGGCGTTACTGTAGCAGGCTGAAGTTTTGTGGCTACTGTAGCAGTGGAGAGTTTGGGGCGTGGCTACTTGAGAGTTTTCTACTGTGCAGGTGGAGAGTTTGGGCGTGGTTGAGAGTTTGGGCGTGGCACTTAGCATGAGAGTTTGGGGCGGAAGCAGTTTGTGGCTACTAGCAAAGTTTGGGCGTGGCTACTGTAGCAGGTGGAACAATATTACTGTCTGAGAGTTTCTGGCTACTGAGAGTTTGGCTACTGTGGCATGGGGCCACAGGCTGAAGTTTGTGGCACTGTCAGAAGTTTGGGCGTGGCTCTGTGACAGAAAGCAGGTAGAGTTTAGTTGAGAGTTGGCTACTTGAGAGTTTGGGGCGTGGCTACTGTAGCAGGTGGAGAGTTTGGGGCGTTTACTTTTGAGAAATCCATACTGTAGCTGAGAGTTTGGGGCGTGGTACTGTAGCAGGCTGAGAGTTTCATGGCTACTAGCAGGCTGAGAGTTTGTGGCACTGTAGCAGGTGAGAGTTTGGGGCGTCTACTGTAGCAGGCTGAGAGTTTGGGCGTGGCTACTGTAGCAGGTGGAAGTTTGGGGCGTGGCTACTGTAGCAGGTGAAACTGTAGGCTGAGAGTTTGGGGCGTGGCTACTGTAGCAGGCTGGAGAGTTTGGGCAGGCAGCAGGCTGAACTCAGCAGGCTGAGAGTTTGGGGCGTGGCTACAATGAGAGTTTGGGGCGTGAGCTACTGCTGTAGCAGGCTGAGAGTTTGGGCGTGGCTACTGTAGCAGGCTGAGAGTTTGGGGCGTGGCTGTGTAGCTGAGAGTTTGGGCTGGCTACTGTAGCAGGTGGAGAGTTTGGGGTGTGGTTAGCAGGCTGAGAGTTTGCTACTGCTACTGTAGCAGGCTGAGAGTTTTTGGCTACTGTAGCAGGCTGAGAGTTTGGGGCGTGGCTACTGTAGCAGGCTGAGAGTTTGGGGCGTGGCTACTGTAGCAGGTGGAGAGTTTGGGGCGTGGCTACTGTAGCAGGTGGAGAGTTTGGGGCGTGGCTACTGTAGCAGGGCGTGGCTACTAGCAGGTGAGAGCAGGCTGGCTACTGAGTTTGAGAGTTTGGGGCGTGGCTACTGTAGCAGGTGAGAGTTTGGGGCGTGCGTGGGCTACTGTAGCAGGTGGAGAGTTTGCAGGTGCGTGGGCGTGGCTACTGTAGCAGGTGGAGAGTTTGGGGCGTGGCTACTGTAGCAGGCTGAGAGTTTGGGGCGTGGCTACTGTAGCAGGTGGAGAGTTTGGGCGTGGCTACTGTAGCAGGTGGAGAGTTTGGGGCGTGGCTACTGTAGAGAGAGTTTGGGGCGTGGCTACTGTAGCAGGCTGAGAGTTTGGGCGTGGCTACTGTAGCAGGCTGAGAGTTTGGGCGTGGCTACTGTAGCAGGTGAGAGTTTGGGGCGTGGCTACTGTAGCAGGTGGAGAGTTTGGGCGTGGCTTGTAGCAGGTGGAGAGTTTGGGCGTGGCTACTGTAGCAGGTGAGAGTTTGGGCGTGGCTACTGTAGCAGGTGGAGAGTTTGGGGCGTGGCTTGGGGCGCTACTGTAGCAGGTGGAGAGTTTGGGCGTGGCTACTGTAGCAGGTGGAGAGTTTGGGGCGTGGCTACTGTAGCAGGTGGAGAGTTTGGGGCGTGGCTACTGTAGCAGGTGGAGAGTTTGGGGCGTGGCTACTGTAGCAGGCTGAGAGTTTGGGGCGTGGCTACTGTAGCAGGCTGAGAGTTTGGGCGTGGCTACTGTAGCAGGCTGAGAGTTTGGGCGTGGCTACTGTAGCAGGCTGAGAGTTTGGGGCGTGGCTACTGTAGCAGGCTGAGAGTTTGGGGCGTGGCTACTGTAGCAGGCTGAGAGTTTGGAGTGTGGCTTGAAGGGTGCGGATTCTGAAATCCACTGCCGCTTCAATATACCTAAGCCTTAATCAATATTTATCCTCCTATATTATTCTAATGATTTTTAATGATTCTTTCCAGTTATGATATTAGTTAATCAATAGAACCACTGATTGTTTTGTTTCTTCATATATGTTTTCTAAAGTGTGTATTTGGTCTCTGAGTGGCGACTGAGGGTCTGGCCTAGGGATGTGTGATGTGTCTCTAAACACTTGATAGCAGAACTTGTTGTCATGTGTTTTGATTTTGGCGGTACCACACACCCCTAAGATGACAGGAATGCAGTAACAGTGCTTACTCACTTAGCCTGGCTTCCAGAGATGAAATATGGATTTGTCTTTTATTTTATAATTTATTCATTTTATATTTTCTTTTACGTAAACACTAAAGAGTTATGGTGAATACTGTCTGTACCTCAGAGAGAGAGCACGTTATCAGTATATTTTGGGAAACTTTCTGGTCAAACCTGGAGCTCAACCAACTCCAACCTTGGAGAGACTGTGTATCTGTGTATGTGCGCAGTATTCTGTGTTACAGATCATATTGAAGGTGTACAATGGGCATCCTAGGGAGAGTGATAGTATGTTGTTCTGGACAAGCTGGCACCTGCTCCAGATCTAGAAGGACACTACGTGCCTAATTCTGGGGTGAAAGCAACAAGTGATCTAGGGACATGCGTATCTGATTAACTGATAATGTGTGGAAATTTACCATGACTGTCTATTTTCTCTTAGCCAATCAGAAACATTCATTAATGACGTGGCTAGACCTTGAAAAGAGTATAACTGTTGAGTTATAAAAATGAAATTGTATGTTCGGGTAGAGAGGGAGCGTGGCCTACGAACTCCTTGTGAGACTTGAAGCAGGTTCATCAACTTTCTCTGTCAACTCAGGCTTTGATCCTGAGCTCATGAAAGTGGGATCAGTAGTGAACAGCCTATCAGATGTCTTGAAACACAGAAAAACTGCGATTCACTTCTTGCAAGAGAGTCAGCGTAATTAAATTCTCTCTTTTGCTGAAGATTAGATAAGAGATTGAAGAATCAAAAGTATATAAATGCATTTATATAGCAAGAAGAAAATATATCTTGCTATAACACTGCACTCTCTCAAAAAAAAAAAAAAAGAGTACAAAATTGTACCTTTTAAGGTACAAGTGGCCATCACTGGGGTGGGACCCTAAAGGGTACATTTTTATACCTCTAAGTCAGGGGCAGGCAAGTTCGGTCCTAGAGAGCTGATGTCCTGCAGAGTTTAGCTCCAACCCTACTAAGCCACCATAGTATAAAACTCATGGCTCCCAGCATGCATTGCAGCATTAAGTGTGTAACCATTGTTGAGATTCATATGCTGATTCTTGATATCTGTGTGCGTCTAACATTTTTTCCCCCTAGAATGTATTTAAAAATAAAAATTCAGAATGTCTAATCTGTGGCCAGAAAGTATTGTTGGTTTTTAGTCAGTGATGAGTTTGGTAAACATTTTTCTTCAAGACAATTTTTGTTTATGGCTTCTTTTGATTTGAACAGATTATGTGTTTTGTTATCACTGTAACAAAAAACACAAACTCACATAAAAAGCCAAGAGTCGAACTTGCCTACTAAAGGAAACACTGATCACCATAATGGTGACCAGACATTTTCAATAAAACATCTCCATCTAAACCTGTTAATTCTCAATAAGAGCTTCTATAGAGGTCTTTCAGGGTTGGAGCCAAACTCTGCAGGACAGCGACTCTCTAGGACCGAACCTGCCCACCCCTGCTCTAAGTAGAGGAAAACAATAGTATAATTGTACCCTAAGGACCAATTGTGTACCTTTAGAAAGAAAGAAAGAAGAAAGAGCTTTATTGCCAAGTGTGCTTGCACACACAAGGAATTTGTCTTGGTGCTGAAGCTTCCAGTGCACATATACAATACAACACAACATGAACACAAATATACAAATATGAAAAATAGTACAAAATAAAATAAAGGTATGTATATATATATATATATATATATATATATATATATATATATATATATATATATATATATATATATATATATATATATATATATATATATATATATATATATATATATATATATATATATATAAGGTCACAGTTACATTTAAGAATATATTGCACTAGTTTAGAATATATTGCTCTTATTAGAGGTACAGTTATACGTTTTGTTCCCAAGGAACAACATTGTACCTCCACTGTACCTTTTTTTCTGAGAGCGTGATTATCTCTTCATCACGGCTCCTGTTAGTGGGTGGGATATATTAGGCAGCAAGTGAACATTTTGTCCTCAAAGTTGATGCGTTAGAAGCAGGAAAAATGGGCAAGCGTAAGGATTTGAGCGAGTTTGACAAGGGCCAGATTGTGATGGCTAGACGACTGGGTCAGAGCATCTCCAAAACTGCAGCTCTTGTGGGGTGTTCCCGGTCTGCAGTGGTCAGGATCTATCAAAAGTGCTCCAAGGAAGGAACAGTGGAGAACCGGACACAGGGTCATGGGCGGCCCTGAATTGGAAATGAATCACATTTTCTTTTATATCACGTAGATGGCTGGGTGTGTGTGCATGGCTTACCTGGGGAACACATGGCACCTACCTAAGCATTGTTGCAGACCATGTACACCCTTTCGGTATTTCCTGGTGGCTGTGGCTCTTCCAGCAGGATAATGCTCCTGACACAAAGCACAAATGCTTCAGGAATGGTTTGAGGAGCACAACAACGAGTTTGAGGTGTTGACTTGGCCTCCAAATTCCCCAGATCTCAATCCAATCGAGCGTCTGTGGGATGAGCTGAACACACAAGTCCGATCCATGGAGGCCCCACCTCACAGCTTGCAGGACTTAAAGGATCTGCTGCTAACATCTTGGTGCCAGATACCACAGCACACCTTCAGGGGTCTAGAGGAGTCCATGCCTCGATGGGTCAGGGGGAACAACACAATATTAGTCATAATGTTATGCCTGATCGGTGTAGGTATACAGAGATTCAGACATATAAACTCACTGTAGCCATTTTCAAAGCTTTATCGTTTTCAGATCTTATTTATATTACATATTATTGGTATTTATTATATTAATTTAAACTTAATTCTTAATAATAAATATTAAACCAAAATTGCTCAGGTGTAATGCATTATGGGTATAATACTATATCAAAATTATAATAAATAATCATTGCTAAAAGCCAGTTTTGTATTTAAAATCTGTGACTAAGTGGTGACCTTTAATTTGGAGCAAGAGAAACTGGGGGAGTGGCTTTATGACGTCAGTCAGTTTGCTCACAGCTGATTGGTCCAGTTTGAGATCTCACCCAGAACATAACTTGGTTACTTACTATGGGGATAAACACTGCTAAAAGCCAAGCCATGTTCATGGCGCCTAAAACCCAGGTTTGGTGCAAACTAATCTGAAACATGATAAGCTGTCCACCTAAACCTGCGTGAAGCCCCTGGTTTAGCTTGGCCTCTTTTTTTTAGAAGAGTAAAATAATGAGACATCATTCATCAGGGACAAGAATGGAGAAATGTCTCTTGTTTTTGTGTTTTGGCTAATGTACATGTTTCTCCAGGTATGCACAGACCCAAAGCGAAGACCGTCATACTTCACTGATAAAAGCATGGAGTCTGCCATCAAATACATCAACAGAAAATTTCCCAACATTGACTTCAGGGGTGGCAGTGTGAGTATTCACATTGTGATTCATTGTTGTCTTTGTTTTTTGCTCAAAAGTTATATCATTATTACACTATTTCGATACTGTCCACTTTAGACAATCTGCTAGCTATAAGTAACTTTGCAACTACATGTCAACTAACTCTTATGTCAGTATTAGAAGACTGTTAGGGTTAGGGTTAGTAGAATAAGTTGACACTTATTTGCAAAGTTACTTATAGTCAGTAAGTTACTTATATATTTTTCTTCTTCCATCACATGTTTCTGCAGCAACATCTGAGCAGCATACAGAAGCAGAAGACGGCCGTTCTGGACAGCCTGCACAGTTACTACGAGTCCTTCATCGACATCATGGAGTACAGGGTAAGAGTCCCAACTGATCCACAGCAACACAAGGTCATGTGGTGCTCATCTGGACAGCAATCGTACACTGTTAAAGAATGTGCTCTTATTTTTGCATGGGCTTTTGCAAGTTGAGACAACTTTATTAAGTCACTTCAAATACATTGGATGAACAGTCAGTTAAGTTTAGTTTACTAAGAGTAGTCAAGGAAATACAGCTCCATCTACTTGAATTGGGAAAGTCTTTCCGGAAACATGTCAAATCAGCAATAGAAATGGTTCTGTAAATGTAGTTTCTTTAGTTCTTCTTGACTGAAAAATACAATTCACCATTTCTGCGAAATGAGACACAGCTAGTATATGATTTATGGGGGATATATTAAATAAGTGGGTGGATTTGTACCATTATAGGGTGGATTCAAACACCATGTTAAAGGGGATTTTGTATAATACGCCCCCTTTAAAAGAAAATAAGGGTGTATGTATCTTGCAAAAAAAAAACACCTGCGAGGTCTGGAACAGAGAGAAAAGTCGCATAACACATTACTTTTCATAAAAAATAACACAATATTGTAACACGTTACTTTTAAAAGTAACTTTCCCCAACACTGGTGTAAACACACTAGATCGACTCTAAAGATAAGGAGCAACCACCAAAATGTCTGCAAAATGAATAAATGTAAATGTGTTTGGAGTCATCGTTTACGTGAAATATTGCAATATGACAAATTTCAAATAAGTGTTGGAAAGTTCAGTCAGGAGTCCAGAAGTCATTTCCATGAAGTAAATCTTTCAGTAGTCTTAATAATAAAACTGATCCTCTCTCAATCCTGTTTTAGTATCAGCATTGTTGATTAATTCATGCATGTTTTGTCTTTAGGATCATGTTTATGAGCTGCTCAACACAATAGACGCCTGCCAGTGCTTCTTTAACATCGTAAGTTAGACTCTTTAACAGAATATAGAACTCAACAGGAGGCAGATATTCATGTTTTATATTCATCTGTGCTCATAAACGCTTTCAGGCTATAAATTTTGACTTCACCAAGAACTACCTGGATCTGATCGTCACCTACGCCTCAGTCATTTACATGCTGTCCCGCATCGATGACAAGAAGCTGATTGTGGGAATGTATAACTGTGCGTTTGAGCTGTCGAACGGAAACAGGTAACATGACCGTGTGACCGCACGTTTAGACACACCGGCTGCATCTGAAATCACATGCTTCCCTTCTATATAGTGTGCGAAAAAAAAGTATGTGGCATAAGAAGTATGTCTGAATTCACAATACACACTTCAGGGATGAGTTGGTCATGTCCAGGCGCTGGTCCATCATCTGATCTGGATACGGCCCGGATCCGGCTGACTGCAGTAAACCTCGGGATAAACAGAGAGACTAACATTAGCGTAGATGCCATTCTTCTTATGATGTAACGAGTACATCAGGTGTTATGGGAAGTGTTCCCGGTTCCGGCTGACCTAGTTAATGCAGCCTAACAATCATTTACTGATTTGAATAATAGAGATTGATAATGTTTTATGTGTAAGCCATAGTAAAGAGATGCATTTTTAGTCTAGATTTAAACTGACAGAGTGTGTCTGCTTCCCGAACAATGCTAGGAAGACTGTTCCAGAGTTTAGGAGCTAAATAGGAAAAGGATCGACCGCCTGCAGTTGATTTTGATATTCTAGGGATTATCAACTGGCCAGAGTTTTGAGACCACAATAGACGTGATGGAGTATAATGTGTTAAGAGCTCGCTCAAGTACTGGGGAGCTAAACCATTTAGTGCTTTGTAAGTAATAAGCAAGATTTTAAAATGTATACGATGTTTAATAGGGAGCCAGTGCAGTGTTGACAGAACCGGGCTAATATGGTCATACTTCCTGGTTCTAGTAAGAGCTCGAGCTGCTGCGTTTTGGACCAGCTGGAGTTTGTTTATTAAGCGAGCAGGGCAACCACCCAGTAAAGCATTACAGTAATCTAGCCTTTAGCTCATGAACGCATGAATTAACTGTTCAGCATTTTGCATTGAAAGCGTACGTCTTATTCAAAATAAGTACCTGCTCAAGCGAGTGTGTGATTGCAGACGCAGCCCCAGTGTAACGATCATGTTCTGTGTTATGGACTTTTTACTTGTATTTAATTGTTTCGCTATGTTCTGTTGCTGCTTCCTTCTTTTCCGTTTCCTAGGTAGCTGATTATGTTTGTTGCTATGGTTACTGATTGCTTTGCGCACCTGTTTCCTGTTCAGTGTGTTTTCCAGTAGATCTGATGCTCTACTCCAGCTTCTGTGCAGTGTCATGCACCAACATTCATACGCATTTTACAGTTTGGTGGCAAACGTGTATGTTTTCATATAAAATTGCCAATTTGTGCAATACTTAGGAATTCTCATGAGATTCGGTTGAATAGGACCGGGTATAGTTGTAACATGGGGAAATTTGTAACACTACCAATTCCACGAATCAGGGATAAGATAGGAGTCATGTGACAGTTTCAGTTTCCTCTGGCTTCCTTTACGATCCCACATGGAGGTTTTCCAGTCTGTGTTGCTATCTCTCCTGAAGATACAGCAGAAAATCTAATTCTGAGGTAAGAAAGTAAAAAAAATAGCAAGATCATATTTTGTTTAGTACTTCTACCGTTGTAGAGAATGTTGTATGAGTTATTTCAGGTCAAAGTGTAGTTTCTCTAGTAAAGAATGGTGTATCAACCTCCTGCTAATGTCAAAGCACCATGCTAATACAGCTAGCTAAACAATGGGTGACAGTGGCGGGGTAGGTTGTGACATCCACTGACATACAACTAAGAACATTTTTGTGATTTTAATCATTCTACAGAATGCTTATGTTTGTTCATTTGCTCTCACTCACACACACACACACACACACACACACACACACACACACACACACACACACACACACACACACACACACACACACATATGAATGTGCATAGACATGTTACATGTGTTACAACCTACAAACTATTAATCTACAATTAGACATGATTTACATATTTACACATAATCCATTTCATTTTGGTTTTGTAAATGGCTTTTCTTTCAGATGATGTGATTCAAAGCATTTGTCCAGTCCAAAAGCAGTAAATGTTGCTTCTCCTGGTGTTTTTATGTCTATTCTTACAGTCATTGTGTAGAAACATAAATCCACACACATTTACTGTACATTCAAATGACAAATACACGTGACTTGTGTTCGATGTCTCGTAGTCATTGATGTCAAACCCAAGACGTGTTGTATTTTCACACAGTTTTACACTGCAAAAAATGCCTTTCTTACTTAGTATTTTTGTCTTGTTTTCAGACTAAATATCTAAGAATTCTTAAATCGAGATGCTTTTACTAGATGAGTGAAATGACTTAAGATATTGTTTCTTGAGCTGGATGTCCATGAATGTGATTTAGTCCTCATGCAAACAATGCAAATGTGAGGGTTATGTCAGAAATATATGAAGTATGATTGTGTGTGATATCTGCTGTACGCAGCGACCCCTCGTACCCTCGACTTGGACAGATGTTCCTGGAGTACGATCATCCCTGGAGGAAACTGTCCGAGGAGTTCGGCCCGCACACCAAGGTCAGTCACGCTCATGTACATCAGCACACGGTACGGTAGAGTGACGATAATGGCTTTTAGCGGTCGATAACGATTACTGGCCGAGACATTGGTGAATGTTTACTTTATTTCACGTAATGGAAATTATTTTCAGTTTCAGTTTTAGTAAATTAAATGACATGCTTATGACATGCAAAATGAATCAGGGCTGGGGAGAAACGAAACATGTGACGCATTTAAAATACAACATTTGAGTAACTATTTCATTACAGTTACATTTTACAATCAAATTACAGTTACATCCGGAAAGTATTTTTGATTACTTTGAGATTTAATGTCATTTATTTAATTTAAACATGAATGTGAACAGCGATGGTGATTCTCAGACTCAGTTCTGCTCATGAGTTTCATAACCCTCGCAGAATATGCTATATTTGAGTAATTTTAACAAAATGACAGGGATCTGGATCATTAAAGAGTCTGAGACTGACGTTTTTACTCAGAATTGTGACTTTAATCAAAAACTAAAAAAGATAATCGCATCATTTTATCTCACAATTCTAAAAAAAGAGAACTGTAAGATGCAAAAAAGTCAGAAATGTGAGATAAAGTCACAATTCCCTGTTTCATTGAGCTCTAATAACGACATGTTTCCCAGAGGATAAACGAGCAGAGCCCGGTTCATCTGATCCAGACGTTCACACACCCCAGATCTTCTTCAGCGGCTGGGCTATTTTCTCTTTTCTGAGACTTGCTCCAGTAAATATTGAGGGAAACTGAAGTGGTTTATAATGATAATAGAGGAAAGCCAGCCCTGTGTGTGTGTTTGGTGTGTTAGTGTTCCAGAGTGCTCTGAAGGATTCTGATTGAGATACAAAGCTTGTGTAATCTCACAAAATACATTACAAATTACTTTCTAAAGCAAGGTTCATGCTTGTTTTCGACCTTGTGAATCCTGGATAGATAACTTGAATATAGTCTTGAATGACAGACAGGGCCAGTGTAACGTGTGTGTGTGTGTGTGTGTGTGTGTGTGTGTGTGTGTGTGTGTGTGTGTGTGTGTGTGTGTGTGTGTGTGTGTGTGTGTGTGTGTGTGTGTGTGTGTGTGTTGTCAGTCTGTGACGGAGGCTCTTCTCTCACTGCACCTGGTGTATCCGCGGAGGAATCTCTCTGCTGACCAGTGGCGCGGCGCTCAGCTCCTGTCCCTGTTGGCCTCTCCCGCCACCATGCTCAGCCCGGCCTGCTGCGACACCGTACGTACACATCAGGACCGCCTCAGGCTAGAGCGGGCCTGTGCTGGCCATCATGTATCAGTAAACAGCCGTGCATTTGACTGACACTACACATTGTTTATAGATGGCGTGCGAGTATCTGTCCATGGAGGTGATGGAGCGCTGGATCCTCAGTGAGTGTCTAATGCTTCAACATCTTCCACTGTTTTTACACACACCACATCACACCAAAGTTCTCAGATGACCATTTTATTTGGGAACTTTATCCCTTCATCTGCCGCTGTGGCTCCAGGATCAGGGGAGAAATGCACACGTCAGCAGTCCTAGCGCAATATTTGAGGTTTAAGATGTCAGGGGTTATACAGCGCATCCGGAAAGTATTCCCAGCGCTTCACTTTTTCCACATTTTGTTAGGTTACAGCCTTATTCCACAGTGGATTAAATTCATTATTTTCCTCAATTCTACAAACAACACCCCATAATGATAACGTGAAAGAAGTTTGTTTGAAATCTTTGCAAATGTATTAAAAATAAAAACTAAGAAATCACATGTCCATTAGTATCCACAGCCTTTTCCATGACACTCAGCACTGAGCTCAGGAGCTCCTGTTTCCACGGATCATCCGTGAGATGTTTGTGCAGCTCGACTGGAGTCCACCTGTGGTCAGTTCAGCTGACTGGACATGACTGGGAAAGGCACACACCTGTCTATATAAGGTCCCACAGTTACCAGTGCATGGCAGAGCACAAACCAAGCCATGTGTTCTCAAAAACGTTTTTCTGGAATGTTACTATTTGTTTCAGAACGTTCAGAGAACATTCAAAAGTAACATCCCATAATGTTTGAAGAATGACACAATGTAATGTTCCCTTACCATTCATATAACCAAGAAAAAAACATTTTGTAACATAAAAAAACTGCATGTTTCCATATATTTGTGTTGGCTGGTGTGTTTGCACGGCAGCGGTGTGTGTGTGTGTGTTGATGTGTGTTGTGTTCTGCTCGTCAGTGGGTTTCCTGCTGTGCCACGGCAGTCTGAACAGTAACGCCGGCTCTCAGAGTCTGTGGAAGATGGCCCTTCGGAACGGCCTGTACATCACAGTCATCAGAGACGAGGTTCTCAACATACACAAGCTCTCCGAAGACTTCTTCGACAGTCTCAAAGGGTAACGCATGCATTCTGCTGCACCATTCTCACGTGTTCTCCAAACCAGTGCTTATCATGTAAAACAATCCAGCTTCACATTTTCTTTCCAGGTACAGTAAGCGCATTCCCGACATCAAAGAATGTAAAGAGTATGTCATCGCTAACTGGTGAGCATCTAAAGTATGAATAAACTATAAATTATTATCAGTTATTGCCCTTGACATAAAAAACACCGTTCTCAGAATGTTCTGGCAAAGGTTCTCTCACAGTTATGAACAGTAACGTAAACAGAACTTTAGTTGGACGTTCCTCTAACATTTTTTAAATGCTACTGCTAAAGAACATTCAGAGGTAACGTTCCCGTAATGTCTGAAGAATGATACAATGGAACGTTTTCCTGAATGTTGACATAACCGAGAAAATAGGTTTCTGACTTACAGTTGAAACTCTACACACAAAATCACAAAACACACACACAACATGCAAAACGTCACACGTCTCTTGCATAATCAAACATTTCATTCAAAACTATTTTAACATTGTGTTTTTGGGCAGTAACTCTACACACAAACATCAAATGATTAGCCACACACACGCCAAACGCACATCAGTATGTGCATAAATGGTTAATTATTGAACTGAACTGAATCAACACTGAATTAATGACACTATTGGCTGTTAGAGATGCTTTACAGAAGAATATGAATGTGTTGCTACTGCTGTGAAACAAACTATATTGTATAAAGCACTAAAAGGTGATGACTTACCAGTGTGTGTGTGTGTATATATATAAACAGAAATGCAAGGGTAAAAATAATAATTGTTTTCACACGATCGTTGGCTGTCGGTCCTCAGGAAATGAGTGTGGCGTTTAAATGTGATATTCTAGTAGGTTACACAGACAAAACAAGTTGAGATCAAGTTTATGCATCACAAAATCTAGACTCCTTCACAGTGGTTAGCTTTAGCAAAACGGTTATTCAGACTGCAAACATCCTGAAGTGAAAATAAGTGTTGAGCGTCTCTGGTTCTCCAGCGGGGCCATGCGGAGAGAGAAGCGCAGCTTCCTGAGAAACGCTCTGAAGGAACTGACCAAAGTTTTGGAGGATGAACCGGCACTGCTTGGACCCAAGGTTTTAATAATTCTTTTCATTTTTGTTTGTTTAGCTATTTTTGATGTACATTTTTAGGACGTACAATCTCTGTGTCATGCACTCATCTGGTTTTTCCAGGCGTTATTTGTGTTCATGGCGCTGTCGTTCTCGCGTGATGAAGTGCTCTGGCTGGTGCGTCACGCTGAGAACATCCCAAAAACCAAGACACCGGAGGATTACACAGATTCGTGAGTTTCATCTTAAGTGTACTAACAACTCAGACTGTGCACTCCTTCCTAAAATCTGGAAAAATCTTTCCTAAAGATTTACATTTCAAGTAGTAAAAATGGCCTCTAGTTGAAGAATCACCCTTATGTATATGCCTCTATTGTCTGGAATGAAAACACTGGCCGTGCGTGTGTTAGTTTCCTATCAGGTGCTGAAAGAGAAGCACTGGTGTCTTTGTAAGCGTGTAGAGACGTGTGTGGTCATAAGCTGATCTGTTAGGTGTGTTTCCATACAGACAGATTGCAGAGCTGCTGTTCTACATGGAGCGTCTGCGAGCTCTGCTGGCTCAACACAGATACATCATTCAGCGCTACCATCTTCAGTATCTGTCACAGTATGACGCTCTGGTTCTCAATGACACCATACAGGTACTTCACTCTGTCCTGTTCACAAACGCACAGAAATGCATTTCTATCAGAAGGTTTCTATGCAGTTTTTGCATCTTCTGGTTTCAGGGCATGTACGTCTGTCCGGAGGAAGAATCGGTTCTCATGTCATCATTCGTCTCCACTCTGTCTGCGATGAGCCTCAAGCACTGTGAGAGCTTTCTATCATACGTTGAGTATATTCTCTGAACACAAATCGCAGCACATACACTATATTGCCAAAAGTACTGGGACACCCGTCCAAATCATTGAATTCAGTTGTTCAATCACTTCCATGGCCGCAGGTGCATGCTGAGGGTCACAGTGCGCAGAAGTCACCAACTTTCTGCAGTCAATAGCTCCAGACCTCCAAACTTCTGTGGCCTTCAGATGAGCTCAAAAACAGTGCGGAGAGAGCTTCATGGAATGGGTTTCCATGGCCGAGCAGCTCATCCAAGCCTTACATCACCAAGAGCAATGCAAAGCGTGGGATGCAGTGGAGTAAAGCACGCCGCCACTGGACTCTAGAGCAGTGGAGACGTGTTCTCTGGAGTGACCAATCACGCTTCTCTGTCTGACAATCCCATAGACGAGTCTGGGTTTGGCGGTTGCCAGGAGAACGGGACTTGCCTGACTGCATTGTGCCAAGCGTAAAGTTTGGTGGAGGGGGGATTATAGGGTGGGGATTTTTCAGGGGTTGGGCTTGGACCCTTAGTTCCAGTGAAAGGAACTCTTAATGCTTCAGCATACCAAGACATTTTGGACAATTTCATGCTCCCAACTTTGTGGGAACAGTTTGGGGACGGCCCCTTCCTGTCCCAACATGACTGCGCTCCAGTGCGTCGGTCCATAAAGACATGGATGAGCGAGTTTGGTGTGGAGGAACTTGACTGGCCTGCACAGAGTCCTGACCTCATCCCGATAGAACACCTTTGGGATGAATTAGAGCGGAGACTGTGAGCCAGGCCTTCTCGTCCAACATCAGTGCCTGACCTCACAAATGCGCTTCTAGAAGAATGGTCAAAAATTCCCATAAACACACTCCTAAACCTTGTGGAAAGCCTTCCCAGAAGAGCTGAAGCTGTTAGAGCTGCAAAGGGTGGGCCGACTCCATATTAAACCCTACGGATTAAGAATGGGATGGCATTAAAGTTCATGTGCATGTAAAGACAGGCGTCACAACACTTTTGGCAATATAGTGTATATTGTCATCATGTATAATCATGAAAAGTGTAATATTCCTTTATTATGCCAGATTGAATTGCTTTCTTAACATTGGTGTTGTTTATACAGTGGATGCAGGAGAAGAATTTGACCTGAAGCCGTTCAGACTGGACTGGTTGAGACTGCAAGTACGGCTCGCACTCTGCCATTATATACATTCATAGGCCAATAAATCATATTATCACAGTGGGAATCATGATTTTATACATTCATGTTTGTGTGTGTGTAACGACAGCGAACAGGGAACGTTCTGGCAAGGTTTTCTCAAAGTTCTTTAACAAAAGTTCTTCCAGTAACACCAATAGATCTTTGTTCAAGGTTATCAGGTCTTTAATAATGTTCTCAAAGTGTTAGCACATTTATTATTAGTATTTCACTCTAATGCTAAAACTCTATCAATTAATACAAATTAAAACACAATACTGTCTTGAATAGACATCTTTATCTTTAAATATATCTGCAAGCAGCCGTTATCGGGGCCAAGCACAACAGATGCACACAAGGAAGCAGCAGCAGACCAACTGCAACAATGAGTAAAGACAATTTCCAGACAATTTTAAGCAAAAAGGTTGAAAACCCATAAATACATTGAGTTGTATAGAGCCCATTTCATGTTTTGTTTAATTATAGCACCACCAAGTGGCACAGTCCCACCACTTTTTGTGTGTGTCCTCAGAGTGCGCCCATACATAAGTGTGCCAAATTTGGTGAAAATATCTCATTTCGTTTTGGAGTTATAGATATTTATATGTATAAAAAATTACCCACACCTCAGACGGTCCTCTATCTGTGTGCCAAATTTCATAACTTTACTGCAAGCGGTTCTATGGGCGGCCAGAGACTCAAGAGCAGAAGAAGAACGCCAGCGATTACAAGAGGGGCCTTCGCACCTTCAGTGCTTCCATTTGCACATTGGAACAACATTGGGCAGGAAGTGGAATAACGCAAAAAAATCGCAATTAATTAAGCACAGCAATAATCGACCGATTAATCGGTTATCAAAATAATCGTTGGCTGCCCAATTAGTGCATAGTCAAGCAGACTAAAGTATTGTATCCCTAACATCTGAATCTCAGTAATCCGTGAGAGGTTACACCAGCCATCACAGATCTGATGACACGTGTGTGTGTGTGTGTGTGTGTGTGTGTGTGTGTGTGTGTGTGTGTGTGTGTGTGTGGTGTGTGTTCCTCAGGTGTACACCAGTGTGGGTAAAGCTGCTCTGGCGCTAAAGGACTATCCTGAGCTCGCCAAGATCATGAACATGGCCCAGTTTCACACCAGGATGATGGACAATGTGAGCGAGCTCCTCTGTGAGACGGCCGATCTCTCCATCCTCTGGTGAGTCGGCTCTGAAAATGAAGGACTGTCAACCTCCAAAATGATGAGAAGCACCATCAAATTATCATAACTGCAGTCCATATGACTCATGCCCTACATTTCAAGCCTTCTGCATCGAAACCATTTGATGTCAAACTATATCGGCTAAAAGGGGTTTTAAGGTTTTGGTTTTGGTGAAGTAGAATAACTCTGAATTGATTTTCATGGCAATGAGCAAATGATAACATAAGTATTATTCACCTAACCCTCTGGTTCTGTTCACGTGTTGGTCAAAAAAAAAAAAAAAAAAAAAAAAAAAAGGATTTCAATGAAAGTATTGTACTATATTTAAATTTTATATTTTGTATTGATTTTATGGTCCTAAATGATATTTATGCAGCAGTTATAATCCCATTTATTCAGTTTTGAGCATAGACTTAAACTCATAAATCTAGACTCTTTGGATCACAGACTGAAGTTTGGTCTCTTTAAAGAAGACACGTGGCAGATTATTGATGAAGTGAAGAAAAGTTTGAAAAAGAGAACTTGAAAAAAGTTACAGAATTTTACGTCTATTATGAAATGCACAAAAATACTATTTTATCATTTTTATATGAAATATATATTTTCCAAAACACATTTTACTCTACAATCAAAGCCATGAATGTAATGAAGTTGTGTTCCAGATGTGAGGTTGATCTCTCAGTAAATGAGCTTTCAGTGAGAGTGTTTGGCTGCAGTACCGAACGCTTCCACTAGAGGAGATTCATCTCCGTTCATCTCCAACGGCCACCAACAACACAAGCGTGACTGTTTTCAGGACATTTTAACATTTTTGAATCCCGTCCATGATGTTTTGTGTTTGTTTCCACACAGCAAGTGCCAAAACCTTTACCAAGTTTCGTACTATTGTGATGAAGTAAAACATTCTAAAAAAACTAACAAAACATAAACATTTTCTGTCAAAAGTTAAAGAAGGGTTACCAGAGGGTTAATGCTTTTCTTTAGTGAGCCATTTGACCATAAACCAGTGATATAGTTCATTTCCAGCGATTCATCTGTTTTAGTTACCGTGATGAATCGATTAACAGCCGAAGTCTGAATCATCTGGGACTGAGCTTTAAAACTGTGAGTGGACAAGCGATGCTCTGCTGAGTCTCTGTTGATTTCCTGTGCCTGTCATCTTTCAGTTTCCACGCGCGTGTGTTTGAGAAGATGTTCTCTCAGAACGGCGAGGACGTGTCCATGCAGCGCTACCTCATGGCCTTCCCGCTCGTCTGCTCTCACTTCAGTCAGTGTCTCCATCCGCTCTGTCCAGAGGAGGTCAGTACTGTCCCACTCAGAAGGGCTGGTGTTCACTATTATGGGATTTGATGAATTTGCCTCATTGCCCTCAGATGATTTATTTATGAATGCATCGTTTTAAAGGATGAGTTCTCTTCAAAATGAAAATGTCCTGATGATTTCCTCACTCCCATCTCATCCAAGATGTTCATGTCTTTCTTTCTTCAGTGGAAAAGAAATGAAGTTTTTTTTTTTTAACATTCCAGGATTTTTCTCCACATAATGGACTTCAATGGGAACCAACGGCTGAAGGTCCAGATCAGTGCAGTTTCAGAGGAAGGGCTTCAGAGGCTCTGCACGATCCCAGAGGAACAGGGTCTGATCCAGACAAACCATGGGACATTTTCAACAACAACAAAAAAAAAACATATATACTTTTTAACCTAAATTGCTCTGCAACAGCCACGGATTGCGCAATCACGCCAGAAAGGTCACACTAGACGTAGGCAGAAGTACCGCCCCCGTGTTTACCAACTGCTCGTGTGAAGACTAATACAAACATCCTTTAGCAAAAAAGGTAAATAAATGATGTTGGACGATTTTGAAGTTGAAGATGGAGTGTTTTTGGTAAAGGGAGTTTGTATTAGTCTTCACACGAGCACTTGGGGCGGTACTTCTGCCTACGTCTAGCGTGACCTTTCCGGCGTGATTACGCAATCCCTGGTGTGACGCAGAGCAGCGCAAGATGAGCAATTTAGATTAAAAAGTATATAAATTTGAATGTTTTTTCTTGAAAATGTCCCATGGTTTGTCTGGATCAGACGCTATTCCTCTGGGATCGTGCAGAGCCTCTGAAGCCCTTCCTCTGAAACTGCACTGATCTGGACCTTCAGCCATTGGTTCCCATTGAAGTCCATTATGTGGAGAAAAATCTTGGAATGTTTTCCTCAAAAAAACTTCATTTCTTTTCCACTGAAGAAAGAAAGACATGAACATCCTGGATGAGATGGGGTGAGGAGATCATCAGGACATGTTCATTATGAAGTGAACTGATCCTTTAAAGAGCACCTATTGTGCTTTTCTTCCTGGAACCAACAGGTCACAACCAAGCGGCTCCTCCCCCAGTTTCTCTTGAATTCAACAGGAAGTGACTTAAACTGCAGTTCATGGACTGGCCACTAGAGACCGACTCCAGAAGGGAGCAGAATCTCATGAGCCTCATGTCAAAATGCCCAACTTTACAGCAGAATAACACATGTTTACAGTCTGGGACAAACTGTGGTTTGGGTCCATACGGCTCATTTTGCCCCGTGTGAGGGGGGGTGAATGTTTTATAACTCATTCGTTTACATTATATAAAGCCTTTAAAGTTCTGCATAATTAAGGGCGTGGCCACTTTGAGTGACAGGTGGATTGCCATTTGTCTGCTGTCTGTTAGTCATCACATCACCTCAGCTCCGCCCACGTCCCGCCTCTTTGCCCGTTTTCTGTTATCCGGGCGTGACGTGCAATGACACGCTGCTAAGATGGCAACAGCCAGCTTGACCCAACTTCACGCTTCAAGTTTTGGCTCTTCAGAATCCTATGGGTGACATCACAGACACTACGTCCATATTTTTTTACAGTCTATGTTCACAATATTCCTCATTATAATAATTCATACACAGAATAAACGGGCGGAGCCTGCTTGAGTTAGTTAGTCGTGTATTGAAACTGGCTGTTATGGTAAGGGGTGGGGCATTTCCCAAACACCAATCACAACACACCGCTCCACCCGACCAATCAGAGCACAGTGTGCTTTTCAGAAGGAGGGGCTTCAGGAACTAAACAGAGCGTTACTGACAGACTGGGAAGAGAGGAGCCGCAACAATGGAGAATATGGGGAATAATCAACACTCAAGCAGGAAAACCTGCTCTAGGAGAGACCAAACACAACAGCAGAAACACGACTTTGCATAATAGGCCCTCTTTAAGGAAACTTAATAGATATGATACTAAATAATGTTCTGCCATATTTGTCTTGTTCTACGTATGCGTGTGCGTTAGATGGAAGAAATGGAGAAGCAAAGCTTGAAGCTGTGTGTGATGTTTCTGGAGGAGATTTCCCGTCAGACGTGTACGGTTGTGCTGGAGATCTGTGCCGAACAGTGTAACCTAAATGAGAAGGTACAGTTATTTAAAGGGTCTGGATGTAGGCTGAAGAATAAATTGTTTATTTATACAATATATATGTTATGCTGTTTCAGTTATTGCCCAAACACAGCGCTGAGACCATCAGCACAGCACGCAATAAAAAACTGAAGAAATCGTTACCAAAGAAAGGAGATGTGCCTAAAGAGAAACCAGGAGCGGAAAGCCTCAGGAAGGACAGAGCTTTCGTCACAAAGTGTGTATCATCTTACAGATTCAGTATAGGAAGGGTTCACTGTAGATCTGAAAGCTCACTGCTCTCTTCTCTTGTAGTCTGGATAAGATGCACCAGGCGCTGACAGAACTGTGTGCTTCCTACAGCGTCTGCGCTGATTTCACAGTCTTCAAACACATCGTCGTTCCTTCTGAGTTCCTGCTCACGCATCTGGAGATGAGGCTCAACAAGTATGGCTCACTTCTGTAGTGTTCACTATCAAACCGCACTGTTCAGATCTCAACACAGGACGAGTTTGATGAACATCCTCTCAATTGTGTTGTAAAGTAATATCCCTGGTTCTGTAGCTTCTGTATTTTATAGAAAATATGTATCATTTTTATGTTAAAATAATTCATGTTGTTCTGGCAAGGTTCTTCCAGTAACATTAATAGAACATTTGCTCAAAGTTGTCTTTATAAATGTTCTCAAAACATTAGCACAAAAACATCATTTATATGATACACTATATTGCCAAAAGTGTTGTGACGCCTGCCTTTACATGCACATGAACTGTAATACCATCCCATTCTTAATCCGTAGGGTTTAATATGGAGTTCAAGATTCAAGATTCAAGAGTTTTATTTGTCACATACACAGTTATATACAGAATATACAACCGGCAGTGAAATGTAAACAGGTCCGCTCCATGGACAGTGCAAATTCACAGTTAAAAACACAAGGAGGAGATTATAATAGAAATAGGATAAAAAAGTACTATATATATATATATATATCTGTAGAATTATAAATAATCAAGTCAAGTAGAAAAAAAATTAAAAAATAAATAAAGAAGTGGAATAAAATAAGTGAAGTAAACTGTAGACTTATAAATATGCGGTTAACAAATGTATAAGAGTATAATGTGCAAACAGGTTTATGACAGGTTGTTACACAGTAACAACGAGAACAGAAAGTGCAGTGCAATGTCAGTGTATCGATGTTTATCCTGAAGTGAAGTCACGTGATGTTAAGTGACTGAGTTCAGGAGTCTGATGGCCTGGGGGAAGAAGCTCCTCCTGAGTCTCTCAGTTTTGGCCGGATGTAAACCGGATGTAAACAACCCGGCGAGCTGATCAGCACAGGACCGCAGAACACGGCCTGAAATACCATCCGGCCCGGCAGCTTTCCTGACGTCCACACGCTTGAGTGCCCTCCGAACTTCATCCTCCGTCCCTCCATCCTTCATCACGTGGTTGTTGCTGCTCTGAGTAATTCCCTCTGACGCGCCACTTGGCGGAGTCGCGTTGCCGCGATTACAGTCAAAGCAAGTGTGTTTATGGGAATTTTTGACCATTCTTCTAGAAGCTCATTTGTGAGGTCAGGCACTGATGTTGGACGAGAAGACCTGGCTCACAGTCTCCGCTCTAATTCATCCCAAAGGTGTTCTATCGGGATGAGGTCAGGACTCTGTGCAGGCCAGTCATGTTCCTCCACACCAAACTCGCTCATCCATGTCTTTATGGAACGACGCTTTGTGCACTGGAGCGCAGTCATGTTGGGACAGGAAGGGGCCGTCCCCAAACTGTTCCCACAAAGTTGGGAGCATGAAATTGTCCAAAATGTCTTGGTATGCTGAAGCATTAAGTGTTCCTTTCACTGGAACTAAGGGGCCAAGCCCAACCCCTGAAAAACAACCCCACCCCATAATCCCCCCTCCACCAAACTTTACACTTGGCACAATGTAGTCAGGCAAGTCCCGTTCTCCTGGCAACCGCCAAACCCAGACTCGTCCATGGGATTGTCAGACAGAGAAGCGTGATTGGTCACTCCAGAGAACACGTCTCCACTGCTCTAGAGTCCAGTGGCGGCGTGCTTTACTCCACTGCATCCCACGCTTTGCATTGCACTTGGTGATGTAAGGCTTGGATGAGCTGCTCGGCCATGGAAACCCATTCCATGAAGCTCTCTACGCACTGTTCTTGAGCTCATCTGAAGGCCACAGAAGTTTGGAGGTCTGGAGCTATTGACTCTGCTGAGTTGCTGTTGTTCCCAATTGCTTCCACTTTGTTATAATCCCACTAACAGTTGAGTGTGGAATATTTAGTAGTGAGGAAATTTCAGGAATGGATTTATTGCACAGGTGGCAACCTATCACGGTACCACGCTTGAGTTCACTGAGCTCCTGAGAGCGACCCATTCTTTCACAAATGTGTGTAGAAGCGTCTGCATGCCTAGTGCTTGATTTATACACCTGTGGCCATGAAGGGATTGAACACCTGAACTCAGGGATTTGGAGGGGCGTCCCAATACTTACTGGCAATATAGTGTACATGCATATATTGTTTATGCAACAATTTAGTAAGATGTTCTTCTAACATTATTTAAATGTTGCTACTAGAACATTCAAAAGTTATGTTTGAGGAATGATAAAATTTGTTTTCAACCAGGAATATTCCTTTAAAGCATGTTTCAGAGCTGTCACAACTGTAAATATAAATGCAGAAGCATTTGGTAAAAACACCTGAGTTTAATAAGCCACTAATCTAGACATATAGCTCTGTTTTGTCCAGTCAGCATGACTTTGACCTAACAAATAGAGGTTTACAGGGTAATCGTGCAGATGACCGGTTATAACCAGAGCACTCATGAGATCGCCCGGCCGTCTGACCTGCTGGCTGGGATTCAGGCGTATGTCACGAGTCTGCACAGCCTCAACTGCTACATCAACATCGACGTCGCACGGCTGGTGAAGAGCGTCCTGTTGCAGCAGACGCAGCCGCTGGACTCGTACGGATCACAGACCATCACAACACTCTACACAAACTGGTAAGACTCATGAAGCTTTTAAAAAGTTTGTTTGTTGCTATTGTGAGGAACTGAAAACCAGTGACCAACACAAACCTGCTCTAAAGTCAATAGTGCAGTATCTGTGTGTTATTTAAAGGGTGTGTTAGTAATATCCGCCTATAGGAGGAGCACAAACACACACACACACACACACACACACACACACTCTGATTATTACACACACAGTGACACGCAGCAGCACACGCGCACGCACGCACGCACGCACACACACACACACACACACGCGACGCACACGCACGCACGCACGCACGCACACACACACACACACACACACACACACACACAACTGGCTTTTAAAAGGAAAGAGGGATGAGACTCTGATTGGTTTATTGCTCGTTACGCCCAGAACACACCCATGACTCATTAAGAGACTTGCAAAAGTGGATTCGGTCACGCCCTAAGTGCACCTGCGCCGTGCGCTTCAGACCATGCGCTCAGATTGTTAAAATAGGGCCCTTGGTGTGAAAGAGCCTATAAATGTGCCAAAATCTAACTTTTTATATAAAAAATAAATAAGCAAGCCTAGCCCAGGTGAGAAAACATAACACAACATTACTTTTTTAACATTACTTTCCCCCCAAAAAAAGTAAAACTAAGTAATGCAATACACAATATTTTAAGACACTTTCCCCAACACTGCTGATGTACTGAGGGATGAAACACCTGACTTAATGTCTGATTTCTGGTTTAAGCAGTTTCTGGTGTCTTGTTTAAATGTGGATAATGTGCTGAAATGTGCTCCTGGTCTCCTGTGGTCAGGTATCTCGAGGGTCTGTTGCGTCAGGCCAGCAGCGCTCTCATTGTCCACTGTCCAACCACACAGTGCTTCGTCAACCAGAACGCTGAGAACGAGCAGAGCTTTCATGCTGAGGAATACTCTGACATCTGTGGTAAGAGGAGAATTAAGATAATATTTCAGCTAAATTTGTATCTGTATACTGCTTCAGCTTCATTTTCATACGTGCAGTCTTAAAGGGGTCAGGGAATGCCGTTTCAGATTTTAAATTATGTTAATTATGCACTAAACATTTTTTAAATTATTTTCATCTTCACTTTCAAACACTCAATTTCAAGGGGCGTTACCTCTTGCAGAAACGGAAGTAAACGCCCACTGCTGTGATTGGCTAACTTTCTCGCAGCCTATCCGCTCCCTCCTTTACAGCATGTCATGTGTTTTGATACTCGAGATGGCAAGCGCTGTGATAGCATCATCATCAGCAACAGCATTTCAGATCTGCATTAATATTACCATGCTAAACTCTATGACAATAATAAAATATATTCAACTTGCACAGTAAAACTATTTTACTGAAGGAAATATTTCTGTTCCAGGTTCTGATTTTATACAATGATGTTGGCGTCTGAAATCGTGTTAAACACTGGTTTGATGTTCATTACACACACACTGGGCCAGCGTGATGCTATGATATTTCTCTGTAGGTTTGCAGTCGTTGGCTGAACTGATTGGCCCTTATGGAATGAAGTTTTTGAATGAGAACCTCATGTGGCACATCATCTCCCAAGTTGGAGAACTGAAGGTATTACATCTTTCAAAAGAAATGATTTCTGAAATATGTTAAAGCACAAACATGGCTAATTTAGTGTATAAATTATTGAAATAAATTATGTTTGGATTTTCAGAAACTAGTAAGTGACAACATGGATGTCCTGGTGCAAATGCGAGCTAACTATGAGAAACCTGAGGCAATGATTGACCTTCAAAAGAAGCTGACAGGTACAGTTACAGCGCACGCACTCGCCTCGCTTCAGCGCGCCTGTAGTCGTCTGCCTTTAGTTCCCAACATTATTCCTTTCAGAAACAATCACCACAGCTACTTTATTATTAAATATAAATAAATCATAAAACACTCTTTAGTAAAACTAAAACGTAAGGGTCACGCAAATAACCATTTTTTATAATTCTTACATTATTACCCATTATTAAAACCTTACTGTGGTGTTATTTTAATGGGTGAAAAGACCCGAGATTTTCATGAACAAGTTAAAGTGGCGTCTTTAGCTGATAGACAGGGTGAAGTCGACTCCCCGGCAGATCCAGTTATGATATCTTGATTAAAAAGTATGAAGAACATTTTTTTAAAAACAACCCATGCATGAATGAATTATTCACAGTACAATCATTAAGATGCATCTGGAAAATAGTTAGAATTTTTATTTCATGCCGATAGTTAAACTAAACAGAAATAGAGCATAATGCTATCAACTTCTCCCAGCACAAACATCAGGGAAGCACTGGTCTGAAGTGTTTTACTCATAAATCTACTCTTACTGCAATGAGACGCTGATTTATCCAACACATGTTTCCCCAGGCTGTGAGAATGTGTTGAAGAGAGTGACCATTATTGGTGTGATTCTGTCATTTCGCTCTATGGTCCAAGACGCTCTCGCGGAGGTCAGTAGCTCTGTTTATGCTCATTAATACCGAATAGGATCACATTTTAGTGTTTCCTACATTCATATACACCGATCAGGCATAACATTATGACCAGGTGAAGTGAATAACACTGATGAGCTCTTCCTCACGGCTCCTGTTAGTGGGTGGGATATATTAGGCAGCAAGTGAACATTTTGTCCTCAAAGTTGATGTGTTAGAAGCAGGAAAAATGGGCAAGCGTAAGGATTTGAGCGAGTTTGACAAGGGCCAAATTGTGATGGCTAGACGACTGGGTCAGAGCATCTCCAGAACTGCAGCTCTTGTGGGGTGTTCCCGGTCTGCAGTGGTCAGGATCTATCAAAAGTGCTCCAAGGAAGGAACAGTGGAGAACCGGCCACAGGGTCATGGGCGGCCAAGGCTCATTGATGCACGTGGGGAGCGAAGGCTGGCCCGTGTGGTCCGATCAAACAGATGAGCTACTGGAGCTCAAACTGCTCAAGAAGTTAATGCTGGTTCTGATAGAAAGGTGTCAGAATACACAGAGCATCTCAGTTTGTTGCGTATGGGGCGGCATAGCCGCTGACCAGTCAGGGTGCCCATGCTGACCCCTGTCCACCGCCGAAAGCACCAACAGTGGCACGTGAGCATCAGAACTGGACCACGGAGCAATGGAAGAAGGTGGCCTGGTCTGATGAATCACGTGTTCTTTTACATCACATGGATGGCCGGGTGCGTGTGCGTGGCTTACCTGGGGAACACATGGCACCAGGATGCACTATGGGAAGAAGGCAAGCCGGCCCCACCTTGCAACTTACAGGACTTAAAGGATCTGCTGCTAACATTTTAATGCCAGATAGCACAGCACACCTTCAGGGGTCTAGTGGAGTCCATGCCTCGACGGGTCAGGGGGAACAACACAATATCATAATGTTATGCCTGATTGGTGTATATCTCTTCAGTCTTACACTAATGCCCTCTGTGTTTGTCACAGTTAGTGCAGATCTTATTCTATGCATAATAATAAATGCGTGACATTCTGTACTGTAGCCTGGTTTATGAGCGAGCGCAGAACTGATCATTTCCCTCTGTAGATCATGGACAGACACTGTCCGTTTCTAATGAGGCCCATCAGATGTCTGAAGGACTTCATCCAGCCTGACCTTGACATCAAGGTAAGTCAGAGGGGAGAGAGAACGAGGAAACACGAAACGTCTTCTGCAGAACTACTCATATCTTCTCTGATTGTCTCATGTGTAGATGACTCTCGGTGTGTATGAAATGGCGTCGGCAGCTGGTCTGCCCTGTGAGATCGACCCTGTGCTGGTTTCGGCAATAGCAAACATGCAGACAGGTGAAGTCCTGATAAAGGAGCTTGTCTCTCTGGAAGAATGTCTCAAGCTAATCTAATCTGATGCATTACCTGTTATTCTTGTATACAGACAACTTGTCGATGGAGGAGGAGTTTAAAATCAGCTGCCTGCTGCTGGTGTATATCGCCGTGTCTCTGCCCACCCTGTGCCTGGATCCAAACTCATCCTACCGGCGAGAACACGGAGGTGAGTTTGAGCAGGAGTCACACAGACGACAGGAACACTCTCTGCAGTACAGATGATCATCTCCAGCTGAAGCTAAAACGCTACGCATGATGTACATTGCCCTATATAGAAGAATACTTTTAACAGAATGTTCTGTCAATCCGTGTTTTCCCTGTTATTTTTTATGAAACTTCCCAAGAGTCATTCAAGAGTTGATAAAAAAAAAGAATGCATTAAGTTAGAATAAAACGGTTCAGATATTCATCCTACAAAATATTCTGAGGGCCATGAAGGTTTTGTGAATATGATCGAAAATGCTGGCAACTTTTTTAACTCTTTCACCACCAGCGTTTTTGATCATATTCACAAAACCTTCATGGCTCAATATTTTGTTGGATGAATATGTAAACAGTCAATATATCAAAAGAAAGAACAGAGCCTCCGCTTTTAAACCGTTTTATTCTAGCTTCATGTATTAATTTTTATCAACACTTGAATGTGGGTAAGTTTCATAAAAATTGAGCAAAAAGCTGAGAAAATCACATATTTTTGTCAAAGACTACGTCTGGACCGGACTGAGAGCGATGATCAAACACAGATGTAGTCCATCAACCCCTAAAGCTTCAATCCTAGAGCTCGTCCTGGGGCGGCATTTCATTCACTAACATTAGGTAGTTTATATGCTGTGTAATGTTGATGTTCACGTTATTTTACATGTGCATCAGCAATGCTTCTATTGTTTGTTTCTGCTTCTTCTCCTGTGTTTGGATCAGGACATTCTGTACTCTTTCAGAAGAAATGTATCAGCGCCACCTACAGTATAAGAGTGAAAACACAGAAGGCCGGAAATTTCCGTCAATGGCTGGGGAAAGAGTTAAATCAAATCAAATCAAATCAGATCAAGTCATCTTTATTTATATAGCTCTTTTTACAAGTCCAATTGTTTCAGAGCAGCTTCACAGTGTTAACAGGAAAATAATGCAACAGAATCTGTACAGCCGTTCTGGTGAAACGGTGATGTTATCCAGCTCATTTCAGTATCATATAGTGTCAATGCGGGCAGATCGGGAATATAGATGAGATTTAGGAGTCCCCAACTGAGCAAGCCAAAAGCCAGAGGCAACGGTGGCAAGGAACCAAAACTCCTTCAGTCGGGGTGCCAGTTCTCCTCTGGCCGCCGAACAAACAGTGTATGATTATAATTCTGGCAACATAGCAGGTCTTAATTCATATTAGGCAAATAGATATTCATAAGATTATTCGAGAGATTGGAGTCGTCACGCCGGAGACGGGTTTAATGAGGATGTCGTGTCGATGCAGCATTTACGGGGGGAGTTTATTTGACACGCTCTCTGCAGACACTTCAGGGATGAGTTGGTCATGTCCAGGCGCTGGTCCACCATCTGATCTGGATACGGCCCGGATCCGGCTGACTGCAGTAAACCTCGGGATAAACAGAGAGACTAACATTAGCGTAGATGCCATTCTTCTTATGATGTAACGAGTGCATCAGGTGTTATGGGAAGTGTTCCCGGTTCCGGCTGACCTAGTTAATGCAGCCTAACAATCATTTACTGATTTGAATAATAGAGATTGATAATGTTTATGTGTAAGCCATAGTAAAGAGATGCGTTTTTAGTCTAGATTTAAACTGACAGAGTGTGTCTGCTTCCCGAACAATGCTAGGAAGACTGTTCCAGAGTTTAGGTGCTAAATAGGAAAAGGATCGACCGCCTGCAGTTGATTTTGATATTCTAGGGATTATCAACTGGCCAGAGTTTTGAGACCGCAATAGACGTGATGGAGTATAATGCGTTAAGAGCTCGCTCAAGTACTGGGGAGCTAAACCATTTAGTGCTTTGTAAGTAATAAGCAAGATTTTAAAATGTATGCGATGTTTAATAGGGAGCCAGTGCAGTGTTGACAGAACCGGCCTAATATGGTCATACTTCCTGGTTCTAGTAAGAGCTCGAGCTGCTGCGTTTTGGACCAGCTGGAGTTTGTTTATTAAGCGAGCAGGGCAACCACCCAGTAAAGCATTACAGTAATCTAGCCTTGAGGTCATGAACGCATGAATTAACTGTTCAGCATTTTGCATCGAAAGGATGTGCCGTAATTTAGATATATTTTTAAGATGGTAGAATGCAGTTTTACAGATGTTAGAAACATGGCTTTCAAATGAAAGATTGGTATCAAAGAGCACACCCAGGTTCCTCACTGACGACGAGGACTTGACAGAGCAGCCATCGAGTGTTAGACAGTATTCTAGGTTACTACTTGTGGAGCTTTTTTGTCCAATAATTAAAAATTCAGTTTTTATTTGCAAGAAATTACTAGACATCCAATGTTTTGGTTAAAGGGATAGTTCACCCAAAAGTTATCCCATGATTTCCTCTCCCTCAAGCAATCCTAAGTGTGTATGACATTCTTCTTTTAGACAAACACAATCTTATATTAAGTTATATTAATAAATGTCCCCATATTTTACTTTATAAAGTTTTAAATATGGATATTTTTCTTACACAAACCCATCGATTCGCTTCAGAAGGCCTTTATTAACCCCCGGATCCATGTGGAGCAGTTATATGATGAATAGATGCACTTTTATGATGGATGGATGTTCTTTTAGGATGGATGGGTGCACTTTTATGACAGACTCTAAATAGCAGCACAGTACTTTAGGAGAACGCAAGCGTCGAGGATCACTACTTCTGAAGCTTGACGTGTTCTTCACAGGTCACCAGAACAACATCCACTGCCTGGCCTCAGCAGTTAACCATCTGGCTGCCGCCATGTTCACCGTCCAGAGAAAGAACATCCAGACGCAGCTTCAGGAGTTCCTGAAGGTGAATGACATGCCGTTGAGCGTTTTTCATTGCACACACCCAGGGCGAAGCTCTCATCTGTGATGTCTGATGTGCAGGTGGCGTCCGCTATCTTACTGCAGCTCGGTCAGAATGTGGAGCGAGTGGAAATAAAGAACAGAGACTCAGTGTATCTCATCCTACACATGGTAACACACCTCTGGAGGATTATCATGAGCTTAGGATCTAAAATGCTTTATGATACAAGTCTGCCTCTTCTGCTCTGTGGGTTGCAGATCGTGGAGCAGTCGCCATTCTTGAGTCAGGACATGCTGGAGATGTGTTTCCCGTACGTTCTCCTGCGGAACGCTTACAGAGAAGTGCACCGGACCTTCATCCACACCATGGGCTGAGCTGTCATTCAGTTCATATGCACTTATCCCAGACAGCAACACAGATCCGGCGTGGTATCCACATGAACCAAATTCGACACTATGTTGCTGTCTGGGATGAAATTCAGGGGGAAACAATATTTAGAAAGGTGTTATGAAAATCCCACTGCATATAATTATTTAACGGTTGTGCTGTTACCGGTGTCGTCTTGAGATCCACTGGAAAATATCTATTTTAATTTTGTATTTTTGTGCAGATCATTCTCACCATTATTTGCACAATTTGTTTTAGGTGTTTTGTGTTGCCTCGGAATATAAGCAGAAAAACTGCAGAAGCATCTAAAGCGGTTTATAATAACCTGCTGGACTCCTCAAACCCATGACTGTGATTGGTGCATATGTGTTTAAAGCCTTTAAATTCTAACGCTTTTTCAGAAGCTAACATTTCAAATTAAAGTAAAAATGCTGTCAAATAAAAATGCAACATCAGCATTCATACACAATATGCGTGTGTCAGTTTTATGTTCGTCTCGTCTGCATAAACACATTTTTACGTGCAACGCATTTACATTTTTGTAGTTTGCACAGACGACAACGGCATCGTTTTCAAAAACTTGCACATTCCCAAAACACCATTGCCATGTAACTGAGCAGCCGAAAAACATCAAATGTTGAATCGGTGTAGCGTGAACGCCCCTTAGGCCGTGTCCCGAAGGCACACGTCACATGCACCCATGGAGTTGTAGATCACACATACGGCTTACAGTAGACTACACTCGTGCTGGATGAGTCCTGGCCTACAGCAGGGTAACGGCATCAGTCAAGAGGTCTGGGAACGTTAGAATAGCAGCTAATATGGCTAAAGTTAGCATCGTCTTCATAGAGACTAGAGCTGTGCCGTTAGTTTGATCCTAATAACACTCACCGTCTGCAGGATTCATACACACACACACACACATTTATGCATTGTGTAGTCGAGTGACGGACATTACAGAAATGATCCACTGAGCGTTCAGTGTGAAAGTGTGGAGCTCTTCCTGAGTCTCTCGTCTGTGTCGACTCCGGCTCAAACATGTGCGGCTGCTCCACAACTGATGACTTCTGACATCTTGTCTGAGTGAGATTGGCCTGTTTTGTTGTTGACGGAGTATCTGAGCTCGTGTAAAGGCTCCGCCCTCTTCTGGAAGGGGGCGGAGAGCAGCAGCTCATTTGCATTTAAAGGGACACACACACGCAAATTTAACGCTATAATAAATGATCTGGGGGTATTGTGAGCTGAAACTTCACACACACATTCTGGGGACACCAGAGATCACATCACATCTGGTGAGAAGAATAATAGGTCCCCTTTAATTAACTCTAGTGTGAGATATTGGAGCTACAGGAAGCAGAAGGGTTAATGTATCAGACAGTAATCACATGAGCACAAATGCAATCTGTGGCATCGTTTATTGACTTAAGATGCACAATATTCATGAATAAAATAAAAAATCTCATCTGTGATAATGATAAATGCATTAACAATGGTAGCCTTGAATCTAAAACAAATTTGGCATTAACAGCAGCTACAAAAATTTAGTCTGACATTGGCAACAAATAAAAATAAATCAATGAAATATTAAATGCATTACCACAAAAGAGCAGTTTAGCGGCGCACAAGCATGTTAAGGTATTAATGAGATATGATTTGATATTGTTCAGAGCGTGGGGTAAGAAAGTCTTCTGTCCATTACACCAACTTTCTATCGTGTGTACAATATTAAATCAGATACTCGCTGAAAACGTCTTATGAGATTCCTTTTCTACAGACCTTTAGTCTAAGAAATTAAGCTTTAAATAAGACTTCAAAAACCACATTAGGTCACTATCCTGACAACATATTCAAAGCCCAGAAACAATCCTCAAAAATAAAGTTAAGACACCATATCAAATCACATTAAGTGTAATCAAACTCATCAGATTCACAATGAAGCCGCTGACGCGTGTTCAGCTCACAGATGTTTCCACGCTTCTGAACATTACTTCTTCTCCTTCTTCTTTTCCTACACACAAACAGAATCAATTCAACACGGGATAAAAGAGAAGGAAGCATTGATGAAGATGGCAGTGTTGCACGATATACCGGGACTCGGAAAGTATCACACGGAGATCACGGCGCCGCCACACGCACACGCACACAGTCATTCAGAAGTGCAGTCAACACCGTTCTGTGATTTATCAATAAAACAGAAAACTGAGAAGCTAGAACATATATTTGTTGATTGCTAAAACCCACAGCTTCAGTATTAGTGGAGATCATTCACACAGATGAACTACTTCATCTGTATCCGATTCAGAACCAGCAGAAATCTGTGAGAAATATAACGACCCAAAGACAAAAGAACTGATGATAAAGCTGTGTGAGCTATAACCTTATGGGCAGCGCCGTGTCGTGTGCACAAGAAAACCCACGTTCAGTCTCAGCTCGAGGTTCAGGCTTATTAATGACATCATCATACATGTATACATATATATAAATAAACTCAGGCCCTGTGAGCTCTAGCACCCTGCAGGCAGTTTGGGCTGTTTCCACCAGAGGGCAGCAAACACTGGAAACATTATTTTGTCTGTATCATGTATGCAAGATTTATTCAAATGGATCTGAATGGAGGAATATTACCTTTAAATGTAATTATAAATAAGTATAAATGCAAAAAATGGTCCCAGAGCATAAGTGGTTACAGGTACACTAAACATGCAATGCTTCCATGGAGAGAATGAATATCACGCACTTCAACTAATCCCAAACTATTCTTCACGGAATATAAAGAAAAGCCCTCTTTGCTCTCTTTATATCTCTATATAACATTTTCCTTATGATGAGGGTGTTGACTGTTGCTATAGTAACGAACAGTGTTGCAGTTATTTCAGCCGTTTCCTTCGTACATTCGGCGAAACGACACATATCATTCATCAGAACTGCGCGCATGTATTTTAGACACTAACGTCATGCGTTTGCGCCGTCCACGCGATACATGCGCATCCTTCAATAAGCGCGGTTATATTGTAGGGCTGCAGCTGAGAATCGATTAATGAGAATCGTTATCAATGATTTTCATTATCGTTTTTATCGACTAGTAGCAGCCCTGTTATACTGTATGACCCATATCCGTAAAGCTTCAGTATTCGTCCTGAGGAGAGATGTGGGCTGCTCAAACACGCGTCAGAGCGACGGACGGCGCGCGAGCACAATCCAGTGAAGGCGGTAAAGAGCGCAGTGTGTGTGAAGGACAGCTGTGAGGGCACGGATGGCGTTTTAAAGCACTGAATCGCTACCATCGATTCAGCATCGAGGTATTTTAGTCTGGTATCGTATCGTGACAACACTAGTAGATGGCAAGTTATGATGTTTCAAATACCTTCTCATTCATAGAGAGGATGATGACAAGCTTTCTGAAGATGGTCACAAAGTCCAGGAAGAGGTCGACACAATGCCTTCATTTAAAACAAACAAACAAAAGCTTAAAACCTTTAACCACACATGTAACATCTCCATCATATGAAAACAGAGGAGAGCTCTGCACCTACCAGATGTAATCTTTGTCTCCCATTTCTGCCTTCTCAATAATGAGCTGCGTGTCAAACAGCACGAAGCCACACATGACGGCCAGACCCAGATACAGATGAGCCTGAAACAGACCAAACTCTGTTACACACACACACACACACACACACACACCTGGCGTCTTTCATACGGTCACGTCACGTACCTTGAAGACCAGGGCTGAGGCGAAGAACATGTTGAGGATGGAGACGAGCAGAAGCACAGTCAGGCCTGACATCAGAGTGCCTGCAGGAAACAGAACAACAGGTCAGATCCACAGCCAAGCATGACCACTGGTCAGCTGATCTAGCACACGGGTCAGTGTTCACCTCCCAGGAAGAGATAACTTCTGCGCTGGGCATAGAGCGCGCTCAACGTGAAGCAGCCGAAGATCACAGACGTGCCCAGGAAAGCCGTCACGATGATGCTGAACAAATGAAGAACACCGTTAAGACGAATGCTTGTGTATGGACAGGGTTTCTGCAGATTTATGAAGGTAAATTTAAGACCAATTAAAGAAAATGGAAGAAAACAACACTATGTTCTCTAAAGCACAGAATGAGTATTAGTGACACTTCAGAGTTTGTTTCCAACAGATCTCCATTACTCCATTAAAAATCGCTTCACGTTTGAGATCAGAAATCTTGTGAAAGTTATTTTATGATTAAAACAAGATATCTGCCAGTGTTAGTAATTTTCATACTCAAATGTTTAGAGTTTGAGCTGGAGAACAGAAATCCCGAGGAAGAGCATCGTTCCCGCAGCGCATGTGATTTAATGTACAGCCTTATGAAATCTGTTTTATAGTTTGTGTTAATGTTTCTGGCCTCTGCTTCAACGCTCAGATTAATGTGCCGGACTCTCGCTCATCTTCTGAAGACATGAAGAGATTTCTAATGAAATGGAGAGATTTCTGTCCTCCATTGACAGGCTAAGCAACTTCCACTGACGCTTCAGAAAGCTCAAAGAGAAACTGATCCCTACGGATCGAGCGGATTATTCCTGATGTTCTGAAGAGACTCCATGGCTTTATATGAGGAAGGAAAGTCTGACGGGTTTGAGCGACATTAGGGCGAGGAAATGATCCCAGGATTCTCATTAATGGGTGAACTGGCCCTTTAAGAGTCGGACCTACTGTTGATTTATTCAGACACAATCTGACCAATCCCGTGTCATTCTGCATTATACAGTCAATTCTGTCTTTATGAATGGATTCTGGGCGGCACACGGCCCTGATATTGAGGGTCCTGATATTACACACGGCCCTGACACTGATACACGCGCACTCGCTCACACACACAGGCTCCTGATATTCGCGCTTTCGCCACGGCCGCCGACACTCGCCGCGCGACTGCACGCTCGCACGCACGCGCGCGCGCCACTCGCCAAGACGCACACTCGCGACACACGCACACTGCCAAGACGCACTTCGCCGCGACGCACACTCGCCAAGACGCACACTCGCCGCACACCGCACACTCGCTCGCACGCACACTCGCACGCACTCGCTCGCCGCGACGCACACTCGCCACGACACACACTCGCCGCACGCGACACTCGCGCGACACACACTGCCGCACGCACACTCGCTCACACGCACACTCGCTCACACGCACACTCGCTCACACACTGTATTCGGGTTGAAAAGGGGCGGGAACCTTCCATGGGAATCTGGGGAATTTTGGAAATATTGCAATTAGGAGACTTAACAGGAATTGTTTTTAAACTTAGATTTTATGGGAATTAAATGGAAATGTATACAAACTATCATATACAAGCATAAATATAAACATTTAGTTTCCTTCTAATTTAGTAAATATGTAAAATAAATATATTTTTATTGCAGCAGTTGTTGTGCCTGCGTCACATGACCCTTCAGAAACCACTCTCATGATGATGATTTGTGCTGCTTAATATTGGAGCCTGTGTCAGGATTTATTGAGGAATAAGCATTTATTCAAAATAAGTCTTTACTATCACTTTTTATTCATTTAACACATTCTTCCTGAATAGAAGTATTACATTTCTTTTTTTAAAGACTGATCCCAAAACCTTCAAACGGTAGTGTATATTGTTAGAAAAGATCTGTATTTTAAATAAATGCTGCTCTTTGAACGAATCCTGAAAGTATCACAGGCTATGAAACATTAATCAGCACAACGGTTTCCAACACTGATCATAAATCCTCCTGTGAGAATGATTTGTGAAGGATTGTTGTTGTTGATTTTGCAGTGAATTCAGCGATGGAGGAATCACGGAAATCTGCAGAGAACTGAATTCAGGATCACATGCTGTTTGAGAGAGGCGTCTTTCTGTCCGCGCTTCAGGAGCCAAGCCTCCAGATCTTTAGTCACGGCTTGTTTAGCTTTATTTACACGCGTGATCTAAACGATACAGCACAATCTCTTCATATCACCACACCGCCCAGCCCTGGATATCGTGATGAATCTCCATGAACTGACACGGATCATCATGTGCAGCTCCACTGAGCCTCTTTCAGCAGTCAAGGCTTCATGAAAATGACACACTTCTTATCCTCCGTTGTGTCAGTTTTATTCCCTTTAGGCCAGTGGTCAATACCCATCCTTGTTGAAACAGCCACCCTCCAAAAGTAACTGGCTTATGTGAAAGCTGTCAAAAAATAACTCAAACCGGCCCTAATGTTATTTTCTGAAGAACAGCCCAATAGAAAGCAAACCCTGTGATCAGGGAACATTACCTCGGGTTGATGCTAATGACGTAGTCCATAAGTGGGCCGAGTCCAAGACCTGTTCACAGCACAGATTGATGCGTTACGGTAAGGGTTTCGAACATATGATCTAGGAACGGAAGCAGAGGCTGAAACACCTCACCTGTGAAGAACGCAAACGCAGCCAGGATGGCCAACCTCTTCTTCTCCGTCTGAGGGCTGTGAGGGGTCATGGCGAGCCATCCCATCATCGCCAGAGAGCCGAGCATGGTGAGCCCACCCTGAAGACAACATCAAGATAACATGCCATTACTGATCCGCTTACACGCGTCTGTCCACCACCGAGGTCCTGTAGTGTTACGTGTGTGTACGTGAGAGAGTGAGTAAGAGGCTGCATGCGTGTGTGCGCGCAAGTGTGTGTGAGGCTGCATGCATGTGTGTGCAAGTGTGCGTGAGAGCGAGAGTGTGCATGCGTGTGTGTGTCTATGTGTGCGCGCCACACTGCATACGTGTGCGAGTGTGTGTGTGAGGCTGCATGCATGTGGCGTGCGTGCGAGGCTGAATGCGTGTGTGCGAGGCTGCATGTGCATACATGTGCTAGGCTGCATGCGTGCGCGCGCGAGGCCGCATGCGTGTGTGCGTGTAACGCTGCATGTGTGCGAGTGTGAGTGCAAGGCTGCATGTGCATGTGTGTGAGCGTTATTGTAACTCAAGTACACTACTTGACAGTTTTATGCTCGTTCAGTATTCACTAGTGTTTGTTAGCGCTAAACGCTCCTGTCGTCTGTGTGTTCAGACTGAAGTTGTGTTTGATGTTTGCTATATTCAGGAAGTGTACTTTAACAGAGCAGATAAAATAAAGAGTTCATATATCTGAGTGCTTGCATTCATTGATAAATTTATCCATGTGCAGTAATAGTGAAAAACTGAAGATGCAAGACCATGATGTGATAATGGTGATGGAGCCCTGAGAGAGGTCACCTGGAACAGCTGTGTGATGACGTAGATGTAGGCGCCGGCGGTCGCCACCAGCATACACACGGCCAGACTGGCGTACACATTCTTCAGATGCTGCTGAGTCGAGCGAGAGCTGACAGAAACACACCACAATACACTTCAGGACTGACAGAACTGGTCCTTTACTCAGTAACTTATTATATGATTCTAGTTATTACAGTGTAGATATAATGAAATCAGAAAAGCACATTACATCATGAATATCACACACACACACACACACACACATAGGTGATCAAAACACTTACATTTGAGAGAACTTGAAGAGAGCGTCAAAGTTTATGCTGCGATCAAACACGTTCATTTTTCTGCTGCTTTAGTGATGACAGGAAGAACCTGCTGAAGAAAGAGAGAACATCAGAACCACACACACACACACACACGTGACATCCCTGCTCGCTCTCACACGGCTTCAGAACAACACCAGGGTGAATGAATGGAACTGTTTGGTGAACTACCATCAATAAATACATTTAAAACGACTAGTGCGCAAATGATTTGGTGAAAAGCAGAAAACAGCACAGACAATCCCTTCAACAACAGTGTGTGTGTGAGAGAGTGTGTGAGAGTGTGTGAGAGAGAGAGAGAGAGAGAGTGAGAGAGTAAGAGAGCGTGGAGTAGTGAGAGAGTGTGAGAGAGTGTGAGAGAGTGTGAGAGAGTGTGAGAGAGTGTGAGAGAGTGTGAGAGTGTGTGAGAGTGTGAGAGTGTGTGAGAGTGTGAGAGTGTGAGAGAGTGTGAGAGAGTGTGAGAGTGTGTGAGAGTGTGAGAGTGTGTGTGAGTGGAGTGAGAGTGTGTGTGAGAGTGTGTGAGAGTGTGTGTGTGAGAGAGAGAGAGAGGAGAGAGAGAGAGTGTGAGAGAGAGTGTGTGTGAGAGTGTGAGAGAAGTGTGTGAGAGAGTGTGTGAGAGAGTGTGAGAGAGTGTGTGAGAGAGTGTGAGAGAGTGTGAGAGAGAGTGTGTGAGAGAGTGTGAGAGAGAGAGAGTGTGAGTGTGAGAGTGTGAGAGTGTGAGAGAGAGTGTGAGAGAGTGTGTGAGAGTGTGTGAGAGAGTGTGAGAGAGTGTGAGAGTGTGTGAGAGAGAGAGAGTGTGTGAGAGAGTGTGAGAGAGTGTGAGAGAGTGTGAGAAAGTGAGTGAGAGAGTGTGTGAGAGTGTGTGAGAGAGTGAGAGAGTGTGAGAGTGTGTGTGAGAGTGTGTGAGAGAGTGTGTGAGAGAGAGTGTGTGAGAGTGTGTGAGAGTGTGTGTGAGTGAGTGTGTGAGTGAGTGTGTGTGAGCGAGTGTGAGAGTGAGAGCGTGAGAGTGAGTGTGTGAGTGTGAGAGAGTGAGGTGAGAGTGTAGTAGTGTGAGAGTGTGTGAGAGTAGAGTGAGTGTGTGAGAGTGTGTGAGCGCGTGAGTAGTGAGTGTGTAGTAGTGAGTGTGTGTGAGAGTGTGTGAGTGCGTGTGAGTAGAGAGAGTGAGAGAGTGTGTGAGTGTGTGAGTGTGTGTAGTAGAGTGTGTGTGTGTGTGTGAGTGTGTGTGAGTGAGTGTAGAGTGTGAGTGTGTGAGAGAGTGTGAGTGTGTGAGAGTGTGTGAGTGTGAGTAGTAGTGTGAGTGAGTGAGAGCGTGTGAGTGTGTGTGAGAGTGTGTGTGTGAGAGAGCGTGAGTGTGTGTGTGAGAGTGGTGAGTGAGCGGTAGTGAGAGTGTGAGAGCGCGCGTGAGAGCGTGTGTGAGTGCGTGAGCAGTGTAGCAGTGTGTGAGAGAGTGTGTGAGTGTGTAGTAGTAGAGTGTGTGTGTGAGAGAGTGTGTGTGTGAGTAGCAGAGAGTGTGTGAGCGTGTGTGTAGTGAGTGTGTGAGAGTGTGTGTGCGTAGTAGTAGAGTGTGTGTGAGTGTGTGAGTGCGTGTAGTAGTGTGTGTGTGTGTGAGTGTGTGAGTGCGTGTAGTAGTGAGAGTGTGTGTGAGTGTGAGTGCAGTGTGTGTGTGTGAGTGCCAGTGTGTGAGAGTGTGAGTGCGAGTGTGAGTGTGTGAGCATTAGTGAGTGTGTGTGAGAGTGTGTGAGTGCGTGTAGTAGTGAGTGTAGTAGTGTGAGAGCGCGTGTGAGAGAGAGCGTGAGCGTAGTGTGTGTGTAGTAGTGTGTGTGTGTGTGAGTGTGTGAGTGCGTGTAGTGAGTGTGTGTGAGAGAGTGTGTGAGTGCGTGTAGTAGTGAGTGTGTGTGAGAGTGTGTGAGTGTGTGAGTGCGTGTGTGTGAGAGAGTGTGTGAGTGCGTGTAGTAGTGAGTGTGTGTGAGTGTGTGAGTGCGTGTAGTAGTGAGTGTGTGTGTGAGAGTGTGTGAGTGCGTGTAGTAGTGAGTGTGTGTGTGAGTGTGTGAGTGTGTGAGTGCGTGTAGTAGTGAGTGTGTGTGTGAGAGAGTGTGTGAGAGTGTGAGTAGTGTGAGTGAGTGTGTGAGTGTGAGTGTGTGAGGTAGTGTAGTAGTGCAGAGTGTGTGTGAGAGCGTGTAGTGTGCGTGTGTGAGCGGCAGTGAGAGTGTGTGTGAGAGCGCCGAGAGTGTGAGTGCGTGAGAGAGTGTGAGCCGTGAGTGAGAAGTAGTAGTGAGAGAGTAGTGTGTGAGTGCGTGCATGAGAGTAGGAGAGGCGCGTGAGTGCGCGTGTGAGCAGTGTGTGTGTGTGAGAGAGCGTGTGAGTGTGTAGTAGTGAGTGTGTGAGTGCGTGAGTAGTGAGTGCGTGTGAGTGTGTGAGTGTGTGTGAGAGAGTGTGTGAGAGTGTGTGAGTGCGTGTGTGTGAGAGAGTGTGTGAGTGCGTGTAGTAGTGAGTGTGTGAGAGAGTGTGTGAGTGCGTGTAGTAGTGAGTGTGTGTGTGAGAGTGTGTGAGTGTGTGTGAGTGTGTGTGTGTGTGAGAGTGAGTGTGTAGTGCGTAGTAGTGAGTGTGTGTGTGAGTGTGTGAGTGTGAGTGCGTGTAGTAGTGAGTGTGTGTGAGAGTGTGTGAGTGCGTGTAGTAGTGAGTGTGTGTGTGAGAGAGTGTGTGAGTGTGTGAGTGCGTAGTAGTGAGTGTGTGTGTGAGAGTGTGTGAGTGCGTGTAGTAGTGTGTGAGTGCGTGTAGTAGTGTGTGAGTGCGTGTAGTAGTGTGTGAGAGCGCGCGTGTGAGAGCCAAGGCGTGAGAGCGTGCGTGTGAGAGCGCGCAGGTGAGAGCAGCGTGTGAGAGAGAGCGCAGTGTGAGCTGCTGTGAGCGAGCGCGTGAGAGCGCCACAGGAGAGCGCGCGTGTGAGAGCGCGCGTGTGAGTGCGGCGTGTGTGTGTGAGAGAGTGTGTGAGTGTGTAGTAGTGAGTGCGTGTGAGAGAGTGTGTGAGTGCGTGTAGTAGTGAGTGTGTGTGAGAGAGTGTGTGAGTGCGTGTGTGTGAGAGAGTGTGTGAGTGTAGTAGTGAGTGTGTGTGTGAGAGAGTGTGTGAGTGCGTGTAGTAGTGAGTGTGTGTGAGAGTGTGTGAGTGCGTGTAGTAGTGAGTGTGTGTGTGAGAGTGTGTGAGTGTGTGAGTGCGTGTAGTAGTGAGTGTGTGTGTGAGTGTGAGTGTGTGAGTGTAGTAGTGAGTGTGTGTGAGAGTGTGAGTGAGTGTGTAGTGAGTGTGTGTGAGAGAGTGTGTGAGAGTGTGTGTAGTAGTGAGTGTGTGTGAGAGAGAGTGTGAGTGCGTAGTAGTGTGTGAGTGTAGTGTGTGTGTGCAGCGTGCGTGAGAGTGTGAGTGCAGTGTGAGTGTGAGTGTGAGTGTGTGTGTGAGTGAGTGTGTGTGAGTGCGTGTAGTAGAGTGCGTGTAGTAGTAGTGAGTGTGTGAGAGCGTGTAGTGAGTGCGTGTGAGAGCGTGTAGTAGTGAGTGTGTGTGAGCGTGTAGTGTGAGTGTGTGTGTGTGTGTGTGTGTGTGAGAGCGCGTGTAGTAGTGTGTGTGAGTGCGTGTAGTAGTGAGTGTGTGTGAGCGTGTAGTAGTGAGTGTGTGTGTGTGTGTGTGTGTGAGAGAGCGCGTGTAGTAGTGAGTGTGTGTGAGCGTGTAGTAGTGAGTGTGTGTGAGAGCGTGTAGTAGTGAGTGTGTGTGTGTGTGTGTGTGTGTGAGAGAGCGCGTGTAGTAGTGAGTGTGTGAGTGCGTGTAGTAGTGAGTGCGTGTGAGAGAGAGCGTGTAGTAGTGAGTGTGTGTGTGAGAGAGTGTGTGTGTGTGTGAGAGAGTGTGTGTGTGTGTGAGAGAGTGTGTGTGTATAAGAGAGTGTGTGTGTATGTATAAGAGAGTGCGTGTGTATGTATAAGAGAGTGCGTGTGTATGTATAAGAGAGTGCGTGTGTATGTATAAGAGAGTGCGTGTGTGTGTGTGTGAGAGAGAGTGCGTGTGAGACTGCGTGTAGTAGTAGTAGTGTGTGTGTGAGACTGCGTGTAGTAGTAGTAGTGTGTGTGTGAGAGAGAGAGAGTGTGTGTGTGTGTGAGAGAGAGAGAGTGCGTGTGAGACTGTAGTAGTAGTGTGTGTGTGAGAGAGAGAGAGAGTGTGTGTGTGTGAGAGAGAGTGTGTGTGTTTGCTGACGACTCTGACAAGGACATTTAACATGAGACTGAAACTGAATAAAAAAAATAATAATAATAGCTGACAACATTAACCGTAATTAATAGAAACATTGTGTTAAAGGTCATAGGTCACAGTAATGCAGACGTGCGGAGTCTGGTGAACTTGTCATTCTGAGAGTTCACTGCGAAACATCACGTACTTCTACCCTAGTAAGTGTTAATCAGATGATCAGTACACACTTTCTAACGGACCTGCGTACACACAGCCCGACCTTTGACCTCATGTGCCAGCAGCGCAGAGTGACTCGGGCTTTAGTGAAATAACCCGAGATCTGTTTACTATAAACGAGCCACGGAACTTCCTCGCGAGAGGGAAAGTAAAAGAATAGCGTTACACATGCTCTGACGCACGGACAACACAAGTTTACACACTTCAACACAAATAAGCGGCGAAACCTCCGAATAAAGGTCCGATCCGCGGATTAACCGACACACACACACACACACACACACACACACACACACACACACACACACACACACACACACACACACACTCACTCACTCACTCACTCACTCTTCAGCTCTGCTGCGATTCTACGCGATGTCCTGTGGAGCTCGAGCGGTTTACAGCTGTGTGTGTGTGTGTGTGTGTGTGTGTGTGTCGAGCTGTTTATCGATCGCTTCTCAGACTCTGACCGTGACGTGTTTCTTCTGACGGTTTGTTTTCGCCTCACGCGCTTCCCGCTCAACCTCGTCATCATAAATAATACTTCTCGACATTCTATAGAGATAAAGTTGATGTTATTCATATTTACCATAAGCTGTGAAAGTGTGTGTCTCCGTCGGTCGCTCCTGAGGCCTGTGTGGATTCGGATCAACGCCTTCCTGTCACGTACAGCGCTTGCAAAACAACGCGACGTCATCGACGTGATGATGACGGAACGCGCACGCTGTTCTTTGCTTTCTTTTCAAAGAGGTTGACAAACCATAACTGGGGTGACACTGCGCCGCCCACTGGAGCGGAGAGCAATGACATGAGCAAAGAGCAATGCGGGGTGCAGGGGAGTTATACAATGTTCAAAAGAGAAGTGTATTATTTTTATGTGTGTGTGTGTGTGTGTGTGTGTGTGTGTGTGTGTGTGTGTGTGTGTGTGTGTGTGTGTGTGTGTGTGTGTGTGAGTGTGAGTGTGAGTGTGTAATGTAAAGGAGTTCGATGTTGCAACAGAAACTATTGACTCTCTTTTTTCCAGCACTTTAGACACAGTTGCTCCCCGGCGCTTAAAGAAGATTAAAGAAAATAGTCCAACGCCGTGGTACAACGAGCACATCCGGGCCCTTAAAACAGGCACGAAGAAAAATGGAGCGCAGCTGGAAGAAAACAAAACTAGAGGTTTTTCGTAATTCGTGGAAAGAGAGCATGATCGCATACAGAAAGGCCGTAAAAACTGCTAGATCTGCTTATTTCTCGACTCTCTTAGAAGAAAACAAACACATCCCTAGGTATTTATTTGATACAGTGGCTAAGTTAACCAAAAATAAAGCTTATACTTCTGATGGTTGTAAACAGCACAGCAGTAATGACTTTATGAACTTCTTTACGTGTAAGATCGATAATATTAGGAAGAAAATTATAACCATGCAGCCATCTACTACAGTATCACATCAGACAGAGCATTGTAGTGTCACTGAGAAAAAATTACATTCATTCACTGCTATAGGAGAGGAAGATACACACACACTCTCTCACACACACACACACACACACACACACACACACACACATTCACCGCTATAGGAGAGGAAGATACACACACACTCTCTCACACACACACTCACCGCTATAGGAGAGGAAGATACACACACACTCTCTCACACACACACACACACACACTCACCGCTATAGGAGAGGAAGAACTGGCTAAACTCGTTAAATCATCTAAATCAACAACATGTATGCTCGACCCTATACCGACGAGGCTATTAAAAGAGATGCTACCAGAGGTCATAGATCCTCTTCTTAATATCATTAACTCATCTTTGTTATTAGGATATGTACCGAAAACTTTTAAGTTGGCTATTATCAAACCACTTATTAAAAAACCTCAACTTGATCCTACAGAATTAGTCAATTACAGGCCGATCTCAAATCTACCTGTTCTGTCAAAAATACTGGAAAAGGCAATGTCTTCACAATTATGCTCCTTTTTAGAAAGAAATGGTATCTGTGAGGATTTCCAGTCAGGATTTAGACCGTATCATAGTACTGAGACTGCTCTCATCAGTTACAAATTATTTACTCTTATCATCCGATCGTGGTTGTATCTCTCTATTAGCGTTACTCGATCTTAGCGCTGCATTCGATACTATCGACCACAACATTCTTTTGAATAGACTCGAAAATTACATTGGTATTAGTGGAACTGCATTGGCATGGCTTAAATCATACTTATCTGACCGTCATCAGTTTGTAGCAGTAAATGAAGAGAGGTCACACCGATCACGAGTTCAGTATGGAGTACCGCAGGGCTCAGTGCTAGGACCGTTGCTCTTCACCCTGTACATGCTACCACTGGGAGATATCATTAGGAAGCATGGCGTTAGTTTTCACTGTTATGCTGACGATACTCAGCTCTATATTTCTTCACGCCCTGACGAAACTTACCAATTCACAAGATTAACGGAATGCATAGCTGATATAAAACATTGGATGTCTAGTAATTTCCTGCAACTTAATTCAGAAAAAAATGAATTTTTAATTATTGGACAAAAAAGCTCCACAAGTAGTAACCTAGAATACTGTCTAACACTCGATGGCTGCTCTGTCAAGTCCTCGTCGTCAGTGAGGAACCTGGGTGTGCTCTTTGATACCAATCTTTCATTTGAAAGCCACGTTTCTAACATCTGTAAAACTGCATTCTACCATCTTAAGAATATATCTAAATTACGGCCCATCCTTTCGATGCAAAATGCTGAACAGTTAATTCATGCGTTCATGACCTCAAGGCTAGATTACTGTAATGCTTTACTGGGTGGTTGCCCTGCTCGCTTAATAAACAAACTCCAGCTGGTCCAAAATGCAGCAGCTCGAGCTCTTACTAGAACCAGGAAGTATGACCATATTAGGCCGGTTCTGTCAACACTGCACTGGCTCCCTATTAAACATCGCATACATTTTAAAATCTTGCTTATTACTTACAAAGCACTAAATGGTTTAGCTCCCCAGTACTTGAGCGAGCTCTTAACGCATTATACTCCATCACGTCTATTGTGGTCTCAAAACTCTGGCCAGTTGATAATCCCTAGAATATCAAAATCAACTGCAGGCGGTCGATCCTTTTCCTATTTAGCTCCTAAACTCTGGAACAGTCTTCCTAGCATTGTTCGGGAAGCAGACACACTCTGTCAGTTTAAATCTAGACTAAAAACGCATCTCTTTACTATGGCTTACACATAAAACATTATCAATCTCTATTATTCAAATCAGTAAATGATTGTTAGGCTGCATTAACTAGGTCAGCCGGAACCGGGAACACTTCCCATAACACCTGATGTACTCGTTACATCATAAGAAGAATGGCATCTACGCTAATGTTAGTCTCTCTGTTTATCCCGAGGTTTACTGCAGTCAGCCGGATCCGGGCCGTATCCAGATCAGATGGTGGACCAGCGCCTGGACATGACCAACTCATCCCTGAAGTGTCTGCAGAGAGCGTGTCAAATAAACTCCCCCCGTAAATGCTGCATCGACACGACATCCTCATTAAACCCGTCTCCGGCGTGACGACTCCAATCTTACGAATATCTATTTGCCTAATATGAATTAAGACCTGCAATGTTGCCAGAATTATAATCATACACTGTTTGTTCGGCGGCCAGAGGAGAACTGGCACCCCGACTGAGCCTGGTTTCTCCCAAGGTTTTTTTCTCCATTCTGATCCTGAAGGAGTTTTGGTTCCTTGCCACCGTTGCCTCTGGCTTTTGGCTTGCTCAGTTGGGGACTCCTAAATCTCATCTATATTCCCGATCTGCCTGCATTGACACTATATGATACTGAAATGAGCTGGATAACATCACCGTTTCACCAGAGCGGCTGTACAGATTCTGTTGCATTATTTTCCTGTTAACAATGTGAAGCTGCTTTGAAACAACTGGACTTGTTAAAAGCGCTGTATAAATAAAGGTCATTTGATTTGATTTGAGTGAGTGAGTGTCAGTGTGTGTTCTCTCTCTGAGGGTTGTGTGTAGTGTTTGAGTCTGTTCTGAGCCTGTTCTGAGTGTCAATGTGTGTGTGTGTGTGTGTGTGTGTGTTCTGAGCCATGTGTTAAGAGTTGTGTTGCTTGAATGAGTTTTGCAGGTGATGTGACCCGTTTAGCTCAGGTGACTATAGTTTTGCACATGTAGCTCCAGCTGTGCTCACTGTCGTTTAGCAATCGAAAAAAAAACTGTAATGTAATTTGTTAGTTTTGTAAACATCTATCATTAATGATTCATTCATAAATCTGATGTAACGTTATAAATATTAATGAGCCACGCATGTCAATTGATTCTTTAATTGAAGCATCAGGCATTTAAAGACGTACAATAAAATAAAAATAAAATCATAATAAAGAAAACACAGGGTCTCAAGCTCTTGTGTTTTAAAGATCAAAACTACATAGTTTCACATCTCATAATAACATTATAATTCTATCAGAAATAACTCGATCATTTCATCTTATCTCTTAATAATTAATACAACAATCAGATTAAAGGTCAGTTCACAAAACAGAGCAAAATAGTGTTTTCTTTAAACGAGAGATTATTTTCCAGATACAAGTCATTTAAGAATTCAGAGAAAAGATTCTGGCTCATTTTCACGGCGTATGAATGATAAGATGCTCAGATATGAAACACATCTGTCGTCAGGTCAGCAGTAATATAAGAATATCACTGGATATTTTAATAGCAGTTGGAGCCTAAATATTAAAATATTAAAGAGCAAGATAGGAAAATTGAAAATATACATATTTTATACATATCTTTATTTTGCTTCTCAGTAAAAACAGCATTAGTGCCAGAGTTAAACTGAGATATGATTATTGTCTCTGGAACATATGAACTATTACACGAGAGAGATCAAAACAAGCCCTTTCCCTTCTTCAGGCTCGTCTGCTTCCACTGAGGCAACCCGTCAAACTCTTCCCTCGACATCCCGAACACAGCCTGGAAATCCTGATCGGAGAGAAACCTCTAGAAGAGCACACACACACACACACACACACACAATATCAGGAGGAGTTCGTCACGCAAATAATAACAATATTCACACACACACACACTCTCACACACACACACACACACACACACACACTCAGGAACGCCAGCTCTACACTGGTCATGTAACAGGGCATTTGCTTAAATGATTCCTGACAGAATTTGTGCAAATCTGAACAACCGCGTAGGAAAATTACACTCTGAACATCCTGGTTTTCATGAGCAGCAACTCCATTTACATTGATTGAACCTTGCAGGATCATTTAAGTCAATGAATCAATATTGGCCACGGCTAATTAATACTCCATTGGCTCGAATCCCTTTGGTCAGGAAGGGCTGTATAGGTTGCATATGGCAGTGATATACTCAAACTGAATACATCCGAACGGTGAAGAGATTGAGACTGCTCTTCCTCAGTGTTACACCTCACAAACATCTAATCATTCTTAAATCAGGGTTCATTTACTGGAGAAGAGAAATGACTGAAGATATTCAGTCTCGATTGAACTGCATCAAAATGAAGTGAGTTTGTGCTTGAAACTAAGAAACTTGTGTACACTCACTAAGTGCGTGTTTCTGACTCCACCGGCAGATATTTGCTCTAGTTTTAAGCACAAACTCACTTCATTTATGACTGGGCCCTATAAGCGTTACGCACCTCTCTGTGGGCGGGGTCCACGCTCTCCGGCAGCTCTCCTGCCAGTTTGTTCATCAGCAGTTCTGGTGGATAATATGTGATGCTTTTATTCTCCGCACCAGAGGATTCCTGTCAGGGGAAATTAACATTTTACGCAAATGTTTTAAGCAAATCAGGCAAATATCGAGTGAAATGTTTATGTTGTATATTAGGGTACATCAGGTCATACAGATTCAACTTTAGTTGGCAGTGTGATCTCTCCTAACTCCTCCTTCAGCTGCTCGTAGGTTTTTCCACCCTAATGCAGGAATAAAGGCAGTGTGTGAGCTCAAGCTTCATCTGCAGGGAGCGACTCCTTACTTAATCCAATGGAAATCAAACTTACGCTCCATTTGGTAGGGTCCCAAGCGGCGAACCAGCCGGTAAAGGTAGGCGGCTCGAAGCCCTGCTTCACGATCATTATAGGAGTGTTGGGGTCTCGGGATCCAGGATGAGTCCGCAGGTATTCCTGGCAAGTTGTCACGGATTCCTGACGCTCCACGTCATTTGCTTCATTACCTATCCATAGAAATACCTAGAAGAGCCAAATGCTGGAGTAAGGACTCTAGGGTCAAATGTTTTCTTGTTATGGCAGCTGCTATATTGTTATCAAGATGTTAGGATAGTGATAGTACTATTTTGGGGATATCACCCTTAAAGCTCCAATATACTTTATATGTGAAATTAATGAACAAACTGATGTGACATAATTTTGCACAAAATCAGGCTAAAACTAAGTTTGTTTCTTGAGTTTGAAACAGCTTTCCGGAACTTTCCGGATAAGTTTGCTCGGCTGGTTAACACCTTCACACTCCCATTGGTCAGTGGTGATGCTGTAATAGGTGGGTGTGGCTCTGAGGCTCCGCCTCCTTTGAGGTGTAACTTCTGTTCAGTCGGTCGAGGTCAGACGCGAGTAAAAACATGAACACACTGAGAGCCGCTTTATAGTAGAAACTGAAGCTGAAAGAGACACTGACGCTATTGTTCACATTTACTGTAGCGCTGCTGCTTTAAAGTGATCTACTGTATAAAGTGCTGTAGAAAGAAACATGACATGAGCCTGAATCACTGTGATCAGATGCTTTCTCATGTTTATTGTGTTATTGAGAGGAAAGCACAGCACATACACTATAGTGCCAAAAGTATTGGGACACTCATCCAAATCCCTTCATGGCCACAGGTGTATAAATCAAGCACTAGGCATGCAGACGCTTCTACACACATTTGTGAAAGAATGGCTCGCTCTCAGGAGCTCAGTGAACTCAAGCGTGGTACCGTGATAGGTTGCCACCTGTGCAATAAGTCCATTCCTGACATTTCCTCACTACTAAATATTCCACGCTCAACTGTTAGTAGGATTATTACAAAGTGGAAGCGATTGGGAATAACAGCAACTCAGCCACGAAGTGATAGGCCACGTAAAATCACAGAGCGGGGTTAGCGCATGCTAGGGTCACAGTGCGCAGAAGTCACCAACTTTCTGCAGTCAATAGCTCCAGACCTCCAAACTTCTGTGGCCTTCAGATGAGCTCAAGAACAGTGCGTAGAGAGCTTCATGGAATGGGTTTCCATGGCCGAGCAGCTCATCCAAGCCTTACATCACCAAGAGCAATGCAAAGCGTGGGATGCAGTGGAGTAAAGCACGCTGCCACTGGACTCTAGAGCAGTGGAGACGTGTTCTCTGAGTGACCAATCACGCTTCTCTGTCTGACAATCCCATGGACGAGTCTGGGTTTGGCGGTTGCCAGGAGAACGGGACTTGCCTGACTGCATTGTGCCAAGTGTAAAGTTTGGTGGAGGGGGGATTATGGGGTGGGGTTGTTTTTCAGGGGTTGGGCTTGGCCCCTTAGTTCTAGTGAAAGGAACTCTTAATGCTTCAGCATACCAAGACATTTTGGACAATTTCATGCTCCCAACTTTGTGGGAACAGTTTGGGGACGGCCCCTTCCTGTCCCAACATGACTGCGCTCCAGTGCACAAAGCGTCGGTCCATAAAGACATGGATGAGCGAGTTTGGTGTGGAGGAACTTGACTGGCCTGCACAGAGTCCTGACCTCATCCCGATAGAACACCTTTGGGATGAATTAGAGCGTCCAACTCTGGCCTTCTCGTCCAACATCAGTGCCTGACCTCACAAATGAGCTTCTAGAAGAATGGTCAAAAATTCCCATAAACACACTCCTAAACCTTGTGGAAAGCCTTCCCAGAAGAGCTGAAGCTGTTAGAGCTGCAAAGGGTGGGCCGACTCCATATTAATCCCTACGGATTAAGAATGGGATGGCATTAAAGTTCATGCGCATGTAAAGACAGGCGTCCCAAAACTTTTGGCAATATAATGTATTTACATATTCATCTAAATGTGTGTTCACTAACAGTATATCACTGCAAAAGTGTTTCAAATGCTTTATACCCTTATAAGTGAAGGATGAAAAACAACTTCACCATGAGTATATCAGGGTCTATAGCCACCAAACCAATATTTCGGCGTCGCTCTACCTGATCCCAGGTGTCCAGAAGCATTACATCATCCTCTCTCAGATCGTCCTGAGTGAACTGGGTCACCTCAGTCGCAATAAACTGACCCGTCTTATTGGAGCATTCGAAAAGCCGTGGTTGATGATCGAAAGAAACCATCTGTAATCTTTGAGAGGAAGTGACATCAACAGTCAGGAATGTAGAACTTATTTCCCATTGAATCAATCAACACAAAAACTACTCTGGCTACCTTCTGTCACTTGCATATGGTCCTTTTCCACCCAAGATTTCCCAAAACTCATTTGGCTCCTGTCCCTCGGCCATAATTTCCTCCGACGAGCCTCGCCCAATGAAGGCGCTGACCTCCTTAGCCATGGCTCTCTCATCACCGCTGGAGCCCTGAGAGGTTATGAAGAGACATTAGTACTCATTCCCCAATAATGTCCACTATCAGAAGAGTTAGATAAAATACTATCAGTGTCATCATTTATTCAACTTCTGCAGAAAGATGCCGTACTTTGCCATACCACAGGTAGACACCATACTGGCTTTTCAAAAGGAAGACATCGTTAGAGTTGAGAGAGGCCACCAGAGCGGGAACCTCTATTGCCTTTGAGTTGGTGGGTTGAGAGCCACAGATCTGAAACAGGCGGACGGGCGGCTCCGGCTCTTGGGCACTCTTTCTGGAAGTCCCTCCCTGGGATGGGAACAAAGGGACTTTATTGAGAAAACAACAGCAATTTCACAAACTGGGATTTATGCACATTCAAATCAATGCCTTTGACTGATAATGCCTTTAGCATACTGAAGGATGTTGAGGTATCTAAAATAAGAATAATCTTATGGGTCGAATGGTGATTATATAACATCACACAAAGTGATTAACTGTTAGAACGCTTTAAAGGGCTGGTTGATTATGATTTCCCTTTTGTAACTTTAGTGAGTGTGTAGTGTCACTGTTTGAGCGTAAACAACATCTGCAAAGTTATGACGCTCAAAGTTCAAAGCAAAGGGAGATATTTTCTTTCACAGAAATCTCTCTTTAAGGACTACAACAAACGGCTGGTAGGGACTACAACGAGTTAGTGACATCACTAACCCTAACATTTACATAAGCCCCGCCCCCAGGAACATGTTGAGAAGAGGAAGAGTTGTTGTAGTCGAGCACATTTGGGAGTCGCTCAAGCTGTCGTCTATCTTTCACATTTATTGATACAGTACGAACACAAATGCAATGGCATGTCATAAAGCAAGATGACATCATAAGTTATAACCGTAATTAAACTAAACTATCCCTGTTCTCTCTTCATCAGCAGATATTCTCTGCTCAGCTCGCAACAGTTCCCACACAGCGGTTTATAGATTATCATGACAGAATATGCTAATCACTGACTGAAGATTGTTAACTCATAAATTCATCCTCTATCCCTTCAGTCTCATTCTACATGTTGTCTCTTCTTCTTGAGTCTCTCCATCATTGTCCGACTCCGGTTTGATCATAAAAGGCTGAACAGTTTCGGACACAGTTCCAGTGTGTGTGTGTGAGATAATCGGAGCTGCTAACACAAGCTCTTGAAGCCACGCCCTCTTCCTGAAAGGGGGTGGGAGCAGCAGCTCATTTGCATTTAAAGGGACACACACAAAAATGTAGCATTTTTTCTCACCTTCAAAAAGTGACAATCTTAACAGGCTATAAAAAATTATCTGTGGGGTATTTTGAGCTTAACTTCACACACACACACTCTGGAGACATCAGAGACTTATTTATATCTTGTAAAGCCAAGATAACCATATATATTCTTAGTAAATTCCCAGACAGAAACATAGTGTCGGACCATCACTATTTGTTGTCTGGGTTGCCTGTGTTGGCTGTAAATGGTCTTATCCATCTATGATCTAAGTGGTTACAGGCTTGTTAAATAAAACATAATACCTTTTTAAGCACATGCTTAAATGCCTTAAAACGCTTGAACCCAGATAATTGCTGCTCGCAGATATTTTAAAATGGTTGGTCTTTTGGATATTTCAATTTAAACTAAAGTAGAATAGAAAGCAAATAAACAAAGCAAGCAATTAGTGAATTTTGCTCATAACATGAATCTAGAATGTAACTTATGAACATTTCTGTGAAAACTAAAAAGGAAAAAGATAGTAGTTGAGCACAGAACTATCTCCAGATATACCATTTAGTGCAGTTAATGCTTGAGTTACAACTGATCGCTAACCTAATGTCTTTTAACCCTCTGGTGATGTTGGATCATTTTTAAAATTGCATTGGAGATGAACGGAGATGAATCTCCTCTAGTGGAAGCGTTCGGTTTTAGAGTAAACAGTTGACAGTTTAAGTTCTAAGTTTAAGGTCTATGCTCAAAAAGTGAATAAATGGATTATAAATGCAGCGTAAATATAATTTAGTGCCATAAAATCCCCTAAAAATATTAAATAAACAAACATTACTGAACTCAAATATAGTACAATCATTTCATTGAAATAAAAAAAACCTGTTTGACACAAACATCACCCACAACTTTAAACAGAGCAAGTGGTTGTCTACCTCGAAGATCACCATTTTGCCCTTGAAAATGGCCATGAAGTGTCGCGGCTCCTTCCCCATGGAGACTCTGACCTGAACGGGCCCGCCGCCGTACTGCTGGTCCAGCGTCACGGCCTGATACGCACAGGCGGTCACTTCATCCTGAGACGCGTGACGGCCCTTCGGCCAGAGAATCACAGGATTATTATGTGCAACGTCTGTCAACCATGGTTAACGCCATAACTTCTGATTGCTTTGAGATATCAACATTACGTTTGGTTCAGATGCAGCTGACATGAGTGTGAACAAGCCCTTGATTTTATGACCTTCTATGCTTTCTAATAGTCATCATGTCAACCATGAATAATTACAAAAATCAATAAATTGCATCACTTTTAGGGTTTGCTCTGCAGTGATGTAACATAAGAACCTCCAAACATGATCAAAATCTTTTTTTTTTTTTCAGAATTTTAAAATTTTTCTATCACATGAGACCACTGATGATAACTTGTGTTATAAGCCATTACTTTATTCCACTAAAAACGCCTTCAGGCTGTAAAGGGTTAAACTCACACACTGTAAATGTTACTGTACCTTCCACATGTAAAGAATGTAGCTCTTCCTGCCGTTCACATCATAGGTGTACAGAATCAGATAGCAATCGCCTCCATAGAAGTATCCGTGCATTTCAGGATTCACCTCCACCATCTCCAGATTCTCAATGCGCCACACCTGAGGATGGAGAACACACTATTGTCACGCATGTCCCATGATCTGATGTTCTGATCGCTCTGCTCCACCTCACCTGCTTCTCTCCGCTGCCATCATCCACCATCCGCTCCTGCGCAGCTACATCCGGCATCACGTGCATCCTACTGGCGTCAAACTTCTCTTGAGGGACATCAGCTGATTCATGAGAGCATACAGCAAAGATTACGGATCTAATGAAACTAACACCACAGCTGCATGTAGAGTAGAAGAATCGTTTGCCTGATATCCATAAACACAAACCCTCACAATGATCTCCACATATAGCATTTTCACTCTTCTATAAAAGACATGGATGGTCTCATTTTCCAGTACAAACATTCTTAAATCAAGATACATTTACTAGAGAAGCAAAATAACTGAAGATATTAAAGAGGACCTATTATGCAAACTTCACTTTTATAAGATGTGTGTCCACAGATGTGTGTACACAACCAGCCTATAATGGTAAAACCCACCCAATACTGGATTATAATCCCCATCAATCATTATCAATCTCTTCTCATATTTCCCTCTACTCCTGCGGAAGAGTAGGGAAGCCCCGCCCATGCCTGCTGCTGATTGGCCCTTTAGCATAGACACGCCCCTGAGTGAGAAGCACAGAGACGCCATTTCTGTTTCCTGGCTGTATCAGCGCTCGAGTATTACAGTGTGTGCGCCACAAACATCACTAATGCTCTGATGAAGCAGCGAACACACGAGTCTCAGAGACTCGGCATCAGAGCCACTGACGGCACCGGGGGTGAAGTTCAGTTATGAAGGAAATGAGCCCAAGAATGACGGGAACATGTGATATATTTGAGCCAATCATTTTACACACGACTGCTTCACCAACGAGGGTCAGTGACGCTAGTCCATGAGCTGAATCAGCGTAACTCAACTAGCGTTACAGAAATGATCCACTGAGCGTTCAGTGTGAAAGTGTGGAGCTCTTCCTGAGTCTCTCGTCTGTGTCGACTCCGGCTCAAACATGTGCGGCTGCTCCACAACTGATGACTTCTGACATCTTGTCTGAGTGAGATTGGCCTGTTTTGTTGTTGACGGAGTATCTGAGCTCGTGTAAAGGCTCCGCCCTCTTCTGGAAGGGGGCGGAGAGCAGCTCATTTGCATTTAAAGGGACACACATAAACGGTGTGTTAGTGCTCACACACAAACAGAGGCAAATTTGACGCTATAATAAATGATCTGGGGGTATTTTGAGCTGAAACTTCACACACACATTCTGGGGACACCAGAGATCACATCACATCTGGTGAGAAGGGGCATAATATGTCCCCTTTAAGTCTTATTTTATGAAAAAGGTATTAAAATGTTTGCTTCAAACAAGAACAAATATCTGCCAATGGGCTCAGAAAAATAAACTTGTTTGAATTAAGATGATTTTTCTGACTGTACATCAAATCTGTCATTAATCAAGACTTATCTTCAGTCATTTCTGTTTTCCAGTAAATGTATCTTGATTTAATAATGTTTAATGTTTGTGCTGGAAAACAGGACAGAAACACTGAGGAAGAACATCATTATTAACAGTGTAACTTTCAGCTGAAGTAACCAGATTTTGACGTTTTCCAAAAACTACTTTTGAAGTGGAATGAGTGATGACTTGTGTTTGTGTTTCCGTTCTCTATCTGGAGGATTGTGTCTGTCCTTCCCTGTTTGGATTTATGTTTCTGGTTTGGATCACGTCATCATCTCAGTTTGTATTTTCTGTGTTTGTGTGTTCGTAATAAACCAGGGAAGACGTTTCTGCCACAGAATACAACATTTTAATGCAGCTTATCTCACAATTCTGACTTTTCTTTATGCAGTTGCGAGATTCTGAGAGAGAACAAAAGAGCCAGAATTAATAAGAAGATTACCTTTTTATTGTTTTAATCTGTGGCAGAAACAAGCTTCCATATTTTGTGATAAACCTGGCATTGTACACATTGTACAAATATTGTTTGCGCTTGGACAAATTGGTTATGTTCAGGTCAAACGAAGCCCTTCCTCTGTAAGGTTAAGTATACTGAAACTGAACCCATACCGACTCTCCCTACGGCGTGTGTCCGGCCCAGACCTGCCGTCTGCTCTCTGACCGTCCACCTCTGGAAGAGCTGCTTAAAGAGAGCCGATTCCCCTCCGTCACTGAGAGACTCCACTTTAGTACTGAGAGGATATCCCTTCAGTTTAATGAACTCCTGGAGAATCAGGCACATTAACTGCATGTCAACTTACATGTACAGTGCCAATCTACTAATACTCTAATGAAAGCTAGTTGACATGGAGTTGCACATAGTCAGTAGAATGTCTAAAGTGAACTCGAAATAAAGTGTAATCTGTTAGCGATCTGACAGCATCAGCTGGTCATTATTAATGAAGGGTTTGACTGTCCTCAGCTGACAGGAATCTCACCAGAGCTCGGGTCATCGCTGCTTGCCTCTCTGCCTTGTTGGCCGTCTTCCCCTTCCACACAAATATTGACATTCCCCCCTGGTCCAAAATGTAACAGTCCTAAAAAATGAATGAAAGAAAGAAAGAAAGAAAGAAAGAAAGAAAGAAAGAAAGAAAGAAAGAAAGAAAGTAAGAAAGAAAGAAAGAAAGAAAGAAAGAAAGAATGAATGAATGAATGAATGAATGAATAAATGAATGAATGAATGTGAAGGCTGTCAGTCAAAAATTTGTGGTTGGTGAGATTTATTAATGTTTCTGAAAGAGTCTCTTCTGCTCATTTATTTGATCAAAAAAAACGGTGTCATATTACTCCAGCGTGAAACGGTGTCATATTACTCCAGCGTGAAACGGTGTCATATTACTCCGGCGTGAAACGGTGTCATATTACTCCGGCGTGAAACGGTGTCATATTACTCCGGCGTGAAACGGTGTCATATTACTCCAGCGTGAAACGGTGTCATATTACTCCGGCGTGAAACGGCGTCATATTACTCCGGCGTGAAACGGTGTCATATTACTCCGGCGTGAAACGGTGTCATATTACTCCAGCGTGAAAACGGTGAATCTTAATACAGCGTAAAGCGGTGTCATATTACTCCAGCGTAAAACGGTGAATATTACTCCGGCGTGAAACGGTGTCATATTACTCCAGCGTAAAACGGTGAATATTACTCGGCGTGAAAGCGGTGTCATATTACTCCAGCGTAAAGCGGTGAATATTACTCGGCGTGAAAGCGGTGTCATATTACTCCAGCGTAAAGCGGTGAATATTACTCGGCGTGAAACGGTGTCATATTACTCCAGCGTAAAACGGTGAATATTACTCCGGCGTGAAACGGTGTCATATTACTCCAGCGTAAAACGGTGAATATTACTCCGGCGTGAAACGGTGTCATATTACTCCAGCGTAAAACGGTGAATATTACTCCAGCGTGAAACGGTGTCATATTACTCCAGCGTAAACGGTGAATATTACTCCAGCGTAAAGCGGTGTCATATTACTCCGGCGTAAAGCGGTGTAATATTACTCCAGCGTAAAACGGTGTCATATTACTCCAGCGTGAAACGGTGTCATATTACTCCAGCGTAAAACGGTGTAATATTACTCCAGCGTAAAACGGTGTCATATTAATACAGCGTAAAACGGTGTCATATTACTCCAGCGTAAAACGGTGTCATATTACTCCGGCGTGAAACGGTGTCATATTACTCCAGCGTAAAACGGTGTCATATTACTCCAGCGTAAAACGGTGAATATTACTCCAGCGTGAAACGGTGTCATATTACTCCGGCGTAAAACGGTGTCATATTACTCCGGCGTAAAGCGGTGTCATATTACTCCGGCGTGAAACGGTGTCATATTACTCCGGCGTGAAAACGGTGTCATATTACTCCGGCGTGAAACGGTGTCATATTACTCCGGCGTGAAACGGTGTCATATTACTCCGGCGTGAAAACGGTGTCATATTACTCCGGCGTGAAAGCGGTGTCATATTACTCCGGCGTGAAACGGTGTCATATTACTATTCGCGTGAAACGGTGTCATATTACTCCAGCGTGAAAGCGGTGTCATATTACTCCAGCGTAAAGCGGTGTCATATTACTCCAGCGTGAAACGGTGTCATATTACTCCAGCGTGAAACGGTGAATATTACTCCGGCGTGAAACGGTGTCATATTACTCCAGCGTAAAACGGTGAATATTACTCCGGCGTGAAACGGTGTCATATTACTCCAGCGTAAAACGGTGAATATTACTCCGGCGTAAAACGGTGTCATATTACTCCAGCGTAAAGCGGTGAATATTACTCGGCGTGAAAGCGGTGTCATATTACTCCAGCGTAAAACGGTGAATATTACTCCGGCGTGAAACGGTGTCATATTACTCCAGCGTAAAACGGTGAATATTACTCCAGCGTGAAACGGTGTCATATTACTCCAGCGTAAAGCGGTGAATATTACTCCGGCGTGAAACGGTGTCATATTACTCCAGCGTAAAACGGTGAATATTACTCCAGCGTGAAACGGTGTCATATTACTCCAGCGTAAACGCGGTGTCATATTACTCGGCGTAAAACGGTGTAATATTACTCCAGCGTAAAACGGTGTCATATTACTCCAGCGTAAAACGGTGTCATATTACTCCAGCGTGAAACGTGTCATATTACTCGGCGTAAAGCGGTGTCATATTACTCCAGCGTAAAGCGGTGTCATATTACTCCAGCGTAAAGCGGTGTCATATTACTCCAGCGTGAAACGGTGTGATATATTCGGCGTAAAACGGCGTCATATTACTCCGGCGTGAAAGCGGTGTCATATTACTCCGGCGTGAAAACGGTGTCATATTACTCCAGCGTGTAAAGCGGTGTCATATTACTCCGGCGTGAAAGCGGTGTCATATTACTCGGCGTGAAAGCGGTGTCATATTACTCCGGCGTGAAAACGGTGTCATATTACTCGGCGTGAAACGGTGTCATATTACTCGGCGTGAAACGGTGTCATATTACTCCGAAACGGTGCGTAAAACGGTGTCATATTACTCCGGCGTGAAACGGTGTCATATTACTCCGCGTGAAACGCGGTGTCATATTACTCGGCGTGAAACGGCGTCATATTATATTCCGGCGTGAGCGCGGTGTCATATTACTCCAGCGTAAAGCGGTGTCATATTACTCCGCGTGAAACGGTGTCATATTACTTCAGCGTAAAACGGTGTCATATTACTCCGGCGTGAAACGGTGTCATATTACTCCAGCGTAAAACGGTGAATATTACTCCGGCGTGAAACGGTGTCATATTACTCCAGCGTAAAACGGTGAATATTACTCCGGCGTGAAAGCGGTGTCATATTACTCCAGCGTAAAACGGTGAATATTACTCGTAAAGCGTGTCAAACGGTGTCATATTACTCAGCGTAAAGCGGTGAATATTACTCCAGCGTAAAACGGTGTCATATTACTCCAGCGTGAAACGGTGTCATATTACTCCGGCGTAAAGCGGTGTCATATTACTCCGGCGTAAAGCGGTGTCATATTACTCCGCGTGAAAGCGGTGTCATATTACTCCAGCGTAAAGCGGTGTCATATTACTCCAGCGTGAAGCGGTGTCATATTACTCCAGCGTAAAACGGTGTCATATTACTCCAGCGTAAAGCGGTGTCATATTACTCCAGCGTGAAAGCGGTGTCATATTACTCCAGCGTAAAGCGGTCATATTACTCCAGCGTAAAGCGGTGTCATATTACTCCAGCGTAAACGGTGTCATATTACTCCAGCGTAAAGCGGTGTCATATTACTCCAGCGTAAAACGGTGTCATATTACTCCAGCGTAAAACGGTCATATTACTCCAGCGTAAAGCGGTGTCATATTACTCCAGCGTAAAGCGGTGTCATATTACTCCAGCGTAAAGCGGTGAATATTACTCCGGCGCGAAAGCGGTGTCATATTACTCCAGCGTAAAACGGTGAATATTACTCCGGCGTGAAAGCGGTGAATATTACTCCAGCGTGAAAGCGGTGTCATATTACTCGGCGTGAAACGGTGTCATATTACTCCGCGAAAGCGTGAAAGCGGTGTCATATTACTCCAGCGTAAAGCGGTGTCATATTACTCGGCGTGAAAGCGGTGTCATATTACTCCAGCGTAAAGCGGTGAATATTACTCCAGCGTGAAGCGGTGTCATATTACTCAGCGTAAAGCGGTGTCATATTACTCCAGCGTAAAACGGTGTCATATTATTCCAGCGTAAAACGGTGTCATATTACTCCAGCGTAAAACGGTGTCATATTATTCCAGCGTAAAACGGTGTCATATTACTCCAGCGTAAAACGGTGTCATATTACTCCGGCGTAAAGCGGTGTCATATTACTCCAGCGTAAAACGGTGTCATATTACTCCAGCGTAAAACGGTGTCATATTACTCCAGCGTAAAACGGTGAATATTAATACAGCGTAAAACGGTGTCATATTACTCCAGCGTAAAACGGTGAATATTACTCCAGCGTAAAACGGTGAATATTACTCCGACGTGAAAGGGCGTAATATTACTCCAGCGTAAAACGGAGTCATATTACTCCAGCGTGAAAGGGCGTAATATTACTCCAGCGTAAAACGGTGTCATATTACTCCAGCGTAAAGCGGCGTCATATTACTCCAGCGTAAAGCGGTGTCATATTACTCCGGCGTGAAACGGTGTCATATTACTCCGGCGTGAAACGGTGTCATATTACTCCAGTGTAAAACGGTGTCATATTACTCCGGCGTGAAACGGTGTCATATTACTCCAGCGTGAAACGGTGTCATATTACTCCAGCGTAAAACGGTGTCATATTACTCCAGTGTAAAACGGTGTCATATTACTCCAGTGTAAAACGGTGTCATATTACTCCGGCGTGAAACGGTGTCATATTACTCCAGCGTGAAACGGTGAATATTACTCCAGCGTAAAACGGTGTCATATTACTCCGGCGTGAAACGGTGTCATATTACTCCAGCGTGAAACGGTGTAATATTACTCCAGCGTAAAACGGTGTCATATTACTCCGGCGTAAAACGGTGAATATTAATACAGCGTAAAACGGTGTCATATTACTCCGGCGTAAAACGGTGAATATTAATACAGCGTAAAACGGTGTCATATTACTCCAGCGTAAAGCGGTGTCATATTACTCCAGTGTAAAGCGGTGTCATATTACTCCAGCGTGAAACGGTGTCATATTACTCCAGCGTAAAACGGTGAATATTACTCCAGCGTAAAACGGTGAATATTACTCCGACGTGAAAGGGCGTAATATTACTCCGACGTGAAAGGGAGTCATATTACTCCAGCATGAAAGGGCGTAATATTACTCCAGCGTAAAACGGTGTCATATTACTCCGGCGTGAAACGGTGTCATATTACTCCGGCGTGAAACGGTGTCATATTACTCGGCGTGGCGTGAAACGGTGTCATATTACTCCGGCGTGAAACGGTGTCATATTACTCCGGCGTGAAACGGTGTCATATTACTCCGGCGTGAAACGGTGTCATATTACTCCAGCGTGAAACGGTGTCATATTACTCCGGCGTGAAACGGTGTCATATTACTCCAGCGTGAAAGCGGTGTCATATTACTCCAGTCATATTACTCCGGCGTGAAACGGTGTCATATTACTCCGGCGTGAAACGGTGTCATATTACTCCGGCGTGAAACGGTGTCATATTACTCCAGGGTAAAACGGTGTCATATTACTCCGGCGTGAAACGGTGTCATATTACTCCGGCGTGAAACGGTGTCATATTACTCCAGCGTGAAAGGGCGTAATATTACTCCAGCGTAAAACGGTGTCATATTACTCCGGCGTGAAACGGTGTCATATTACTCCAGCGTAAAACGGTGTCATATTACTCCGGCGTAAACGGTGAATATTAATACAGCGTAAAACGGTGTCATATTACTCCGGCGTAAAACGGTGAATATTAATACAGCGTAAAACGGTGTCATATTACTCCAGCGTAAAGCGGTGTCATATTACTCCAGTGTAAAACGGTGTCATATTACTCCAGCGTAAAACGGTGTCATATTACTCCAGCGTAAACGGTGAATATTAATACAACGGTGTCATATTACTCCAGCGTAAAACGGTGAATATTAATACAGCGTAAAACGGTGTCATATTACTCCAGCGTAAAACGGTGTCATATTACTCCAGCATGAAAGGATTTAATATTACTCCGGTGTGAAACATTGTAATATTACTCCGTGTGAAAGGGCGTAATATTACTCCGGCGTGAAACATTGTAATATTACTAAATATGTTAAATATGTTGCAGGACAACTGTTTTCATTTCAATAATATTTCACAATTTGTACTGTATTTTTCAACAAATAAATGCAGTCAAATGTAGAATCCAGGGTCAGAGATGTGATCTGTTCCTTTGATATTTTGTTCAATTATCTTATGGTCTAATGGGAGTAAACCATGTGTCAGTGAGCACTACAGCTGTAATAGATCTAGTGTACTTACATCATGACTCAGCATGTCTTGTGTGAGTGGACTGGTTGCGACCTCTGTGATCTTCATCGATCCATTGGCATCTGACACGCTTCACAGTTTGAGATGTGTTAGATTAGGTGAGGACTGCTAGCAGCAGTTAATCAATCAAGAGAAAAATGACATTTAGTTCAAGCAGTTGGCATGAAGGACAGTGGAGCCGACAGCACTTACTGATAGAGCGTGAGCTTCGCCATCTGCTCCTGGTCAGATATCTCATCCGGAGTCCCGCTGGGCAGTGCAGAGGGCCGTTCACCCATAATGCCCACCATAACTTCCATTAACAAAGGGGATTTTGCCTCTGCATCCCCTTCAATCACCCCGATCTCTGCCCGACCCCCTCGCTCACGGTCCCTGATGTCCTTGGCCAACATCATGCCCTACCGTCCACAATAAACAGCATGACGTCACATATATGCTCTCGCTCCCTCTCTCTCTATATATACACCAATCAGGCATAACATTATGACCTAATATTGTGTTGTTCCCCCTGACCCGTCAAGGCATGGACTCCTCTAGACCCCTGAAGGTGTGCTGTGGTATCTGGCACCAAGATGTTAGGAGCAGATCCTTTAAGTCCTGTAAGTTGCCAGGTGGGGCCTCCATGGATCGGACTTGTTTGTTCAGCACATCCCACAGATGCTCGACTGGATTGAGATCTGGGGAATTTGGAGGCCAAGTCAACACCTCAAACTCGTTGTTGTGCTCCTCAAACCATTCCTGAAAGGGTGTACACGCGAGGAAAGGAAGCTAGGAAAGGAAACGAGGATGCACAAATGAGAATTGAGAAGCACCCACTGCCTCCGCCAGCTTGCCTTCTTCCCATAGTGCATCCTGGTGCCATGTGTTCCCCAGGTAAGCCACGCACACGCACCCGGCCATCCACGTGATGTAAAAGAACACGTGATTCATCAGACCAGGCCACCTTCTTCCATTGCTCCGTGGTCCAGTTCTGATGCTCACGTGCCACTGTTGGTGCTTTCGGCGGTGGACAGGGGTCAGCATGGGCACCCTGACTGGTCAGCGGCTATGCCGCCCCATACGCAACAAACTGAGATGCTCTGTGTATTCTGACACCTTTCTATCAGAACCAGCATTAACTTCTTGAGCAGTTTGAGCTCCAGTAGCTCGTCTGTTTGATCGGACCACACGGGCCAGCCTTCGCTCCCCACGTGCATCAATGAGCCTTGGCCGCCCATGACCCTGTGGCCGGTTCTCCACTGTTCCTTCCTTGGAGCACTTTTGATAGATCCTGACCACTGCAGACCGGGAACACCCCACAAGAGCTGCAGTTCTGGAGATGCTCTGACCCAGTCGTCTAGCCATCACAATTTGGCCCTTGTCAAACTCGCTCAAATCCTTACGCTTGCCCATTTTTCCTGCTTCTAACGCATCAACTCTGAGGACAAAATGTTCACTTGCTGCCTAATATATCCCACCCACTAACAGGAGCCGTGAGGCAGAGATCATCAGTGTTATTCACTTTACCTGTCATAATGTTATGCCTGATCGGTGTGTATATACACTATATATATAAGATGCCAACCTTCAGACGCTCTTGTTTGTTGCTTTCAGGGCCGTTCCACTGGATGATGGTCTTGCCCAGATCCAACAGAAACACACTCCCAGTGTCGAAGCTGTTCCAGCTCATTTCCACCTGCACAATATTCAGTCATTTATAGCCTGAGAATTATAGTGTGAATAATTTCACTCCTTCCATCACTGGGTTGATTTTAAATGATTACAGACCAAGAGGAAAGTTCCCTGATGGAGATTCACAAGCACTCAAAACATTAGGGTTATAGACACGAGAAGACAGAGAGTTTCCTCACCTCCGTGCCGGTCACTTTTCTTTTCCCCTTCACATGCAGCAGTCTCTGAATGTTATAAGAGTTCGTCTCCACGTGGCTCATTCCTGCTGACACTCCTCCTGACTTATAACTATGGGACATAAAGACATACTATATATATATATATATATATATATATATATATGTGTGTGTGTGTGTGTGTGTTAAACTGGATGTGGACTGCGGTTTGAGACGCTTACATGATGCCCTGTTTGAAGTATCCACAGAAGATGCTGGACTCGTGGAACTGAACCTCGCGGTACTGCACGGGTGAAGAGCCCAGGAACTCATCCAGCTGAATGGCATAGACCGCAGCGGCTCCTTGCTCGTCCATTGTAGACGTGGTACCAATCCAATAATGAATGTCATAGTATGCAGATCTGCCACCTTTGCGTGTCTGCACAGAAATGCAAGACATGGGATTGGTGATGTGACATCTAAGCACCAACAGTTGTTGAACAGAAAATCACATGAAATTCTGTTCTCCTCTTTCAGTGTATTAACATCTTTTGGAGGTTTCAGAAAGAGTATGTTCTTACCGAGAGCAGTAAATAGCAGTCACTTTCATAAAACTGTCCGTGACATTTTTCAGGGACCAAAACAAGATCCATTTTCTGGAGGAAAATACAATGCAAAAGTTATTCACTTGCATTCAGTGTTGTGAAAATTAAGCTGCCTTCATTGTAGTCTTGAGTTTTCACAATATTCCTCATTATAATAATTCATACGCAGAATAAAGGGGCGGGGCCTGCTTGAGTTAGTTGAATTAATGATCTGAATGGGTGTCAAACATTCCACTAAAGAAGTGAGACTTTGTGTAGATCTGAGAGAAGGGAATAAGGCGTGGTGAGAGAAAGACACCCTGTACCAACAGTAGTCAGTACAGTGCAAGAAATGCAAGAAGGTGTTCACAAAACTGGACGCCTGTAAAGGCTTCTGGCACCTGAATCCAGACAAATGACACACAGGGGGGGCTACTGTTTAAGGAAGGTTCCGTTCGGATGGTCATGGACTCTTTGTTACGTGTGATGCCAGGTGTGGTGTGCTACATGGATGACGTGGTTTTGCAGGTTTGCCTCAGACACAAGAAGATGGAGCTAGGAAACCTGTAGCACATGTGACCCACAGAAAGGCGTTACTCTCAGATACAGCGAGGAGCCCTAGGGTGAGTATGGGTGGTGAAACACTCCAGATTTACTCTTCAAACGGATCATCAACCTCTCATTTATATGCTCAATCCAGAAAAGTCAAAGCTTTTGCCTCCTAGAATACAAAGGCTTGGACTGAGACTGTATCCGTACGACTACAAGACTGAACGCATTGCAGGTAAAGACAATGAATCATATCAGAAATCACTGGTCTCAGATCAGGCATTAGAATTAACATGGTTACGCACATGTTGTGGCATTACTGTCGAGTCCATATCGTAAAAGTCTGTTTGCAAATCCTGCGCTGAAATTGCGACTGATTTCCCAAAGAATCCACAGTAAATGTGGATAAACAATGCTCAGCTGAGACATTCACACTGATGAAAAGAAATAAGCACATTCCCAGCATTAGGATCCTTTGGAAGGGAATGTTATTTTTAGTCTCTCCTCGTCATCTCACTAACACGCCAGTGGGCGGGGCCAAAGTGTTATTTTTTTCCGTTTTACAAAGTTTTAATTATTCTTTCACCAAACACTGCTGATAGAATGAAAACCTACCTCGATTCTCCAGATGAGTATCCCTGGAGAGTGTGTGACGGCTCTGAATGTGTGTTGCATGATGACTAAAACACCAGACAGGAAACAAAGCTTTGATTCAGAATCATTATACTTCATGTTTAAGAGGTTACTGCCGGTATCTGGCACACTCACAATAGTGTCCAAGACGTTCGGAGGGGAGATTTGTTTTTAATGACCAGTATCTAATACTGTAGATTTTTAGAAAGTTTTAAATGTGAGGTATGTCATGTATGTATTTATCTGACAAAATTACATGGGAAAAAAAAGGCAAACTACAACTACATGTTTTATTTTACTGTTCAAACTAATGCACAGAAAAACTAAAAGCTGACAGGAAGAAGCACACATTGTTTATCAGTTATTAATATTTGGTTGGTTCTCTTATTTTGCATGTGGCCAAAGCTGATGTTGCACGGTTTGTCAAGTTTCATTACGTTATCACAAATAAAACAATCAACTCACGACTATGCAATATGTTCACAAAATCTTTAACATATTTATAATAATATTTGTATAAAGTGTGAAGATGTCTGTTTTAACAACAGCTATTGTAAAAGCAACTTTAAATGTAAGTTTGAATAGTTACCTTGGAGTCCAAACAGTGATGTTTGAAGATGATTCTCCTCAGAGATAAAACTGATGCGTTTAGTCCAGAACAAGTGAACAAGTCCGGGATTCTCTCTGATCCAGGCACAGCACAAAGTAAAACATGCCCTTTTTTGTCCATGTCTTTTGTCCATGTCATCTGATTTGACAGATGCTTCATTTGATTGTATTTGCCTGCTGTCACTCCATGCTCAGCTCAGCAACCAATCAGGATAAACTTCAGCCCAGTCAATGCAAATGAGTGATGTGAACAAACAGAGATATTCAAAAGAGAAGAAAGGAGTGATGGAGCAGGTGCTGAGATTCAGTGGGTCAGACGACTGTTCAGAGCCTCAAATCAGTGCAGCCGCAGATTGCTCCATTGGCTCTTTTGCTTAAATGACTTATCAGTGAAATGTCATGAAGTGTTAATAGCACGATGGTGTAAAGCCTTTCTCATCTATTACACCAATGGCAGAAATAAGTGCAGGTAAAATATAGCAAAATAATTTACCATAATGTTTGAAGAATGAGAAAATGGAATGTTCCATTAAAGGCACAATATGTAAGATTTCAGGATGAAACGATCCAGAAGCCACTAGAACAGTGTTATATATTGTGTTGACGTGTCATTATCCCAAATGTGAATGTTTAAATCCAGAGGAATCAGTGATTTTACCCAGGACACGGCCCGTGTGTGTGCGTCGCCTATCAGTGACATCATCGTTCGCTGCCTCCGGTGTTATTGTGTAGTAACCATGGCAACACAAAGCCGCTTTAATATCTGATGTGTTTTATTAGACACTGTTTGGATCACTGATGGACAGAAACTAATGATTGTTCTCCAGCTCAACACAGTTAGTCTGATTGTGTAAATCTGGTGTTGTTGATTTACCGCACAGAGTGCCATGTTTTACCACGCCTAATATGATCTCGCTCACTGCAGTGTGAACAAGTGTCTCATAGTAGCGCCGAGTCGCATTATAACATCACTTTAACACACTCACATGTGTGTGATCTGATCAAACACACACACGCATGAGCGGAAGAACAGAAGCGCTCGCGGCAGAATAAAAGCTCCGCCCACTCAAGAGTCAAGACACACCTTTGTGCTGAGCAAGAGACGGAAAATTACATATTGTGCCTTTAATGTTCATATAACCAAGAAAAAACATTTTCTAAATATTAAAAAAACTGCACATTTTGAATTTTCAGAGAATATTCTAAGATAACACTGTTTTAAAGGTGCAGTGTGTAGTATTTATGAGGATCCATTGACAGAAATGCAATATAATACACATAATTATGTTTTCAGTGTTGTATAAAGACCTTAAATAATGAGTCGTTATGTTTGTATTACCTTAGAATGAGCCGTTTCTATCTACACACACCACGGGTCCCCTTACAGTGAAGCCGCCATTTTGCATCATGTTTCTACAGTAGCCCTAAAGGGACAGACTTCTCTACAGAGCGCTAGCTACTCTCTGCTGGCTCAGACGATGACATCTTTGTCCTGTGTCGGCCACCGTAGCTTCTCCATGTGCTTTGAAAGGGAGAGATGAGCGGTGGGCGGGTGCAATTCACAACCTCACCACTAGATGCAGCTAAAATTCACACACTGCACCTTTAACTTATTGATACACATTGTAACTTTTGTCCTGCTAGACAGTTGACAACTAGATAACTGTAACTTGATTAATACAATAATAAAAAAAATTTAACACAATAATTGTTTTAATAGGGCCAAAATACAAATACAAAGTAATGCAGTAATAACAAGTGTCTTGAAATCCAACACAAAAATAGCTATAAAAAAAACCAAAAACATGGAATTTCCGAGCAGAAACAATTTAAGGCCGATCACACTTTATATTAGGCGTCTTTAAAGAGGACCTGTTGTGCTTCTGTCCATGATCTGTCTTCAGTGTGTGATGCTCTAGTTCTTCTCTATCAATGTCAGTGGTCCTGAACTCCTGAAACGCCTCCATTGTAGTCTTGAGTTTTCACAATATTCCTCATTATAATAATTCATACGCAGAATAAAGGGGCGGAGCCTGGTTGAGTTAGTTAGTCGTGTGCTGAGACTGGTGGTTATGGTAAGGGGCGGGGCAAACACCAATCACAACACACCGCTCCAGCCGACCAATCAGAGCACAGTGTGCTTTTCAGGAGGAGGGGCTTCAGGAACTAAACAGAGCGTTACTGACAGACTGGGAAGAGAGGAGCCGCAACAATGGAGAATATGAGGAATAATCAACACTCAAGCAGGAAAACCTGCTCTAGGAGAGACCAAACACAACAAGAGTTTGAGTAAGGGCAGAATATGGACTCTTTAACTACTATATAATAACGTCAGCAAATAATAACTGTTAGGTGTGTTGATGTTGTGGATCACCTGTGCTGTTATTGAGGTGATACGGGTCAGGTTAGGACAGGTTTGGGTGGGTTAAAGTGTAAGAGTTGGTCAACTGTGTAATTACAGCTGAAATTAATTAAAAGTACAATGTGAAAACATGAGTGCATTGTATCAAATTATTAATTTTAATGTTAGCATATAGTAGTTAAAGACACCTAATATAAAGTGGGATCCAAAGTGCAGATTCCTTCTTTTCCTAAATAATGTTGTCGACTGATGAGTAAAACAGAGTAGTCTTCATGTTAAAGCTGTAGCTTGTGCGAAGGCTGTTTCAGTGAACGTAACTTGGATAAAGTGTCATAACTCTATAGTAGACAAATTTATCAGGCGCAATCTTATAAAGGACTCAAGAGAGAGCACAGGAATCTGCATTCGTACGGATCCTGGGCTCCCCAGTGCTCATCCCATCAACTCCCTCATCCTCTTCATCAGCGTCTGGAGTGGACGGCGCGGGCGAGAACTCTGACGGCGCGTCCTCGTATCCGCTGCTCTCATCATTATCATCTCCAGCCCGAGCTTCACGCGTCTGGTTATCAAACACTGACGGACCCAATGTTTGTTTGGCCGTTCTCTCCAGCTGTAACACCGGAGCGGCTCTGCTGTCTGTGAGCGGCGCTTCGTCTCGGTCCACTGACGACCCCTCAGGAGTGCCCTGAAGCCAGACGGGCCCCGCGGCTCTCGACTCCAGCTGTTCCGCTTTTCTTTCCTGCACAAACATTGAAACATTCTTCAAACAAACATTACAACACAATCTGGAGGCATATTGAAATCCTTAAGGGTGGCATCAAATTACTTTTGAAAGTAGTCAATACCACTTCATGTGACGTGTCTTAGTATGTACTTAATAAAGCAACACTTCATAACGTTTGCCGCTCTAGTGGTTAACAAACAGAACTGCATGCGTCTTGTAGCCATCCATCCACTTACCTATCATCATCCATCCATCCACTTACCTATCATCATCCATCCATCCACTTACCTATCATCATCCGTCCATCCATCCACTTACCTATCATCATCCATCCATCCACTTACCTATCATCATCCATCCATCCACTTACCTATCATCATCCGTCCATCCATCCACTTACCTATCATCATCCATCCATCCACTTACCTATCATCATCCATCCATCCACTTACCTATCATCATCCATCCATCCATCCACTTACCTATCATCATCCATCCATCCACTTACCTATCATCATCCGTCCATCCATCCACTTACCTATCATCATCCGTCCATCCACTTACCTATCCATCCACTTACCCATCTATCTATCCATCCACCCACTTACCTATCTATCCATCCATCCATTTACCCATCCATCCACTTACCTATCATCATCCGTCCATCCACTTACCTATCCATCCACTTACCTATCTATCTATCCATCCACCCACTTACCTATCTATCTATCCATCCATTCACTTACCTATCCATCCATCTATCTATCTATCCATCCATCCATCCATCCACTTACCCATCCATCCATCCATCCACTTACCCATCCATCCATCCATCCATCCATCCATCCACATCCATCCATCCATCCATCCATCCATCCATCCACTTACCCATCCATCCATCCATCCACTTACCTATCCATCCATCCATCCACTTACCTATCCATCCATCCATCCACTTACCCATCCATCCATCCACTTACCCATCCATCCATCCACTTACCTATCTATCTATCTATCTATCTATCTATCTATCTATCTATCTATCTATCTATCTATCATCTATCTATCTATCTATCTATCTATCTATCTATCTATCTATCTATCCATCCATTCATCCACTTACCTACCCATCCACCCACTTACCTATCCATCCATCTACTTACCTATCCATCCATCCACATACCTATCCATCCATCCACTTACCTATCCATCCATCCACTTACCCATCCATCCATCCATCCACTTACCTATCCATCCATCATCCATCCACTTACCTATCCATCCATCCATCCATCCACTTACCCATCCATCCACTTACCTATCTATCCATCCATCATCCATCCACTTACCTATCCATCCATCCACTTACCCATCCATCCATCCATCCACTTACCTATCCATCCATCATCCATCCACTTACCTATCCATCCATCCATCCACTTACCCATCCATCCATCATCCATCCATCCATCCTTACCTATCCATCCATCATCCATCCACTTACCTATCCATCCATCCATCCACTTACCCATCCATCCACTTACCTATCTATCCATCCATCCATCCATCCACTTACCTATCCATCCATCCACTTACCTATCCATCCATCCACTTACCCATCCATCCATCCACTTACCTATCCATCCATCATCCATCCACTTACCTATCATCATCATCCATCCATCCACTTACCCATCCATCCATCCATCCATCCATATCTATCTATCTATCTATCTATCTATCTATCTATCTATCTATCTATCTATCTATCTATCTATCTATCTATCTATCTATCTATCTATCTATCTATCTATCTATCTATCTATCTATCTATCTATCTATCCATCCACTTACCTACCCATCCATCCACCCACTTACCCATCCATCCACCCATCCATCTACTTATCCATCCACTTACCTATCCATCCATCCACTTACCTATCCATCCATCCATCCACTTACCTATCCATCCATCATCCATCCACTTACCTATCCATCCATCCACTTACCCATCCATCCATCATCCATCCACTTACCTATCCATCCATCCACTTACCTATCCATCCATCCACTTACCCATCCATCCATCCACTTACCCATCCATCCATCCACTTACCCATCCATCCATCCACTTACCCATCCATCCATCATCCATCCACTTACCTATCATCATCATCCATCCATCCACTTACCCATCCATCCATCCACTTACCTATCTATCTATCTATCTATCTATCTATCTATCTATCTATCTATCTATCTATCTATCTATCTATCTATCTATCTATCTATCTATCTATCTATCTATCTATCCATCCACTTACCTACCCATCCATCCACCCACTTACCCATCCATCCACCCATCCATCTACTTATCCATCCATCTACTTACCTATCCATCCACCCATTTACCCATCCATCCACCCATTTACCCATCCATCCACCCATCCATCCATCATCCATCCACTTACCTATCCATCCATCTATCCATCCACTTACCCATCCATCCATCATCCATCCACTTACCTATCCATCCATCCACTTACCTCCATCCATCCATCCACTTACCATCCATCCATCCATCCACATTACCCATCCATCCATCCATCCATCCATCCACTTACCTATCATCATCCATCCACCCATCCATCCATCCACTTACCTATCATCATCATCCATCCATCCACTTACCCATCCATCCATCCACCTATCTATCTATCTATCTATCTATCTATCTATCTATCTATCTATCTATCTATCTATCTATCTATCTATCTATCTATCTATCTATCTATCTATCTATCTATCTATCTATCTATCTATCTATCTATCTATCTATCCATTTACCCATCCATCCATCCATCCACTTACCTACCCATCCATCCATCCACTTACCCATCCATCCACTTACTTATCCATCCATCTACTTACCTATCCATCCATCATCCATCCACTTACCTATCATCATCATCCATCCATCCACTTACCTATCTATCTATCTATCTATCTATCTATCTATCTATCTATCTATCTATCTATCTATCTATCTATCTATCTATCTATCTATCTATCTATCTATCTATCTATCTATCTATCTATCCATCCATTTACCCATCCATCCATCCATCCATCCATTTACCCATCCATCCATTTACCCATCCATCCATCCATCCACTTACCTACCCATCCATCCATCCACTTACCTATCCATCTACTTACCCATCCATCCATCCATCCATCTATCGATCCACCCACCCACCCATCCATGCATTCTTCCATCCATTCATCCATCTATCTATCATCCATCGATCCCTCCATCCATCTATTCATTCATCCATCCATCCACCCACTCATCCATCGATCCCTCCATCTAGCTATCCATTCATCCATCCACCCACTTATCTATCATCCATCCACTTATCCATCCACTTACCTACCCATCCATCCATCAATCCCTCCATCCATCTATCGATTCATCCATCCATCCACTTATCCATCCATCCATCCACTCACCCATCCATCCATCCACCCATTCATCCATCCATCATCCATCAATCCACCCACTCATCCATTGATCCCTCCACCCATTCATCCATCCATCCATCCATCTATCTACAGAACACATTTTGCTCTCATGGTGAATGAAACAATAAAGTAAGAGAGAAGTGAACCCACTCATTCACTGTTCTCCAAACATGGTTACGCAAGCATGCAGAGACTGCCAGCATCTCTCTGTCTGTCTCTCTGTCTCTCTCTCTCTCTCTCTCTCTCTCTCTCTCTCTCTCTGTCTCTCTCTCTCTCTCTCTCTCTCTCTCTCTCACCCTCTCTCTCTCTCTGTCTGTCTCTCTCTCTCTCTCTCTCTCTCTCTCTCTCTCTCTCTCTCTCTCTCTCTCTCTCTCTCTCTCTCTCTCTCTGTCTGTCTGTCTGTCTCTCTCTCACCCTCTCTCTCTCTGTCTGTCTCTCTGTCTCTCTCTCTCTGTCTGTCTCTCTCTCTGTCTGTCTGTCTCTCTCTCACCCTCTGTCTGTCTGTCTCTCTCTCTGTCTGTCTGTCTCTCTCTCTCTCTCTCTCTCTCTCTCTCTCTCTCTCTCTCTCTCTCTCTCTTAGTGCTTCCTCACCTCTCTTAACCTCTCCATCTCCAGCTTTACGGAGGCAAGCATGTCCTCCAGCTTCCTCCTCAGCGCTCTCTCTCGCTCCAGCTCCTGCACAGAAACAATCCATATCATCAGGTTAATGTTTTCTCCCTTAAATCTGATTCAGAAATCTCTCATTTGCATCAGTGTGTGTGTTGGCGTCTGACAGCACCAGGGTGAGCTGATGCGTCTCTCTCTGTGTTTCGGCGAGCATCTCCTCCGTCCCCTCGAGCACGTCCTGAAGACAGTCCACCTGGAACAGAAGCGCGTCCTGCTGGAGCGAGAGCCTCCGCAGCTCCTGCACACACTCCTCATAGTTCAGCCTCAGCTCCGTCTGCACAGCACACAGCGTTACAAAAGCCCACACAACCAGAGATTGAGACGGTCAAACCCATGCCATCGTTACTGTTCCTATCACTGTGTGTCAAGAGCTGAGATTCAGATATGATAATGAGCGTTCGGTTTCTGACCAATCAGAGCAGAGCAGCTGTCAGAGGCGGGTTTAGATATGATAATGAGCGCCACTGAGTGGTGTTTTACAGAGGAGCGGCTCATGAGTCAGTCAGAGACACACCTGTGGATGATTCATGTCCTCGTCACCTCCACACCTGCTCTCAGATTCATGCGTCTCCACTCAAATCTGCATTATTCTGGTTTTATTCATGTTTTGAATTTGCTTGCATCATCTATCCTGGAAACGTTAAAATAAAGCTAATTAAAACAGTATGTCTCTTACCATTTCCACGTTCTCAGACAGCAGATCATCTTCACTCTAAAAACACATACAATTGTTCATTAGTATATAAAACACACAAAATACAGTTTAAAATGTTCCTGAAAGACGTTTGTAACAAAACCAATCTGAATGAATCAGTGAATCCTAGTTGTGTGACAGAGACTTAAACACTAT
>JAGHMJ010003313.1:285000-308031 GCA_018749465.1 Paracanthobrama guichenoti
TGAGTGTGTGTGTGAGAGTGTGTGAGTGAGAGTGTGTGTGAGAGTGTGTGTGTGAGAGTGTGTGAGAGAGTGTGTGAGAGTGTGTGTGAGAGTGTGTGTGTGAGAGAGAGTGTGAGAGAGTGTGTGAGAGTGTGTGAGTGAGTGTGTGAGTGAGAGTGTGTGAGTGAGAGTGTGAGAGAGAGTGTGTGTGTGTGTGTGAGTCTGTGTGTGAGAGTGTGTGTGTGTGTGTGAGTCTGTGTGTGAGAGTGTGTGTGTGTGATAGAGCACATAGACTGCAAACATCACAATACTAACTTGGCTTTCTTCTCTTTGTCCTCTTTTTAATGACCCGTATCTGCTATCGCTGCGTGACAGGTGTCTGGTCGTCTCTTCTGCCTGCAGGACACAAACAACAATCATATTATTATTACTAATGTCATATTTGAGTTGTTTTCTCAAACTCTTGTTGTGTTTGGTCTCTCCTAGAGCAGGTTTTCCTGCTTGAGTGTTGATTATTCCCCATATTCTCCATTGTTGCGGCTCCTCTCTTCCCAGTCTGTCAGTAACGCTCTGTTTAGTTCCTGAAGCCCCTCCTTCTGAAAAGCACACTGTGCTCTGATTGGTCGGCTGGAGCGGTGTGTTGTGATTGGTGTTTGGGAAATGCCCCGCCCCTTACCATAACCGCCTGGGTGAACTGTCCCTTTAAGACTGCTAAATTGCGAAATAAAACTTAATATTATTGCGAGCACTGACTCATAGCCGTCAAAAGGAGACTATGACACATTATAACGGCTTTAGTCGTCACGAATGTGCTTAATAAAGAAATCTTTAATTCGTGTGTCATCGCGAGATTCGGCATCATCATCGGAGGATGAGCTCTGTTAAAGCAACACGTCGCCTTTACCGAAGAAGAATCAGAACAGCATCTGATACATGTTTTTAAATCCAGTAAATGTTCAAAGGGATTTGCTCATGTGTCACACCCTGATCCTGATCCACATCAGCCGGGTTATCAATGTCATCATCTCTTCGAGGCTTTGGCGTGTATAATACAGGATAATGTGATCCAGAGGAAGATTAGCAGACATTTAGAGCAGAAATGCGACATCTCAAAACAAGTCACGAGTCACGACAAAGAAGATCCGGACGGATGATTCACTCGCTCACCTCTCTGATAATGTGCCGAAGAGACTCATCTTCGCTCATCCCTCGGGAAAGAGTCCGTTTCCTCAGGGAACCCGCTTTCTCGATCTGACCCGAATGCATTTTCCCGAGAAATCCGTGTGTTTGGAGTGTTTCCCAACCGGAGCGGGGTGGCTTCTGCGTGCGGAGGGCGGGGTTTGGGTTCGAGTGGGCGGGGCTACCGTTTGTTATTGTTATGTAACACCCAGTGCTCACACACACACCCAGTGCTCACACACACCCAGTGCCAGTACCCAGAATCCTCCCTCTCCTGTTGTATAAATGTCTTTCTTCTGCTGAATACAAAGGAAGAATGTTGGTGACCATTCACTTCCGCTTTATGGACATCTGAGGCATTTCTCAAAACAACATTGTGTGTTTTCCATAGACACGAGACTCTCAGGGTAAATTCTGTCCACGGAGCCCAGCACCGGCCCTGCGTCTCACGGTATATATCTGCCCGGCGCCTCACGGGTTTATCTGTGCCCCGGAGCCCGCACCGCCCCTGCGCCTCACGGGTTTATCTGTGCCCCCGGAGCCCGGCACCGGCCCCGCGCCTCCCTGTGCCCCGGAGCCCGGCGGCCCTCACGGGTTTATCTGTGCCCCCGGGAGCCCGGCTCACGGTTTATCGCCCCGCGCCTCACGGGTTTATCTGTGCCCCCGAGCCCGGCACCGCCCTGCGCCTCACGGGTTTATCTGTGCCCCGGAGCCCGGCACCGCCCTGCGCCTCACGGGTTTATCTGTGCCCCCGGAGCCCGGCACCGGCCCTGCGTCTCACGGGTTTATCTGTGCCCCGGAGCCCCGCAGCACGGGTTTACCGCCCCAAGCGCCTCACGGGTTTATCTGTGCCCCCGGAGCCCGGCACCGGCCCTGCGTCTCACGGGTTTATCTGTGCCGATAGCAACAACACACGTGTGGGTCACAATCAAACATTTCTCTCTACACCAAACGCTGCAAAGGTAGAGCTACTAAGATCATCAAGGACTTTAATCACCCTGCAAACCCTCATTTCACGCTGCTGCCATCTGGTAAGCGCTTCCGAAGCCTGATGGCCAAAACTGAGAGACTCAGGAGGAGCTTCTTCCCCCAGGCCATCTGACTCCTGAACTCAGTCACTTAACATCACGTGACTTCACTTCAGGATAAACATCGATACACTGACATTGCACTGCACTTTCTGTTCTCGTTGTTACTGTGTAACAACCTGTTATAAACCTGTTTGCACATTATACTCTTATACATTTGTTAACCACATATTTATAAGTCTACAGTTTACTCACTGCACAGTCTACTTCAATTACTTTATTCCACTTTATCCTTATTTGTTACCTTTTTTTCCTCTTGACTTGATTATTTATAATTCTACAGATATAGACATATATATATATAGATAGATAGTACTTTTTTATTTTTTATCCTATTTCTATTATAATTTCCTCCTTGTGTTTTGAACTGAACCTCTTAAATGCTACTCTTGATGATTTTGTGTGTTGTATTGCTGTATTTTGCACTTTTCTCTCCTCTGTTATTGTTGTGCATTGTAAAGCATGGTAGAAAGGCGCTATATAAAATAAACATTATTTAAGCTGTGAAACTTGCAGGATGTTTTAAAGGTCTCTAACGTGTCTGAAGATCACATGTGCCTCTCGTGACAGTTCCTCTTGGCCACAGATGACACAGATCTCAACACACGTGATAAATGGCTCTTATTCCGTTGGGCAGAATATCAACAGTGAATAATGGCTCTGTTCTGAAACTGAACGTGTCTCATATTTGAAGTGGTTAGCGTCACTGATCATGATTTCCTGAGGGATGGAGGGGAGTGGTTAAGCGTCAAACTGACGTCACCTGAGAAGGAACGACCGGAAGTTACTTTTCAGATTTTGATTAAAGATTACCGCGAGAAACACTTTATTCTGTGTATTAACTTGCACGGATTAATTGTTCACCCTAAGACCTTTAATGTGTGCTAACAAAGTTAATAGGGTCGAATGATTGTTTCTCAACTTTTGGACCCTCTCGGAGTATAGTGTGTTATAAACCTTTAAATACTATACTATGGGCTATGATTGCATTAGAAAGATGAATCCAATGGGATTTAACTGGACGATCCCTTCGGTCGTGTTCACTAAAGCCCTGTGCTTACACAGGCCTCGCGCGCCTGCGCCGAACACACTCCCATATGGTCTAGCGGTTAGGATTCCTGGTTTTCACCCAGGCGGCCCGGGTTCGACTCCCGGTATGGGAAAGGTGCTTTTTTTGTTCTTGGTCCAGCAGGAGCGCTCCAGGATGCTGACAGCAGGAGCGTCTGTTCCCGGCTCGCGAGCCTTTGATAGCTCAGCTGGTAGAGCGGAGGACTGTAGTGGGATGTCGGCGATCCTTAGGTCGCTGGTTCGAGTCCGGCTCGAAGGAGAATGTTTTCGCCTCGAGGCGAACAGCCCAGAGGGCCAGAGGCTTTTTATTCAACCGCTACACGTCCAACAAAAGGCAGTTTCCCCGGGATAACGAACATCATCCAATAGCGCATGAGTGCTTTAACTCACTGATCGATTCATTAGGCGATTACTGGATAATCGAGTCAAGCGCAGATCCTTCAACCAATCAACACGAGTTAATCCAGTAAACGATCGGATAACTCTAATATCAACAATCATAATCACGGTTCCCACTCTTTTCCTGTGAGAATTTTAATTGTACTATATTGGGGAAAAAAGACAAGACTCACCCTAAAGTAAAAGGCTATATTGCTCTCCATGACTTAAAGGTGCTGTATGTATGTTTTTCACTTTACTAAAGCATAAAAATACCATAATATGTAGGAAACAATGCTACCGACGGTTATTCTGCTGTGAAATGTGGGAGTGTGTTGTTTTGGTCTGCGTGATAACACACACTGCCAGTTTGCCCAGTAGTATGTCCACCCCGCAGGTTTCCGGTCGGTGGAAAACACAACTATTGCTGCCACGGAAGCCGGCAAACAAACTCCATGTAAAATCCCTATGAACGAGAGCTTATTAAAACGCGGATAAATCAATTAACTTAATGTGGCTTTCATTGTCAACTGTGCCCACGTGTCGTGTCCTCAAGCTGGAACCCGCGTGAGCGTCGAGTCTGACTGTGCGTTCACACCAGACGCTTGTGTGAATAAACTGCGTGTAGTTGGACGCTTAACATTTTGAGTTTACTCGCATCATTGCGTCACAACAGACGTGAGTTTGCGTCATGGGAGGGGCTTCTGCCAGCGTGAGAATTCATGTGTAATTCATTCGCGCTTAACGCTTCCTGCGTGTCTGGTGTGAACGCGCCATGAGGGGCGGGCGAATCAGCGGGCACCAATATTGTGAATTTGGACTGCAGTACCCATTTCAATCCTACATACTGCACCTTTAACTATAAAATCAGCTTTTAACACAAGCTCTTAATTATACATTATGGCAAATGGTTCTGTTGTTCTCGTTACCAGTCAGAGAGAGAAAAAAAAAAAAAAAAAATCAATGAACAACACATTATACATAATATAACAAGTGCACACATCCACATTTTTTGTCCCATCCATTATCACCGTCAATCAACAATTTAAATGTTAGTAATTTCCAAAACTTACAGCATGAGAAATAAAACATTTATTGAGATTGTGAATGGGTTATATACAGGACACAGATATCAAAGCCATAATGACTCCCACAGTATGGACTAAAATCCTATGGGAGTCAGTGGTGCTCAATCTCTTCTGTGCTCAGCAGAAGAAACTCATCCAGGATTGGAATAACATGAGGGCGAGTAAATAACGACAGAATTATCCCTTCAGGATGTGTGGGAACCCTGATAATGAAGGACATCATTGGTTTTGTTTTTAAGAGGTATGGACCACTGGCCCCTGCAGATCAAGACGCCTCTATCTGAATCAGGCCCGCGTCTTTCAGCAAAGCCCAAACCTTGAGTTGACTAAGTGCCGTCTTCACTGGGGTCAAGGGTTGACACGGCAGTGCCGATGACAACTATAATCTTGTGTCAGTAACGTGGAAGCAAAGCCTGGGGTTTACAGCGAAGGCAGTCACTGATTAATAGTGTCTTCTATCAGCAGCCATTCAACGCTTTGCTTGATAAAGCAGGACTCAATCGTTTCAAATACACACACTTTCCTCAACATCAACACCGGTCCGCTGTGAACATTTAACTCTATTATCGCTGCGCTTCATTCTGAGGAGAGGACAAAAACATGTACAAAGAAACATGACAGACATTCAACAAACGCAGGAGCAGTGAAGAGTACAGATTCTAGAAATGTGATTTCATCTTTAAGGTGTCTGCATTGGTCTCCACCACGATGTTTTCAATCCGCTTGTTATACTGCTCCAGCGTCGTGAGGAGACGCTCATAGATCTCCTGCGGAAGAGCAGGGACAGACGTTACGACACACTGAACACGGCCTTCACTTTACACACTCACAGACAGACACGCTCACAGACAGACTCACACACGCTAACACTCACTCACAGATACGCTCACAGACGCACACTCATAGACACGCTCACAGACGCACACTCATAGACACGCTCACTGACACGCTCACTCAGACAGACACGTGCTCACAGACACACTCACACACGCTAACACTCACTCAGACACACTCACTGACACACACATGCGCTCACAGACGCGCTCACAGACGCGCTCACTGACACACACACGCTCATAGACGCACACTCATAGACACGCTCACTGACACACACTCACTCAGACACACTCACACACGCTAATACTCACTCAGACACACTCACTCACAGACACACACGCTAACACTCACTCACAGACACGCTCACTCAGACACGCTCACTGACACACACACGCTCAGACGCACTCATAGACACACTCACTGACACACGCTCACTCACTCAGACACTCACACACGCTAACACTCACTGACACGCTCACTCACAGACGCACACTCAGACGCGCTCACTGACACGCTCACTCACTCAGACAGACACTCACACACGCTAACACTCACTGAGACACGCTCACTGACACACACGCTCACAGACACACACTCATAGACGCGCTCACTGACACACACTCACTCATAGACACGCTCAGACACACACACACACACTCATAGACACGCTCACTGACACACACACTCATAGACACGCTCACTCACAGACAGACACGCGCTAACACTCACTCACTGACACGCGCTCACAGACCACTCACAGACAGACGCGCTCAGACATACACGCTCACTCACTCACAGACGCGCTCACTCACAGTCACTCACAGACACGCTCACTCACTCACTCAGACGCGCTCACTCACTCACAGACGCGCTCACTCACTCACAGACGCAGCACCACTCACAGACGCGCCAGCACTCACCGCCAGACCACAGACGACGCCACTCACCACAGAGCGCCGCCACTCACACAGACGCCACTCACCACAGACGCGCGCCACTCACCACAGACGCTGCTCACTCACTCACTCACTCACTCACTCACACGCGCGTACGCACAGACAAACACGTGCTCAGACACTCACACACACACACACACACACACACACACACACACACACACACACACACACACACCTGGGCTTTTTGAGTGTGCTGGTTACACTTCTCTCTCAGCTCCTGCATCTTTTCCTTGAACTGCTTAGTTTCACGGTTGCTTTCTTCAATTTTTTTCACATATTCCTCTCGTTTCTGATGTATTTTGTCATATTGCCTGAATAAAATAAATGAGAGAATTAGTGGTTCTCCATCAGAAACAGATGAAACCATCTCTCCATCCTGTCTGTGGTGTAACGATACTCACGTCGTCACTATCAGGACACTTTAACAGGGTTTCTGCAAGTTTCATCAAAACTAATTTAATGCCTTTTTAATGGAATTTTTTTTATGCCATATATATATATAAGTGTGTCTGTGTGAGAGTGTGTCTGTGTGAGAGTGTGTCTGTCTGTGTGTGAGTGTGACTGTCTGTGTGTGAGTGTGACTGTCTGTGTGTGAGTGTGACTGTCTGTGTGTGAGTGTGACTGTCTGTGTGTGAGTGTGACTGTCTGTGTGTGAGTGTGACTGTCTGTGTGTGAGAGTGTGACTGTCTGTGTGAGAGTGTGTGTGTGTCTGTCTGTGTGAGAGTGTGTGTGTGTGACTGTCTGTGTGAGAGTGTGTGTGTGTGACTGTCTGTGTGTGAGTGTGACTGTCTGTGTGTGAGTGTGACTGTCTGTGTGAGAGTGTGTGTGTGTGTCTGTCTGTGTGTGAGTGTGTCTGTCTGTGTGTGAGTGTGTCTGTCTGTGTGTGAGTGTGTCTGTCTGTGTGTGAGTGTGTCTGTCTGTGTGTGAGTGTGTCTGTCTGTGTGTGAGTGTGTCTGTCTGTGTGTGAGTGTGACTGTCTGTGTGTGAGTGTGACTGTCTGTGTGTGAGTGTGACTGTCTGTGTGAGTGTGACTGTCTGTGTGTGAGAGTGTGTCTGTGTGAGTGTGTGTCTGTGTGAGAGTGTGTGTCTGTGTGAGTGTGTGTGTCTGTGTGAGTGTGTGTCTGTCTGTGTGAGTGTCTGTCTGTGTGTGTGTGTGACTGTCTGTGTGAGAGTGTGTGTGTGTCTGTCTGTGTGAGAGTGTGTGTGTCTGTCTGTGTGAGAGTGTGTGTGTGTGACTGTCTGTGTGTGGAGTGTGACTGTCTGTGTGAGAGTGTGTCTGTGTGTGTGTGTGTGAGTGTGTCTGTCTGTGTGTGAGTGTGTCTGTCTGTGTGTGAGTGTGTCTGTGTGAGAGTGTCTGTGTGTGAGTGTGTCTGTCTGTGTGTGAGTGTGTCTGTCTGTGTGTGAGTGTGTCTGTCTGTGTGTGAGTGTGTCTGTCTGTGTGTGTGAGTGTGACTGTGTGTGTGACTGTCTGTGTGAGTGTGACTGTCTGTGTGAGAGTGTGTCTGTGTGTGAGAGTGTGTCTGTGTGAGAGTGTGTGTCTGTGAGTGTGTCTGTGTGAGTGTGTCTGTCTGTGTGAGAGTGTGTCTGTCTGTGTGAGAGTGAGTGTGTCTGTGAGAGTGAGTGTGTCTGTGTGAGAGTGAGTGTGTCTGTGTGTGACTGTCTGTGTGAGAGTGTGTGTGTGTGACTGTCTGTGTGTGAGTGTGACTGTCTGTGTGTGAGTGTGACTGTCTGTGTGAGTGTGTGTGTGTGTCTGTCTGTGTGTGAGTGTGTCTGTCTGTGTGTGAGTGTGTCTGTCTGTGTGTGAGTGTGTCTGTCTGTGTGTGAGTGTCTGTCTGTGTGTGAGTGTGTCTGTCTGTGTGTGAGTGTGTCTGTCTGTGTGTGAGTGTGACTGTCTGTGTGTGAGTGTGACTGTCTGTGTGTGAGAGTGTGTCTGTGTGAGAGTGTGTGTCTGTGTGAGAGTGTGTGTCTGTGTGAGTGTGTGTGTCTGTGTGAGTGTGTGTCTGTCTGTGTGAGAGTGACTGTCTGTGTGTGAGTGTGACTGTCTGTGTGAGAGTGTGTGTGTGTCTGTCTGTGTGAGAGTGTGTGTGTGTGACTGTCTGTGTGAGAGTGTGTGTGACTGTCTGTGTGTGACTGTCTGTCTGTGAGAGTGTGTCTGTCTGTCTGTGTGAGTGTGTCTGTCTGTGTGTGAGTGTGTCTGTCTGTGTGTGAGTGTGTCTGTCTGTGTGTGAGTGTGTCTGTCTGTGTGTGAGTGTGTCTGTCTGTGTGTGAGTGTGACTGTCTGTGTGTGAGTGTGACTGTCTGTGTGTGAGAGTGTGTCTGTGTGTGAGAGTGTGTCTGTGTGAGAGTGTGTCTGTGTGAGTGTGTGTGTCTGTGTGAGTGTGTGTGTCTGTGTGTGAGAGTGAGTGTGTCTGTGTGAGAGTGAGTGTGTCTGTGTGAGAGTGAGTGTGTCTGTGTGAGAGTGAGTGTGTCTGTGTGAGTGTGACTGTGTCTGTGTGAGTGTGACTGTGTCTGTGTGAGTGTGACTGTGTCTGTGTGAGAGTGTGTGTGTCTGTGTGAGTGTGTGTGTGTCTGTGTGAGTGTGAGTGTGTGTGTGTGAGAGTGTGACTGTCTGTGTGAGAGTGTGACTGTCTGTGTGAGAGTGTGTGTGTGAGAGTGTGTGTGTGAGAGTGTGTCTGTGTGAGAGTGTGTGTGTGAGTGTGAGAGTGTGTCTGTGTGTGAGTGTGAGAGTGTGTGTGTGAGTGTGAGTGTGTGACTGTGTGTGAGTGTGTCTGTCTGTCTGTGTGTGTGAGAGTGTGTGTGTCTGTCTGTGTGAGAGTGTGTCTGTCTGTGTGTGTGTGTGTGTGTGAGTGTGTCTGTCTGTCTGTCTGTGTGAGAGTGTGTGTCTGTGTGAGAGTCTGTCTGTCTGTGTGAGAGTGTGTGTCTGTCTGTGTGAGAGTCTGTCTGTGTCTGTCTGTGTGAGAGTGTGTGTCTGTCTGTGTGAGTGTGTGTGTCTGTGTGAGAGTGTGTGTCTGTCTGTGTGAGAGTGTGTCTGTGTGAGAGTGTGACTGACTGTGTGTGAGTGTGCGCTTGAGTGAGTGAGTGTGTGAGTGAGTGTGCGAGTGAGTGTGTGAGTGAGTGTGTGTGTGTGTGTGTGAGTGTGAGAGTGTGTCTGTGTGTGAGTGTGAGAGTGTGTCTGTGTGTGAGTGTGAGAGTGTGTCTGTGTGTGAGTGTGAGAGTGTATGTGTGTGAGAGTGTGTGAGTGTGTGAGTGTGAGTGTGTGTGAGTGAGTGAGTGAGTGAGTGTGTGTGTGTGTGTGTGTGTGTGTGTGAGAGTGTGTGTGTGTGTGAGAGTGTGTGAGTGAGTGTGTGAGTGTGTGTGTGAGTGAGTGTGTGTGTGAGAGTGTGTGTGTGAGAGTGTGAGAGTGTGTGTGTGAGAGTGTGTGTGTGTGTGTGTGTGTGTGAGAGTGTGTGTGAGAGAGTGTGTGTGAGAGAGAGTGTGTGTGAGAGTGAGTGAGTGTGTGTGTGTGAGAGTGTGTGATTGTGTGAGTGTGTGTGTTTGTGTGAGTGTGTGTGTTTGTGTGAGTGTGTGTGTGTGAGGCTAAATGTCGATAGATGACGTCATACAGCGATTAGAAGATTCATCATGTCGTTGTTGCAGTCGCATTCTGCCAAGTGTCAGCTTGTTAAAAGTCCGTGCCCTGACATAGACTTTAACCCATAATGCATGTGTTCATATGTAGTTCTGTTCGCTCGTGGTTGTGCTAGGCGCTTTCACTTTCGTGTGGTCCAGGGACATGCCCATGAGAGCAGTATTCACGGTGCAGAGAATTGCCATCCGCTGTTAACCCTGCACTAGTATTGTGTGTAGAAGCGCTGTGTGCGTCCTTAAGATGCAAGTACGGCTTTGCATGAATGACACGTTTATTGCCGAGTTGTTATACTCGTGTTATTCCCGACTACTATACAGCTGATGCCACTACGGCGCTCCACAAGCACTCCTAAAGTAGCCATCTACTGTATATACTTTAGTTATTGCCTTGCAAATAACTGCAAATATTATATTTTTAATGTATAGTTCGCCTGTTTTGGCACTTTTCACCATTCAGAGATTTATGGCATTTATGCAAGTTCATTTATAGTGTTAGAGCTCCCACTAGTGGATTTTGGTTGTACTGCGGGTTATTTCTTTATGCATCTGTAACCATAGCCTACATGCTTCCTAATATAAATGTATTGTATTGGTTTCAGATAACCACACACACACACACCTATTTTGTCATATTAACATCTATAAACCCTCATCATCTCCATGTACCTGTTCTCAAACTGCACCACTGGATTTGCCTATTCCTTCTGACCGAGGAAGACAATCCAAAATCAGCCGCAGACGCACACGGCTCTTACACAGCCCTTTAGACGTGTTTGCTTCTCTGCTGCTACCCTTTATGCCACATAATATATTTTAATACAGCCAAATTCCCAATAAAATAGTGTAATCTATATATTTTTCTGATTTTGCTGTCAGACAATATGAAATGGTGACTGAAACGCGGCCCATTGAGACTACATACAGGCATTAGGCTGTCATTCACTCGAGTAAAACAGTTGCTTATCCGGGAAAAAGAGGATTTTTTTTGTCATGCAAATATAAATGTTACATTTCTGATGCAATTTCCTTTCAGAATATTGCAGCTTTGACATTTGAATCTGCATATCTGTGATGGATTTGTGGCTGTTACCAATCAAAGTAAATCATTTACAAATTTACAACAAAAAAAACTGCATTAAATAATTTTATGGGATTGTAAGAAATGTTGGGGGGGGATTATACTTTTAAAAATTAAACTAAACCACCAGTAGATGTCAAGTGACCATCTTAGTGAGTCATTCATTCAAACGATTCATTCATTCAGACTGAGGCGGTTATGAACGAGTCATTGAATCTTTGACTCAACCAATTCGTTCAAAGCACTGAATCGTTCGGAAACGAGGCTGAGCCTGCGTCTCAATGTGCATTCTATCCATCCTAAATAGTATGTGATGGTAATATTCAATGCCATTTAGGATAGTGTGCACATTGGGATGCAGGGTGAGTGTTGCTACGCTATGGTTCTGCTGTGACACGACGCGGATCTGCCGCCGAACATGACTAATATTTAGCACAGGAAGTGTATTATCACATGAATTAATATTCATAGAAAAGGATCCTTTCAAAAAAGGGTAAAATATACTGTTATAGACTTCCACTTACCCATAAATATTTTTGACCTGCTGATCTTTGACCTCTTTCTTCTTCTGCCGACGGATCTGTTGTTTGGACTGCTTGTCGAGCTTCATGGCAAGCGCTCTCTTCATCTGAGCCTCTTCACTGCTCATGCTCTTCAGCTCTTTCTGCAAGGTTTCATTCATGGCTGCCAATCGCTGGACCTGATCATTGAAACAGACGAAACAAGAAAACCCTTCCTTAATAATGACTGTCTTTAGGGCTGGACATCATTTGCTCACCAGCCCCTGTGGCTCATGGTTTTCCAAAGTTTCTTGCCACAATTTTGACATGGACACCACGGGGAAAAACTGCCGTTTAGATATTTGTAATATTATCTCATAATTTGTCTGCAGGTGTATTAGGCTGCTGTCACTTTAAGAGCTGACGCACGGATCCATTACAGTTACACATGCGTTTTCTTTCTCAACTCTTTACATTCACTTAAAACAGAACGGACTGCGTTTACGCGAGTACTCGACAGCAGTCTGACATTACTGTGTGGGTGTTTGACCAAGCGCTATAAGCAGCGAACAATAACCCAATTTAGTTCTGAGAGGTGGTTTTATGTGCTGCACTTTGGGTGTGAGTCAAATTATGTGCAATACACACAATCCCACAGCGCAATTCAAGCTCTGTAACAGCAACAATATTCACGTGGAGCAAAACGAGTGAGTGAGCGGAGGCGGGTTTGTGTGTGACTCGCTTTAGGAGACGGACACAGACGAGAAGAGCTTGATGAATAAAGTGGTTATTTGTGTTTGTGCACTAAAGTATTCTCATCTCTTCACCACATTAAGGCTGAACCGCTGGAGTCACATGGGCTATTGTAACGGTGTCTTCTCTTCCTTTCTGGCCCTTGAAAGTGTTCATTACATTGAAGATGAACGAAGGTCTGACGGGTTTCCTTTCCATAACAGTTAGCAGCAATCTAAAGTCAAACCCCCTTGTGAACGCATGTCTGAGCTTCACCTCCTCTTTCTGCTGGTTGGTCTTGCTCATGCTACTCTGTAAGTCCTGGAGCTGTTTGAGCAGGACCTGGATCTCTGCCTCCACCTGACTCGCACACTGGACCAGCATCTGCAGCTCCACCAGCCTTTCATCGGCCAGCTCCTGTCACACACACGGGGAAATCGACCAATAATCAGTGAGAGAACAAAGATCTGTGTCACTAAAACAACACCTGCATCTTGTCATAAGCAAATTTTCACTTAACCGAAGATGTGCAATATGCAAATGAGACACACCTTTGACATCTTAATGCTCTTCACATTCTCTTTCATCCTTTCCATCTCGTTTTTTAGCTCTTCCGGCGACTCCACAATCTGAGACTTGAGCTTGGATATCTCATCCTTCAGTGTCGCCACATCCACTTTCCTTTGAGTCTGCAGGGAAGTGCAAAAGTCATAAATAAAAACAAAGTGTTATCCTAGTATCATTCAGATATAACAATGTTTATATTACACATCAGGGCTCGACAGTGCAACCATTGCATTTGTGACTAACACACGGGACAGTTACTTAAATGTAAGATCACAAAAAGTCTTCAATACTTTAAATGCTATATCAAGTGTTTTAAATTATCATTTTAAGGCGTCTTATATTTTGGGGATGAAAAAACAAGTGCTGACACTGCCTAATGTGATTATTAAACTTCATAAGGCTCAATAAATGTGAGCGCTTCACGTCTCAAAGCCTGAAGGTGGCGCTGTTTACTGTATGCGCTTATGCCGCAGTGCGTGGCGCTTATGCCGTAATGCGTTGCGTACAGTAAAGAAAGTACAGCTGGTATAACCAGAGGCCATAATAACTCACTCCGGCCACCTTATAATGAACGATTCTTCAATGCATGCGCCTTTTCTTTTCTTGAGCTTGTAATGTTTAACCAAAATGTCACATCTTCCGGTGAAATGACGATTCTCATATGCAGTCATCTTAAGTACACCCCTCTCCTACAATCCATAAAGTTGCCTCCATCCAATCACTAACCCGTCATTTCCCCCCTCATGATCAGCAGGTCACCAGTAGAGAGAGTGAGCAGCTTCAAGTACCTGGGAGTAAACATCTCCGAGGACCTGACCTGGACTGCTCACATTCAGACACAGGTGAAAAAAGCCAGGCAAAGACTGTACCACCTGCGCCAGCTGAGGAAATTCAGGGTTTCACCAGCTATCCTGAAAACTTTCTATTTAGGGGCGATAGAAAGTGTATTAACTCAGTGCATCACAGCATGGTATGGGAACAGCACCAGTCATGACCGCAAAGCCCTGCAAAGAGTCGTGCGCTTATCCGAGCGTATCTCAGGGTCAGCTCTCCCGCCTCTGCAGGACGCCTACACCAAACGCTGCAAAGGTAGAGCTACTAAGATCATCAAGGACTCTAATCACCCTGCAAACCCTCATTTCACGCTGCTGCCATCTGGTAAGCGCTCCAAGCCTGATGGCCAAAACTGAGAGACTCAGGAGGAGCTTCTTCCCCAGGCCATCAGACTCCTGAAATTCACTTAACACGTGACTTCACTTCAGGATAAACATCGATACACTGACATTGCACTGCACTTTCTGTTCTCGTTGTTACTGTGTAACAACCTGTTATAAACCTGTTTGCACATTATACTCTTATACATTTGTTAACCACATATTTATAAGTCTACAGTTTACTCACTGCACAGTCTACTTCAATTATTTTATTCCACTTTATCCTTATTTTTACCTTTTTTTTCTCTTGACTTGACTATTTATAATTCTACAGATACAGATATATATATAGTACTTTTTATATCCTATTTCTATTATAATTTCTTCCTTGTGTTTTTAACTGAATTTGCACTGTCCATGGAGCGGACCTGTTTACATTTCACTGCCGGTTGTATATTCTGTATATAACTGTGTATGTGACAAATAAAACTCTTGAATCTTGAATCTAACCCACGGATTAAACCCAAGGACCAGCCCTATATGTTTTACTCTGATGCGCCACAATACAGAAGATCTGTTGCTTGTGACTTTAAACCTCATTCAAACTAAAGTCTGACTGATCAAATGATCTGATACATACCAGCTTCTGCGATATCTCAGCGATCTCCGTCTTGCACTGTGCAACCATTTCACTCATTGACGTCTAAAGAGAGAACATACAAAGTCAAATTTAAAAGAAAAAGGAATATGGCGAGGAAAAAGAGGCATGCAAAAGCACTAGGACGTGTGACGCCAGCCTGGGAGCCAGGAACAGACTTGTGCACTGTAGTGGACATTACACTTCAGTGGATTTCTCTGACATCTTACATGGCTCAGTTCTATTGTGTAATTATAATTTAAATCAGATTCATTTTCAAATTGTTTGTTATAAATCAACATCTCAGGAAAAATGTTATGGGGACCGTGTTACAGCACGGGGCATTGATTTCATACACTGGAGTGGACGCCAGGGAAAGAAGTTACATATCAATATTCCTATGAAATATTAGATATATGAAAAAGTTGCCAATTATTACTCCCATTATTACACTATTACATGTTGCACCAAGAACACATTAATATGCTAATTAGATGCAGTGTATAGAGACACTGTATTGTAAGTATGGCCATTTTACCCACATGAAGTAAAATGGTACATCAATGCATTCCGTTATATCTTTCATATTTGAGAATCATCTTTAAACTAAGTTTGGTAAAAAAACTAAAAATGTATTGGTGAATTAAAAATAAATCCCATTGTTTTTGTCCCTTTAGTCCTGGTGCAGGACATATCATAACACATCATGTTTTCCCATTTGTTTCTTATGCTCTAAACAATGAAAAAATACAAAAATCCTAAAACACTTTGTCTGGGTCCAGGAGGTCTGTGGTGGAGCTGGTCAGAACTGTAAGATCCAGACGTCACTAACGCAACACAAAACCATATATTATACCCGTACATTCAGGGCGGACAAGCGCAGCAGCTTCCAGAGCAAACACCCCAAACGAGCCCTTAGGTCACATTTTATTTGTATACTGGACTCATTGATCTCACCACATCCTGATACTCGTGCTGTGTGCTCGTGGTCAGCTCGGCCAGGGCGGCCGCCAGCTCTTTAGCCTCCGCTTGCTGCTCAGGTGGAATGGTACTGTGGAGGAGGATACCGCACGTTCATAAAGAGCATCTTTTCTAATAACAGACATTTAAAAAGACCTCTGCGCTTACGTCAGTTTCTCAATCTTCTTCTCAGCCGCCTTTATTTCTCTTGTGTATGCCTGGAGTCGGTCCATATCCGACCGCTGTTTGAAAAACACACTGTGTATTAGCTTGTGTAAAGCACATTTTACAGAGGATGGCACAACACTGGCTAAACCAGCGCTCATCTGCTCGATCATCTCCAGAATCCGTCTCGGGCTGAACTGATGACATTACTATTGATCATGTACATAATACATGAGCGTTCCTTTTAAACACTGAAGAAAAACTGCAACTTACAAAACTTTGCTGGTGGGCAGCCGTCATTTCCAGCCTCTGCTTACGGAAGTGGAGGAAATTTTGGATTGCGCTCAGAATAGTGATTGTTCGCTTCAACTCTGTCAATAGAGACAAAAGGAAAAAAAAAGAGAGACTTTGATTTCAGCTTCAAACTCCATGCAACAAAGCGTGAAACCGTATCAGGACAGCACAGGAAGAGCCGGTTCAGTGAGAATGTCCGGCGTCACAGTCTAATCCGTTTCAGAATTAACTGGAAAAATATTAACACACATGAAGAGATTTGTAATGAAATGGAGAGATTTCTGTCCTCCATTGACAGGCTAAGCAACTTCCACTGACGCTTCAGAAAGCTCAAAGAGAAACTGATCCCTACGGATCGAGCGGATTATTCCAGATGTTCTGAAGAGACTCCATGGCTTTATATGAGGAAGGAAAGTCTGACGGGTTTGAGCGACATTAGGGCGAGGAAATGATCCCAGGATTCTCATTAATGGGTGAACTGGCCCTTTAAGAGTCGGACCTACTGTTGATTTATTCAGACACAATCTGACCAATCCCGTGTCATTCTGCATTATACAGTCAATTCTGTCTTTATGAATGGATTCTGTGCGGCACACGGCCCTGATATTGAAATGTAACACTTTCTGCTCCAATGTAAACATTTTGAAGGCCTTAAGGTCAAATGAAGACTCTAAGACCTACATTTGTTCTTGTTCCTGAAGCGCTTCACTCGGACACACGGCACAGAAGATGATTTAGTGAGATGATTTTAATGCTACGTCTCCTTTAAAACTGACTTCACACAGGGATGTTTTTTTTCACAATATTTCAATTTACAGAAATGTTTTTAGCAGTTTTAGTATATGAGAATAACCATGATTTCATGCGTTTTATAAAACCCCCCCCACCATTATTTACAGAAAAAGCATTACGAAATCATCCGATCCGCACTCATTGCTTACATCCCCATTCTTTGTGAAGAACATGAGAAAACACTCGGAGCCCTGCATGTGAAGCCTGAGAGAGGAAATAAAAGCCACTCACTGGGGTTGAGCAAGTCATTCAGGGAAAAGTCATACACATGACACAGCGGTAAGAACTGGCACCTAAAGAAACAGAAATGAGTGCTGAAGTAAACATGCAGATCTTTCACAACATTCACAGTCTCAGAGAAGCAAAACGCTCACATGCGCATGTAGACGCTCATGACCGGCGTGACCCACTCATACAGCATCGGGTACTGGACGTTTTCAGACAACGGCACCTGCGGAAAACACCTCCGGTTAAACACCAAGGGCCTATTCCACTGATCTGAGGTCAGGGTCTGGAGCTCACGGCGCAGGAGCTCTTAGGGCGTGTCCAAATCCACTTTTACTAGTTTAACGACGGGATAAACATGATCCAAAAGGGTTGTGCCTCGTCTCTTAATGAGTCATGGGTGTGTTTTGGGCATAACGAGCAATAAACCAATCAGTGTCTCATCTCCCTTTCCCTTTAAAAGCCAGTTGTGCTCGCACCATGAGCGGATTCACTATTTACATGAGAAGAGACTGAACGCTTCTCCAGAGAGGGATCCTTTTATTTTAATATTTAAACGTGTGTGTGTGTGTGTGTGTGTGTAATAATCAGTATGTGTGTGTGTGTGTTGTGCACCTCCTATAGGCTCATATTACTAACACACCCTTTAAATAACACACAGATACTGCACTATTGACTTTAGAGTGAAACTCACCGTGTAATGGCACTCTGGTCTGAAACGAAACAGAAGCTGCAGAACTCTCATGTAGAGTCTCTGAACGGATTCTGCCTGAAAAACAAACAGATTTTAAATGTTCGCCAGTTATGCATTTACAACTTTACAAACTTAAGTAACAACTTTTCCTCATTTCGTAGCCTTGTGTTTTTTCTTGACAGAGAAATTAATACTCTATTCAGCAAAGACGCATTAAGTATTACTCAGTATTTATTGGTGTAATTACACTGACTGCATTAAATAAAGTGTAAGCGCGTCACCTTTGGGTTGGGAGTGATATCACTCTTGGTGAAATGCTTCGCCTCTTGTCCAGTCAGAACCTCGGTTCGGTAGAACTGCACAATAGCGTCCACCTTATACACCGGGAACGTGTTTTCAGTCATTCCTGCTGCTCCTACAGGAGAAACCGCATTAATAACACACACACTTCTCCAGTCACACTAATAACACACACACACACTTCTCCAGTCAGATTAATAATAACACACACACACACTTCTCCAGTCACACTAACACACACACACTTCATACATCACACTACTAATACATACACACACACACAGTCACATTACATATACATACACACACACACACACACATATATATACATATGTATGTGTGTGTGTGTGTATACATATATATATATATATATATATATATACACACACACACACACACATACATATACATACACACACACATACATACATACATACATACATACATACATACATACATACACACACACACACACACACACACACACACACACACACAGTCAGGCGCTAGCTGAAGCGTCGACAGAACCCGCTGAGGAGACCAATATAACGGTCACCGGCATATTATAAACAACTCAAAGACACAGAATTTTATTACCCTCTTTTTCACACTGTTGGTCCGACATTATTCACAATCTATAACAAAAATTAAACTATTGTACGAACCAAGTTCAAGCTTACGTCCCTCGCCGTCAACTGAAGCAAATTTAAACTTTAGGCGCCTCTGTCGTCGCTTCCGTTTGCGTCACGTGTGATCGCGTGTGGCGCCCTCTATTGGACAGTGTGCGCGGTCATAGAATATGGGGCGCCGTCCGCCATATTGGAACGGTCGAGAGCAAGTCGAGTGTCTGCAAAGACGAACGCATGAATATCTATTGTATGAAAGACTTCACTTCAGCAGATGATTTTGCTAAACTAACTAACACAATAGAAGACGAAGGCTATGGAACACGAAACCTGCTAAAACAATAAATAAATAAATATGCAAATAAATAAATAAAACCACGAAATTCTACACATATAAATAAATATGCAAATAAATACATAAATCCACATATTCCTGCATAAATAAATACATAAATCCACATATTCCTGCATAAATAAATATATAAATAATTAAATGTGCGTGGAGATAATTTTGGGGAAATAATAAAAAGAATTTATATTAAATCTCCATATGGGGTTTTTCAAATCATCCACATGTGAGGGACCAACATCCTAATATATATATTTACTTTTACATTTATACACTGCATTTTTGTTTCCATTTATTTTAATCATGTTTTATTAAGAAAAAATATTTATTTAATTATTTATTTTAATCGAACGTAATAATTTATTTATTTAAATTTATTTTAGTTTTTCCACTGCTTTTCTCTAAACGTTTCCACGGATCCCAGCCTGAAAACCCAAATAATCTCTGGACTGCGGAGTAAAATCTATTCATAAGAGAAGAAACGCAGCCAGTAAATCTTAAATAAATTAAACAATGCCTTTTACATTACAAATACATTTTAAAGAGCGCTTCATATTAATAACAACCTTATTAGAGCAGGGGAACATTTATATAATTAAAAAAGATATTAAAATAATCAAATAAACTGCCGACTACGCTAGTTTTGAAATGCCGGCCGATGATTGGTTGGCTGGATGCCGACGTCAGAATGCCTTCCACAGCACTACAGTATCGTTTGTTTTAAAGTGCGCGTTCTGGTGAAAATCAAGACATGTGAAAGATGAGCAGTGCCGCGAGTAGCGTGCCTGTACTCCGTGTAAAGCAGTCAGGCGCTGCGCCGAGACACCTAAACCCGCGCCGCTGCGCTTCCGCGTCTCTCCACGTCAGTCAGTCAGGCAGCGCGAGCTCGAGCACCGCGCAGAGATGTCATCGCCGGACTCTGATGACAGCTACGATCTAGTCTTCAAAATAGTCCTGGTCGGAGATGTCGGTGTCGGAAAAACCTGTGTGGTCCAGCGCTTCAAGAGCGGCGTGTTCATGGAGAAACAGGGCAACACGATCGGCGTGGATTTCACCATGAAGACCCTGGACATACACGGCAAGCGGGTGAAGGTTAGCACGCTAGTCAGCATTCATAACGTCTTCTCTTCAGAGGCGACACCGCGTCACAAACTCCCCCTAAATCGCTTCGCTAGTGTTATTGTCATTACTGATCACCTCTCAGATAACGTTGGTTTAATGTTCTAATACACCATCTTTGTAATAATAACTGCTGTCTTAAGTTATGATTGACACTCATGACGTGGAGCAAATACAAGTGGAAGTTTGTGTGTTTAGGGCTCAGAGTCATTGGGACAGTTATGCAACACTTAAGCTGTAAACAATGGCTAATAATGACACTATCTGTAGTACATTGGACCTTTCAAAACCACATCTATAAAACCTTATGCCCCTTCTCACCAGATGTGATGTGATCTCTGGTGTCCCCAGAATGTGTGTGTGACGTTTCAGCTCAAAATACCCCCAGATCATTTATTATAGCGTTAAATTTGCCTCTGTTTGTGTGTGAGCACCGCTTACCAAGATTCAAAGTTTATGTGTGTCCCTTTAAATGCAAATGAGTGCATTGCCTCGCCCACTAAGTCAAGAGAAAAAAAGGCAACAAATAAGGATAAAAAAGTGAGCGAACATGGTTAACGAATGTATAATAAAGAGTATAATGCAAACGTTTATTAAACAGGCTGTTACATTGCAACAACGAACAGCCACTTCCAGCAATGTCAGAGGCGATACTCCGTCAACAACAAAACAGGCCAATCTCACTACCTTTGTGCGTTGGTGTAGATCGCCCTGCTGGGACAAGATGTCAGTGCTGTTCCCATACCACCGCCAGATGCACTGGAGTTCATCAGTTATGCTGAATTTCTCAGCTGGCGCAGAGGTGGGAGACTCCTGAGATGTTTACTCACACCACACTGAGGGGGAGTCAATGCATGTGCTGATGTTTGAAGAGCCGCACAGCCTTCAGATAATTCGGCCAACAACAAAACAGCCAATCTCTGCATGAAGTTCAGTTCCAGACGACAGAGACTCAGTGAAGAGCTCTACACTTTCACACTGAACGCCAGTGATCATTTCTGTAACGCTAGTTGAGTTACGCTGATTCAGCTTCATGGACTAGCCGCCACTGACCCTCGCTGGTGAAGCAGTCGTGTAAAAATGATTGGCTCAAATATATCACATGTTCCCGCCATTCTTGGGCTCATTTCCTTCATAACTGAACTTCACCCCGGTGCCGGGCCAGTGGCTCTGATGCCGGAGTCTCTGAGACTCGTGGTGTTCGCTGCTTCATCAGAGCATTAGTGATGTTTGTGGCGCACACACTGTAATACTCGAGCGCTGATACAGCCAGGAAACAGAAATGGCGTCTCTGTGCTTCTCACTCAGGGGCGTGTCTATGCTAAAGGGCCAATCAGCAGCAGGCATGGGCGGGGCTTCCCAACTCTTCCGCAGGAGTAGAGGGAAATATGAGAAGAGATTGATAATGATTGATGGGGATTATAATCCAGTATTGGGTGGGTTTTACCATTATAGGCTGGTTGTGTACACACATCTGTGTTCAAACACCTCAGAAAAGCTTTGAATAATAGGTCCCCTTTAAATGCCATGGATGAATATTTACTGAGTAATCCACTATTTTTGAGAGGGTTTTTTCAGATTTGGAGCCAAATAACAGGAGGGAGAATAACCAGCATCATTATCTGTTGACTTGGACTGTTGCACTATATGCCGATGATGAGCGTTCAGACATGGGGAAAACACTGAACACAGGTTTAATGGATGCACAGAATCCTCACATTAGGTAATATTGTGTGATGGTCACGTTGTGTTGCTGTAGTAAGCACTCGTGTGCTGTAATGTTGGGTCCAGTTTAATGCCAGCTCATTGTGAGCCGCTGCGTCTGATTGGCTGACTCAGCGAACGCCAGCGCTCCTGTTCTCCGTGTTCACTATTGTCCGAGATTACGGGAGATGTCCTGCAGAGCTCTTTGTGAAATGCATGTCGGACATTATTTAAAGACACAGTTCTGGAATGGTTACACAAGTGGTCGAGGATATCTAGAAAGCAAACTGACCGATGATGGCCGTAATGTCCTGGAGATCTCACACCACAGTGAGATTCAGTTTTTCCCTCTTTGACCTAGAAATAAAGTTTGGAGCAAGCCGGATTCTGCACTTCACTTGATTCTCTCTTCCTCAAAAAGGAGGAAATGACACGTAATCAAGAATGACAAAAATACAATGGCATCATGCTCTCTTTAACAGTGTTCTTAATGTTTCTGATGATTAATATAAGAGTGACCTCTTCATTATTAGAGATGCATGGATCGACCGGCCAGGGATCGGGATCTGACAATTTTCCGCATGAACGGCCCAGACCAGTGACCGGCCTCGCGTCTTTCCGATTCTGAGCTGTTTTTTGTTGCCACCGGCACTCGCTCTTCTCTCTGTTGGTGATGAGACACACACACACACAGTGACACACACACAGTGACACACACACAGTGACACACACACAGTGACACACACACAGTGACACACACACAGTGACACACACACAGTGACACACACACACACACGCACGCACAGTGACACACACACACGCACAGTGTCACACGCACAGTGTCACACGCACACACAGTGTCACACGCACACACAGTGTCACACGCACACACAGTGTCACACGCACACACAGTGTCACACGCACACACAGTG
>JAGHMJ010003340.1:0-5000 GCA_018749465.1 Paracanthobrama guichenoti
AGAGGAATCAGTGATTTTACCCAGGACACGGCCCGTGTGTGTGCGTCGCCTATCAGTGACATCATCCCCGCGTTCCCCTCCGGTGTTATTGTGTAGTAACCATGGCAACACAAAGCCGCTTTAATATCTGATGTGTTTTATTAGACACTGTTTGGATCAGTGATGGACAGAAACTAATGATTGTTCTCCAGCTCAACACAGTTAGTCTGATTGTGTAAATCTGGTGTTGTTGATTTACCGCACAGAGTGCCATGTTTTACCACGCCTAATATGATCTCGCTCACTGCAGTGTGAACAAGTGTCTCATAGTAGCGCCGAGCCAACGCACAGAGTCGCATTATAACATCACTTTAACACACTCACATGTGTGTGATATGATCAAACACACACACGCATGAGCGGAAGAACAGAAGCGCTCGCGGCAGAATAAAAGCTCCGCCCACTCAAGAGTCAAGACACGCCTTTGTGCTGAGCAAGAGACGGAAAATTACATATTGTGTCTTTAAAAAGCCACTTCCATAAAAAGTAACTAAGTAAAAAAAGTAACTTAATATTGTAATGCAATACTTTTAAAAGTAACTTTCCCCAACTCTGGCCTCAATTATTGGCACATGGGAGAAAGTGCAAAATGCAATATGGTGGAATAAGCACCGCCTTCTAAATAAAAGAGCCAATCGGCAATCGGTAAGACGAGCACTTAGGACTACACACGTTCATTGGTTGGCCAACCTGAAAAATAAGCCTTTTTAATGCTATTTGAGCATAAGAAACATTGATTTTAAATGAGTGTGGCAAGCCATTTTAGTGATTTTAGGATAACCCCATTCATGCCTGAAACAGCTGCCCAGAGGTGTTGCAAATATGGCTGCCAAGTGAACAGGCTTTCCTTTAAAGGGACTTTGGCAAACCCAACTCTGGTGTTTGTATCTAAAACTCTGATCTGGTCTGCTTTGCCATTTAGCAATTGGTAAAGAGATCAAACATCTGAGTTTGTTGTTTGATCACAAAGTGTAAAGGGTTCTTTATGGCAACCCAACCCAAACCAGTACTTTTGGAGCCTTTCTGACCCCAAGTCTTGTGGATTTACAATGGCCGCCTGTGCATGTGTCCTTTAAGTCCACCAGACTGTAGGCTGTCCCATTTGTCATTTTAGGTTTCTGAAGGTCCCTTTGCGGCCGCTATGCGTCCACAATGTGCACTTTTGAGCCCTGCCTGGACTCTGAGGAAGACCTCAAGATTAGCACCCAGTAACCTGTTCATAATCGCCTTTATGTGACTGAAAAGATCAGATTGAGCTCATTGTTGAGCTGATTGGATCAACTTGTTACTAGAAAAGCTACACTACTTTGAAAACAGCTGAACTAATGTTACACTACTGATGCTTCAATGCAATGCAACAAAAAATAGAAGAGTAAATTGTGAGTAGTCAAAATTGCATTTTAGACATCTTCAGCTATACTAGTCAAAACCATGCATTAAAATCAGCACGGAAGGGATGTTGCGCTGGCCTTTTTTTCTCTCTTGTGCCGTATATCCGAGTGAAAACCATCTGGAACAAGAACAAATGTGGGCGGGGCTTGATTTTGTCCGTAGGGAATTGATTGGATGGTTGTGTTTTGCTAGAGAATATGCACGTGACGTCACCGTCGGCCGGATGGACTGCGGTTACACTCGCTGAGTGGCAGAAAGACTGAGTGGCAGCATTGGGTTTCATCGTGAATGCCATGAAAAACACACAAAACACATCTAAAATGGGAAAGAGCTTTGAGATTGACAAGAAATCTGAGGTATATTTATAAATCTACAGAAAAGAGTTGCAAATGGATCACTGCAATTCACAGAAACAACTGGACAGCCCGAGAAACGTGGATTTGCAGTTATCATTATGTGTCAATACGCTGAATTCTGGGGTTAAATCATACCCTATATATTTTTATTTTTATATATTGTATTGACAACTCGTATATTCTGCATAATTGGATGTTTTTAAATAAACACTGACAAAAAATATAAAAGTTTTAGGGTTGGACGAAATGATGATATATAACAGTGATATAAGTAATCACCCAGATTTAGCCCTACCTATAATGTATTTATATAACGCGTTCACAGGCAAATGTGCTTTATGTATTTCCCCAGCGTCAAAATCAGGCTCATAGAAAACACGATTCCTGGCTGCATGTCAGTATCCATGGATCACTGGATCTGAATACTTATATCGAGTCCAACCTTTAGTTTAAACTGATTACATTTATAAAAAATAGTTTGTTTTACTCACGTCTTCGCAGTTTCCCCTATTAAATCCAGTCACGGAGCAGCTCTCCTGCCACTCAGTCCGGCTGAGGGGGCGTGTTCCCGCGGGGAAGTGACGCATCCCTTCTATTGGTGGATCTCACATGAGTGACAGGTTGCCCCGCCCTCGCGCCAAGAGAGATTAAGAAATTCAAGATTAAGAGGCACGTGAATTTAAAACAATAAGGATGTGCACGGGTGAATTATTTATAATAAACGCTGCAATATTCCATTAAAAAAACAAAAACAAGAACCGTCCGTTTTGAGCTCATGTTTTAAATGTGAGCGGGGCTTGCCACATCGCGCGAGCGTTTGAAGCAGCCGTTCACTAAAGTGGCGTTCGCGAGCTGTGACGAAAACGATGACATCACTCTAACGTCACGCGTTTCCCTGTAGCGATAATCATGGCGGATCAACAATTCAACAACTTTCTCTGGTGAGTAAAGACTCGTAGTTCGCGTGCACATCGTCTCATGCAGATTATTCTCGCGCCCTGGTCGTTATTATAGCGCAGATGTGTGTGCATCAGTCGCAGGGTGTGTGTGTGTGTGTGTGTGTGTGTGTGTGTGAACACGGTTAAATCTATTAAAGCACGCGCTGTTAGTCTCTCTCGCCGTGTAGATCTGTACCGGAGTAACGCGCGACCGGCGGTTATTAGCAGAGCCGGTGTGTGGTCGCGATGGTAACGTTACTCTGCGTTTATCGCGTAATATCGAGCGAAGGAAAGTGTGTGTGCCGTGAACGAGTGCAGCTCGAGCCTCTTCATAGCTCAAAACAAACACAAATAGAGCTGTCAGTTATTAAATGAGATGTTTTTATTTCCTCAGGCTGCTGCTTTATTAATATCGTTCAGTTTCACAAACACAAACATGGGTCGGTTGCAGAAATCATCGCGTTTGAGGAACAAACTGTAGCCTGGCCCTTCTGAGCTTAAGGCACACTCTAATGCGAGCACATTTATATTCTTATGTTTTATTATATGTGACCACAAAACCAGTCTTTTTTTCAAAAATTCACCCGAAAGCTGAATAATCTTCACTGATGTGTGGTTTATTAGGACAATATTCAGAATCTGAGGGTGCAAAAGCATCTAAATATGGAGAAAATCTCCTCTAAAGTTGTCCAGATGAAGTCCTCAGCAATGCATATCACTACTAATAATACATTTCTGATATATTTACGGTAGGATATCTTAATGGAGCATGATCTTAATATCCTCATGATTTCTGCATAAGAGAGAAATGTTTGATTGTGACCCACACGTGTGTTGTTGCTATCGGCACAGATAAACCCGTGAGACGCAGGGCCGGTGCCGGGCTCCGGGGACACACATACACCCGTGAGACGCAGGGCCGGTGCCGGGCTCCGGGGTCACAGATAAACCCGTGAGACGCAGGGCCGGTGCCGGGCTCCGGGGACACACATACACCCGTGAGACGCAGGGCCGGTGCCGGGCTCCGGGGACACACATACACCCGTGAGACGCAGGGCCGGTGCCGGGCTCCGGGGACACACATACACCCGTGAGACGCAGGGCCGGCTCCGGGGACACACATACACCCGTGAGACGCGCAGGGCCGGTGCCGGGCTCCGGGACACATACACCCGTGAGACGCAGGGCCGGCTCCGGGGACACACATACACCCGTGAGACGCAGGGCCGGTGCCGGGCTCCAGGGACACACATACACCCGTGAGACGCAGGGCGGTGCCGGGCTCCGGGACACACATACACCGTGAGACGCAGGGCGGTGCCGCGCCGGGCTCGAGGACACACACACCCGTGAGACGCAGGGCCGGTGCTGGGCTCCAGGGACACATACACCCGTGAGGCGCAGGGCCGGTGCTGGGCTCCTGGGACACACATACACCGTGAGACGAGGGCCGGTGCTGGGCTCCAGGGACACACATACACCCGTGAGACGCAGGGGCGGTGCTGGGCTCCAGGGACACACATACACCCGTGAGACGCAGGCCGGTGCTGGGCTCCAGGGACACACATACACCCGTGAGACGCAGGGCCGGTGCTGGGCTCCAGGGACACACATACACCCGTGAGACGCAGGGCCGGTGCTGGGCTCCAGGGACACACATACACCCGTGAGACGCAGGGCCGTGCTGGGCTCCAGGGACACATACACCCGTGTGAGACGCAGGGCCGGTGCTGGGCTCCAGGGACACACATACACCCGTGAGACGCAGGGCCGGTGCTGGGCTCCAGGGACACACATACACCCATGAGACGCAGGGCCGGTGCTGGGCTCCAGGGACACACATACACCCGTGAGACGCAGGGCCGGTGCTGGGCTCCAGGGACAGATGTCATACATGCTTTAGATATTGTGACATTATGACATTGAATGGTTTGTTCTCATTTTGCAAACCTAGCGTTGCGATTGCACTGCGTGTGTGATGCAGAATGAGGAAGAATGACTGCGTGTTTCTGGCACGCCGGGTCAGCGCAGCTGCTCAGACCTGCTCCACAGGTTTCTGATGTCAGAACAATGAACCTGAGCAGAGCAGCTCAACCCAACATGGCTGCTCCGCCACTCTCCGGGCGGGAACGGGTGGAGGTCATGCTGAGAAATGCGTCAGTGTTGGCTGCGAGGACTGTGTAACTTGCATTACCGGTGCGGTGAGGGCGAGCCATCTGACCGCCAGACGCTGCCAGAATAAAGTCCGGATCGGGGCCGCAGCGCGCTCTCCTCG
>JAGHMJ010003340.1:12500-20000 GCA_018749465.1 Paracanthobrama guichenoti
GCAGTTGCATTAGTTGCTTAGACTAGTTTCTAGTGGTCTCTGGATCTAGAAAAGAATGGAAGGTCTTGAAAAAGGCACAGATATACTTAAACCCAGTTTATACATGTTCTGTTATGTTATAACCATGCTGATTTTGTGTAATCGGATTACTTTTTTGATGTAACATTACAAGTAACGTGCATCACATAATCAATTACTTTTTTGATGTAACTTGTAAAGTAATGCATTATAAGTAACATGCATCACATAATCAATTACTTTTTTGATATAATGTAAAATAACGCATTACAAGTAGCGTGCATCAAGTAATCGGATTACTTTTTTGATGAAACGTGTAAAGTAACATTACAAATAACGTGCTTTACGGAATCGGATTACTTTTTTGATGTAACTAATGAAATAACAAGTAACGTGTTACGTAATCGGATTTACTTTTTTATGTAACGTATAAAGTAACACTACAAGTAACATGGGTTATGTAATCGGATTACTTTTTTGATGTGACGTATTACAAGTAACATGGGTTATGTAATCGGATTACTTTTTTGATGTGACGTATTACAAGTAACATGCGTTACATAATCGGATTACTTTTTGATGTAACGTGTAAAGTAACACTACAAGTAACATGCGTTACGTAATCGGATTACTTTTTGATGTAACGTATAAAGTAACACTACTAGTAACATGCGTTACATAATCGGATTACTTTTTGATGTAACGTATAAAGTAACACTAGTAACATGCGTTACGTAATCGGATTACTTTTTTAATGTAAAATATATAGTAACACGCTACAAGTAACATGCGTTACATAATCGGATTACTTTTTTGATGTAACGTATAAAGTAACACTACAAGTAACGTGCGTTACGTAATCTGATTACTTTTTTGATGTAAAATATATAGTAACGCTACAAGTAACGTGCGTTATGTAATCGGATTACTTTTTTGCTGTAACATGTAAAGTAACTCTACAAGTAACGTGCGTTACATAATCGGATTACTTTTTTGATGTAACGTATAAAGTAACTACACAAGTAACGTGTTATGTAATCGGATTACTTTTTGCTGTAACGTATATAGTAACTCTACAAGTAACGTGCGTTACGTAATCGGATTACTTTTTTGATGTAACGTATAAAGTAACTCTACAAGTAACGTGTTATGTAATCGGATTACTTTTTTGCTGTAACGTATATAGTAACTCTACAAGTAACGTGCGTTACGTAATCGGATTACTTTTTGATGTAACGTATATAGTAACTACAAGTAACGTGTTATGTAATCGGATTACCTTTTTGCTGTAACGTATATAGTAACTCTACAAGTAACGTGCGTTACGTAATCGGATTACTTTTTTGATGTAACGTATAAAGTAACACTACAAGTAACGTGCGTTACGTAATCGGATTACTTTTTTGATGTAACGTATATAGTAACTACAAGTAACGTGTTATGTAATCGGATTACTTTTTTGCTGTAACGTATATAGTAACTCTACAAGTAACGTCGCGTACGTAATCGGATTACTTTTTTGATGTAACGTATATAGTAACTACAAGTAACGTGTTATGTAATCAGATTACTTTTTTGCTGTAACGTATATAGTAACTCTACAAGTAACGTGCGTTACGTAATCGGATTACTTTTTTGATGTAATGTATAAAGTAACACTACAAGTAACGTGTGTTACGTAATCGGATTACTTTTTTGATGTAACGTATATAGTAACTACAAGTAACGTGTTATGTAATCGGATTACTTTTTTGCTGTAACGTATATAGTAACTCTACAAGTAACGTGCGTTACGTGTCGGATTACTTTTTTGATGTAACGTATATAGTAACTCTACAAGTAACGTGTTATGTAATCGGATTACTTTTTTGCTGTAACGTATATAGTAACTGTACAAGTAACGTGCGTTACGTAATCGGATTACTTTTTTGATGTAACTACAAGTAACGTGTTATGTAATCGGATTACTTTTTTGCTGTAACGTATATAGTAACTCTACAAGTAACGTGCGTTACGTAATCAGATTACTTTTTTGATGTAACGTGTAAAGTAACGTATTACAAGTAATGTGCTTTACGGAATCGGATTACTTTTTTGATGCAAATACTGTCAACAGACAGAAAATAATACATCTCACCATGTTTTTAGGAGTAAATTGTTCTGTAAATCAGGTTCAGTAGCATGTTGGCAGGTTGAACAGGCTTCTTTCCTGTATTTAAATGAAGATAGATCTCACAGAAAGAGTTTTGCATAGAGGCCCTCATACTGTGTGTTGTAGATGTCTATCAATGATAATCATGTAAAGCACGGTACAAAGGTCCATTCTTCTGCTGCAGGATTCATCACAAAGATGAAAAAACAAACTTAAACTTTTGCTTTAAGATTGCACCTTCATTGGTCCATCTTTTAGAAATCAGCTATTAGTTATTTTTCCAGGCTGTTCCCGACTCCCGGAGAGAACGGCACTCCGTCACTCCCGCCCCTCTCGGCCCGTCGGATGCAAAACTCTAAATTCTCCTTCAGGTAAAGAGAGTCTGTGTCTATATTTAGCTCAGATGTAGTGAACTGACCCGACAAGTCCAGCGTTCCTCTGATAATCAGAGCATGTCACGACACCGCCTGCTTTTTGTTTTTGTTCCTTGTATCCGGAATACTTGATTTATATTGTAGTATCAGTGAAATTTAAAAAACAATTGTAGCTTTATTAATATTTTTTTATTTTTATACTTGTGTAAATTTATTTATGTGCTTTTGTCATTTTTATTAGTTTTTTTATTTATTAAATATTGCTATTTAGGTTTAATTTATTTTATTTTTATTTTTTATTTATTTCCAGTTAACAATTTTAGTGCTTCAACTTATAATGCAACATTTCTAATTTTCATTTAGTTTGTTTCAGCTTTGTCAATTAACAGAAATGTTTTAAAAGTTTTAGTTTGAGATAATAACCCTGACGTGTTAATACATTTTGATATAAAATATTTTTACACTACATTTGATCAGCTTTACCAGCTTTTTAAATCTGAATATTGTACTTTGTTAAAATGTTTCACTTTATATAAATGCAAGTTATAGGTTTATATTTGCCCATTTAGTGCTGAAATTATTGGCTTTTGGAAGTTCAAAGTTTTTTTGTCTCTCAGTTCTTTAGATATTTGTGATATTAAGTAGCCGTTAATTAACATTTCAAAAACGTATATCACATTATGATTAAGTTTTTAATATAACGTGTAAAGTAACACACTACAAGTAATATGCGTTACGTAATCGGATTACTTTTATGTGACGTGTAAAGTACAAATTACAAGTAGCGTGTTATGTAATCGGATTACTTTTTTATGTAGCTTGTGAAGAAAAACACTACAAGTAACATGCGTTACGTAATCGGATTACTTTTTTGATGTAATGTATGATGTAACGTATAAAGTAACACTACAAGTAACATGGGTTATATTAATAATTTGTTACATTTATATAGCGCTTTTTCTAGGCACTCAAAGCGCTTTATATAAATCTATAGAAGTGGGGGAATCTCCTCAACCACCACCAATGTGCAGCATCCACCTGGATGATGCGACGGCAGCCATATTGCGCCAGAACGCAATATGTAATTGAATTACTTTTTTGATGTAACATATATAGTAATACACTGCAAGTAACGTGTTACGTAATCGGATTACTTTTTAGTAAGCCATTAATTAACAATTCCATATACTTCCATGTGTATTTTAATGGTTATCACATTACGAGACTAATCTGATCAGGTCTTGTGCACTTGCGTCCTGTTGTTCAACGTTGTGTTCATGATATCAATCCATGTAGTAACTTTCACCTAAAATGCGCACTGATACTCATCACAGAAAAAATCCATCCACAGGAATGCATGATTCTGTTTTTTTACCAATCAAGTCTTAATCTAATGTACCGTAAGAGCCTCATTTAGTCTATTCTACATTTGATTCTAGAAACATGATTTATATCTAGTAAATCCTGTAATGTATATCACAAAGTTTAATGTTATAACGAGATGAAAGCAGCAACTGCACTCGGACTGATCTGAGTCTGATGTAGAAACCCTTCTCCAGTCCCTATCACAGATACTCCACGCCGAACGCTTTAAACTACATTGCTCCCATGCCGTCCGCTGGCGTCTCTCTCAGCCATAAAGTGTTGTCCACATCCACACCCAACGTCCACATGACGAGCACCACACAGCCGGTCAACGAGGCTGCTTATCAGGTGAAACGCCACTGCTCTCTTCTCTATCCTCACTTCATCATCGCCTTTCAGAGCCAGATTTACTCAACAGGGCAAATGAGACACAATCCCATAGAAGAGCCGATGGGAATGGAAAGTTCTAGTCTATCAAGACCAGCGCAAATAGATATGTTTGGATAAATGGGTTAAGACATGCTTTCTTTGGGTGTTAAATACTGCCACAAACACCAGTAAACTGACGAGCGCAAACCTTAGTACTCATTTAAATACTCTCCTGCCATAAATATTGTGTCTGAAAGGGAAACTCCTACAGATGCATAAGCCATAAGGTCAGCCGCAGAAACAACTGTTTCCATCGCTCCTTTCTCACAGTAGTTTTTAACGCTCATCAAGCTTGTTGGTAAATCTGGCTCTCAAACTGTTACAATGTCTTCTTCTCTCAAACATTTCCATATTTTAAAACAGTACTTCCCTCTTTATTCACAGGAAGCCTTAGGGCGTGATGAATCAGGTAAGGGCTTTTCCTGACCTTTTCCTCAGATTTCACAGCAAAGCTATAAGGCTGAAATCGTTCTTTGTCACGTTTGTTTACAGGAAGCCCTCATAATCAAAGCCCAACTGAGTGGCCCAAAACCCCAGCTCCGGCTCACAGGGAGAAAGCGCCGTCAAACAACGCTCAGGAAAAAAGAATCGTAAGCATCGCTTTACTGTAACCTTTGCCCGCGTAAGCAGAAGCCAAATCCTGACATTACCATCAGATTAGTTTCTTGCTACTCTTAGAGAGAAAGTTCAATGTTGTTCTAAATGGAACTCTAGAGTTCTTAAAGGTTTCGTAAGGGGAGTAAGGTTCCGTATAGAGCAGTTTAAAGGTGATTGCACTGGGTTCAAACATGAGCTGGTTTGTTCATTGGTCACCAGCGTCCGCGAGAGAAGAGAGATTCCAGCTACTACTGGGAGATCGAGGCCAGCGAGGTGCTTCTGCTCTCCAGGATCGGCTCGGGCTCCTTCGGCACTGTTTACAAAGGGAAGTGGCACGGTAAGAGTTCTCCTCACCATTTTAGGGATTTCATACACCGATCAGGCATAACATTATGACCGGTGAAGTGAATAACACTGATGATCTCTTCCTCACGGCTCCTGTTAGTGGGGGGGATATATTAGGCCCGTGTGGTCCGATCAAACAGACGAGCTACTGGACCAAGGGGTCAGAATACACAGAGCATCTCAGTTTGTTGCGTATGGGGCGGCATAGCCGCTGACCAGTCAGGGTGCCCATGCTGACCCCTGTCCACCGCCGAAAGCACCAACAGTGGCACGTGAGCATCAGAACTGGACCACGGAGCAATGGAAGAAGGTGGCCTGGTCTGATGAATCACGTGTTCTTTTACATCACGTGGATGGCCGGGTGCGTGTGCGTGGCTTACCTGGGGAACACATGGCACCAGGATGCACTATGGGAAGAAGGCAAGCCGGCGGAGGCAGTGTGATGCTTTGGGCAATGTTCTGCTGGGAAACCTTGGGTCCTGCCATCCATGTGGATGTTCCTTTGACACGTACCACCTACCTAAGCATTGTTGAGACCATGTACAGCCTTTCATGGAAACGGTATTCCCTGGTGGCTCTTCCAGCAGGATAATGCTCCTGACACAAAGCACAAATGCTTCAGGAATGGTTTGAGGAGCACAACAACGAGTTTGAGGTGTTGACTTGGCCTCCAAATTCCCCAGATCTCAATCCAATCGAGCATCTGTGGGATGAGCTGAACAAACAAGTCCGATCCATGGAGGCCCCACCTCACAACTTACAGGACTTAAAGGATCTGCTGCTAACATCTTGGTGCCAGATACCACAGCACACCCTCAGGGGTCTAGAGGAGTCCATGCCTTGACGGGTCAGGGGGAACAACACAATATTAGTCATAATGTTATGCCTGATCGGTGTATATACACCTATATAACTGAGGAAAATATTATATTGTAAAGCTGAGTATATGTTTGTTAATTTTCCTTCTTGGAAAATCAAAAAATCCTCCTTGTTTATTTATTGTATTGAGTTGTAATGTCTTTTCAGGTGATGTTGCTGTGAAGATTTTAAAGGTGATGAATCCCACACCAGAGCAGTTACAGGCCTTTCGCAATGAAGTGGCTGTTCTCAGGTAAACAACAGCACGACCCAAGTCACATGATTCCATTATTCCCAAAAATGAGTTTAAAGTGAGCTCATTCTTTAATCTTCCCATGTACGTTGTTTCTGTGTTGTTGTTTCAGGAAGACGAGGCATGTCAATATTGTTTTGTTTATGGGATACATGACCAAGGCAAACCTGGCCATCGTGACGCAGTGGTGTGAAGGAAGTAGCCTCTACAAACATCTGCACGTGCAAGAGACCAACTTCCAGATGTTTCAGCTGATCGACATCGCCAGACAGACGGCGCAGGGCATGGAGTGAGTGTTCGGATCCACAGTTTCCCTGACTATAGCAGGCTCTAAAACACACCTGAAGCAGCTCATCCAGGTGTTCAGGATCACATCTCACAGGCGTGTGTTGAAGCAGCAACGCTTCGAGGATTATTTAGTTAGTTGCATGTCATCATTTGCATTTAGCAAATAACATAATTTAGGGTTGAGGATTCAAATTAACAGGCTTATCAACATTCAAAACTAGGGGAAATGCTTCCATACATCAGTGTTTGTTGTTGGTGTCGAAGGCTGTGCATATGAACAGATTCAACAGTATTTTGCTGTAATTCATGAGTTGCTCACTAGAAGCTAGTGAACTTAGACAGATGCCATCATCCTCAAAAACAGAACTACACAAAGTAAAAGCAAATGCATTGCAAATTACACTAAATACAGATTTAATTAGAATTCAAGAAATATTTAAAAGCTGAAATTGTCAGTATTTCAATTCATCCCATGTCTTTGTTAATAATTTTGCTACCGCAAGTGGTAATATGATTAATCATTAAAAGATGGCACTCTCTTATTCCTAAATGACAGCGATTCGCTCTGTCTATTAAAGCTTAGACGAGTCCGATCCCAGCGAACATTCAGATCTGTGTTCTGATCCAGAGAGAGCCGTTGTCATGTATAGATATGAAACAGCTTTATTCTACACACTCAGGATCATTAATTCTGTCTCACAATCATTCAGATTATCACAGAAGAACTGGATAAAAGTTTATGGTTCAGATATAAACACTGATGTCTACAGCAGTGATCAGAATAGAGCAAATCACCTTTAGAAAGAAACTTGATGCTTCAG
>JAGHMJ010003340.1:27500-32500 GCA_018749465.1 Paracanthobrama guichenoti
CAATCGAGCATCTGTGGGATGTGCTGAACAAACAAGTCCGATCCATGGAGGCCCCACCTCACAGCTTACAGGACTTAAAGGATCTGCTGCTAACATCTTGGTGCCAGATACCACAGCACACCTTCAGGGGTCTAGAGGAGTCCATGCCTCGACGGGTCAGGGGGAACAACACAATATTAGGTCATAATGTTATGCCTGATCGGTGTACAGTAAAGTGTGATTTATTCCGGTGATCAAAGCTGAGTTTATCATCATTACTCCAGTCTTCAGTGTCACATGATCCTTCACTAATCATAATAATATGAGGATCTGAGGCTTAAACATTTATGATTATTATCAGTGTTGAGAACAGCTGATTTCTAGTAACATCCTGGTATTGTTTGCCCGTTAAGCAGCATTCGCATTGTGCAGAAAATGTCAAATCTAGTTCCCTTTTTAACTTTAACCATATAATAAAGTTCTTCCCTGTTTCTCTGTGTAGATCATCTTTATGGTGGGTAGAGGTTATCTGACCCCTGACCTCAGTAAACTGTACAAGAGCTGTCCTAAAGCTATGAAGAGACTCGTCGCTGACTGCATCCAGAAGTCCAAAGACGACCGACCGCTGTTTCCACAGGTAACATCACCACAAACTACAGCTACACGATTAAAGACGGCCATCTGGATTCAAACACCCACCTGATCTTATTCCTAAATGACAGTGATTCAGCTCTATGTCTGTTAAAGCTCCGACGAGTCCGATCCCAGCGAACATTCAGATCTGTGTTCTGATCCAGAGAGAGCCGTTGTCATGTATAGATATGAAACAGCTTTATTCTACACACTCAGGATCATTAATTCTGTCTCACAATCATTCAGATTATCACAGAAGAACTGGATAAAAGTTTATGGTTCAGATATAAACACTGATGTCTACAGCAGTGATCAGAATAGAGCAAATCACCTTTAGAAAGAAACTTGATGCTTCAGATAAAGATTGTATCAGTTACATCATTACACCAGTAGATGGAGACAAGAGACTGTTAGAAATGTGTGAGTCATTGAATCATTCATTCAAGAGATTAATTCAAAACACTGATTAATTCAGTAATGAAACAAGTGAGTCTTTATGAGTGAGTCATTGAATCATTCATTCAAGAGATTCATTCAAAAACACTGATTCATCCAGTAATGAAACAAGTGAAGTCTAAATGAGTGAGTCATTGAATCATTCATTCAAGAGATTCATTCAAAAACACTGATTCATCCAGTAATGAACCATGTGAAGTCTTTATGAGTGAGTCATTGAATCATTCACTCAAGAGATTTGTTCAAAAACACTGATTCATCCAGTAATGAACCAAGTGAAGTCTTTATGAGTGAGTCATTGAATCTTTCATTTAAGAGATTCATTCAAAAACGCTGATTCATCCAGTAATGAAACAAGTGAAGTCTTAATGAGTGAGTCATTGAATCATTCATTCAAGAGATTCATTCAAAAACACTGATTCATCCAGTAATGAACCAAGTGAAGTCTTTATGAGTGAGTCATTGAATCATTCACTCAAGAGATTTGTTCAAAAACACTGATTCATCCAGTAATGAACCAAGTGAAGTCTTTATGAGTGAGTCATTGAATCATTCATTTAAGAGATTCATTCAAAAACGCTGATTCATCCAGTAATGAAACAAGTGAAGTCTTAATGAGTGAGTCATTGAATCATTCATACAAGAGATTTGTTCAAAAACACTGATTCATCCAGTAATGAAACAAGTGAAGTCTAAATGAGTGAGTCATTGAATCATTCACTCAAGAGATTTGTTCAAAAACACTGATTCATCAAGTAATGAAACAAGTGAAGTCTAAATGAGTGAGTCATTGAATCATTCACTCAAGAGATTTGTTCAAAAACACTGATTCATCCAGTAATGAAACAAGTGAAGTCTCTATGAGTGAGTCATTGAATCATTCACTCAAGAGATTTGTTCAAAAACAGATTAATCCAGTAATGAAACAAGTGAAGTCTTTATGAGTGAGTCATTGAATCATTCACTCAAGAGATTTGTTCAAAAACACTGATTCATCCAGTAATGAAACAAGTGAAGTCTTTATGAGTGAGTCATTGAATCATTCATTTAAGAGATTCATTCAAAAACGCTGATTCATCCAGTAATGAAACAAGTGAAGTCTTAATGAGTGAGTCATTGAATCATTCATACAAGAGATTGTTCAAAAACACTGATTCATCCAGTAATGAAACAAGTGAAGTCTAAATGAGTGAGTCATTGAATCATTCATTCAAGAGATTCGTTCAAAAACACTGATTCATCCAGTAATGAAACAAGTGAAACATGAGTGAGTCATTGAATCATTCACTCAAGAGATTTGTTCAAAAACAGATTAATCCAGTAATGAAACAAGTGAAGTCTCTATGAGTGAGTCATTGAATCATTCACTCAAGAGATTCGTTCAAAAACAGATTAATCCAGTAATGAAACAAGTGAAGTCTTTATGAGTGAGTCATTGAATCATTAATTTAAGAGATTCATTCAAAAGCGCTGATTCATCCAGTAATGAAACAAGTGAAGTCTAAATGAGTGAGTCATTGAATCATTCATTCAAGAGATTCATTCAAAAACACTGATTCATCCAGTAATGAAACAAGTGAAGTCTAAATGAGTGAGTCATTGAATCATTCACTCAAGAGATTCGTTCAAAAACACTGATTCATCCAGTAATGAAACAAGTGAAGTCTAAATGAGCGAGTCATTGAATCATTCACTCAAGAGATTTGTTCAAAAACACTGATTCATCCAGTAATGAAGCAAGTGAAGTCTTTATGAGTGAGTCATTGAATCATTCACTCAAGAGATTCGTTCAAAAACACTGATTCATCCAGTAATGAAACAAGTGAAGTCTAAATGAGTGAGTCATTGAATCATTCAAGAGATTTGTTCAAAAACACTGATTCATCCAGTAAAGAAGCAAGTTATTATGAGTGAGTCATTGAATCATTCAAGAGATTCATTAAAAACACTGATTCATCCAGTAATGAACCATGTGAAGTCTTTATGAGTGAGTCATTGAATCATTCATTTAAGAGATTTGTTCAAAACACTGATTCATCCAGTAATGAACCACGTGAAGTCTTTATGAGTGAGTCATTGAATCATTCATTTAAGAGATTTGTTCAAAAACACTGATTCATCCAGTAATGAACCACATGAAGTCTTTATGAGTGAGTCATTGAATCATTCATTTAAGAGATTTGTTCAAAAACACTGATTCATCCAGTAATGAAACAAGTGAAGTCTTCATGAGTGAGTCATTGAATCATTCATTTAAGAGATTTGTTCAAAAACACTGATTCATCCAGTAATGAACCACGTGAAGTCTTTATGAGTGAGTCATTGAATCATTCATTTAAGAGATTTGTTCAAAAACACTGATTCATCCAGTAATGAAACAAGTGAAGTCTTTATGAGTGAGTCATTGAATCATTCATTTAAGAGATTCGTTCAAAAACACTGATTCATCCAGTAATGAAGCAAGTTATTATGAGCGAGTCATTGAATCATTCATTCAAGAGATTCATTCAAAAACCTTAAAAGGAAATATCTGTAAAAAAAAAAAAAAAAAAATCACAGTTCAGTAATAGACAATGAATGCCTCAAATAGGCTTTTTTTTTTATTGTGATGATGTTGTATTTTGTGATAATTGTTAGTTTCACATGTAAAATAGACCAGAACTACTTCAAATGTTTGTGTAGAATGATTTATTCTGGTCTTCTGTTGTAAATGTCCTGTGGCTGTTGGTTATTGACACTGAAGTGTGTGTTGGTGTGTCCTCAGATCCTGTCCTCCGTCGAGCTGCTCCAGCACTCGCTCCCCAAGATCAACCGCAGCGCGTCCGAGCCGTCGCTCCACAGAGCCTCGCACACCGAGGACATCAACGTCTGCACTCTCGCGCTCTCGTCCGCCTTCAAGTGATTCCAGCTGCTCGTGTGCTTCGTCCAATGTGTTCCGCGTGACGAGGAACAGCTCACCGCACTTTCTGCGCACGGCTCACCTGTCGCCTGAATAATCACCCAAGCTCCTCTCCGTCAGGCGATCCGTCGCTTTCACGAATCTACGGCAGGATGTAAATATTCCCTAAGTGCCAGTGCCGCGGACGGCCGTGTGTTATCAGCCGTACAGCAGCACTTCATGATCACGTGTCTCGCGGTCTCTTTGACTTTTGTGTGTTACAGAAATCAAAGAAGAGTGGGTATAACTTTATGATGAAACTTATATTAGGGATTCGTATTTTTTTCCAGCTTGTTACTGCTTGTCATGGAGAATTAACTTGTAAACTTGACAGATTGTTTATCCATTGTATTTTAATAAAATTAAGTTAAATACACCACACAAGCTCTTGTTTTGTTTTTTTGCTGATGTGAATATAAATTGCACCTGATATTGTGTGTCGCTAAAGCAACAGCTTTACACATGGCTCATCCAATCACAGGGTCTTATTTACATTGGAGCAGAAAGTGTTACATTTCAATATCAGGGCCGTGTGCCGCACAGAATCCATTCATAAAGACAGAATTGACTGTATAATGCAGAATGACACGGGATTGGTCAGATTGTGTCTGAATAAATCAACAGTAGGTCCGACTCTTAAAGGGCCAGTTCACCCATTAATGAGAATCCTGGGATCATTTCCTCGCCCTAATGTCGCTCAAACCCGTCAGTTCCTCATATAAAGCCATGGAGTCTCTTCAGAACGTCTGGAATAATCCGCTCGATCCGTAGGGATCAGTTTCTCTTTGAGCTTTCTGAAGCGTCAGTGGAAGTTGCTTAGCCTGTCAATGGAGGACAGAAATCTCTCCATTTCATTAGAAATCTCTTCACGTCTTCAGAAGATGAGCGAGAGTCCGGCACATTAATCTGAGCATTGAAGCAGAGGCCAGAAACATTAACACAAACTATAAAACAGATTTCATAAGGCTGTACATTAAATCACATGCGCTGCGGG
>JAGHMJ010003340.1:37500-75000 GCA_018749465.1 Paracanthobrama guichenoti
TCAACATGACTAACTAACTCAACCAGGCCCGGCCCCTTTATTCTGCGCATGAATTATTGAATAATTCAGAGTGTGTGTGCGGTGTTTACCCGGACGTTGCCCTCTGCGCTGAGCTGTTTGCGGGGTTTGTCGGGTTCTGCTCGCGTCCCGTCAGCATATGCGTGCATGTAGAAACACTTTCCTCCAAACGGACACGCTCCTCTTCCCTGGTCAAAGTATTTGCAGGGTTTCTTACTGCAGGACACAAACAGACATACAGAAACAGAGTCAAGTAGATGCTAGCATACGCGTTTCAACCATAATGTCAGAGAAATCTATCTGCGTTCTGCCAGTACAGGTAAATAAATGGACAGATAGATGAAAACAGCTTCCAACTCTTGGTTTGAGGTCAGATCAAAGGCTGCTACAGATGCCACGCCTAACCTTTAACCTCATATTCTATTGATTTCTGCTTGGACTGAGCAGCTGCTCTTTAAAGTGAAGCGATGATCCGTTCGATCTCTGCCTATATTCTAGGAGTGAAAGAATGGGTCGCTCTCAGGAGCTCAGTGAACTCAAGCGTGGTACCGTGATAGGTTGCCACCTGTGCAATAAGTCCATTCCTGAAATTTCCTCACTACTAAATATTCCACGCTCAACTGTTAGTGGGATTATAACAAAGTGGAAGCGATTGGGAACAACAGCAACTCAGCCACGAAGTGGTAGGCCACGTAAAATCACAGAGTGGGGTCAGCGCATGCTGAGGGTCACAGTGCGCAGAAGTCACCAACTTTCTGCAGTCAATAGCTCCAGACCTCCAAACTTCTGTGGCCTTCAGATGAGCTCAAGAACAGTGCGGAGAGAGCTTCATGGAATGGGTTTCCATGGCCGAGCAGCTCATCCAAGCCTTACATCACCAAGAGCAATGCAAAGCGTGGGATGCAGTGGAGTAAAGTACGCCGCCACTGGACTCTAGAGCAGTGGAGACGTGTTCTCTGGAGTGACCAATCACGCTTCTCTGTCTACCAATCCCATGGACGAGTCTGGGTTTGGCGGTTGCCAGGAGAACGGGACTTGCCTGACTGCATTGTGCCAAGTGTAAAGTTTGGTGGAGGGGGGATTATGGGGTGGGGTTGTTTTTCAGGGGTTGGGCTTGGCCCCTTAGTTCCAGTGAAAGGAACTCTTAATGCTTCAGCACACCAAGACATTCTGGACAATTTCATGCTCCCAACTTTGTGGGAACAGTTTGGGGACGGCCCCTTCCTGTCCCAACATGCCTGCGCTCCAGTGCACAAAGCGTCAGTCCATAAAGACATGGATGAGCGAGTTTGGTGTGGAGGAACTTGACTGGCCTGCACAGAGTCCTGACCTCATCCCGATAGAACACCTTTGGGATGAATTAGAGCGGAGACTGCGAGCCAGGCCTTCTCGTCCAACATCAGTGCCTGACCTCACAAATGCACTTCTAGAAGAATGGTCAAAAATTCCCATAAACACACTCCTAAACCTTGTGGAAAGCCTTCCCAGAAGAGCTGAAGCTGTTAGAGCTGCAAAGGGTGGGCCGACTCCATATTAAACCCTACGGATTAAGAATGGGATGGCATTAAAGCTCATGTGCATGTAAAGGCAGACGTCCCAGAACCTTTGGCAATATAGTGTATATAATCAAGAACATGTAATTCTGCTGCAATTTTTATAAGAATGCAGTTTTGTGTACCACTGTAAAAACTGAATCCTGTAGGTATGTTACCTGGTCACAAAATAAAGCTGTTTGAGTCGTACCTGACTCCAGATTTGAACTCCTCAATGAGGCGATTCTTCTCATCCTGGTCTTCCACCCAGTACATGCTGGGAATGACAAACTCCGACACCACACGGCACTCGGGACAAGACCTGCACACAATCACCGGGCATTACTACACACCGCATAAGCGTCTGAGAAAGCATGGCTGGGATCACGGACTCACTCACTTTCGGATCTGGTTCTGGAACTGCTCGGCGCAGCGCCACTGGCGGATGCAGCTCAGGCAGTACGTGTGGCAGCAGCTGGACAGGATGCCGAAGCGCCGCTCGGATGGAGACGCCTTCTCGTACACCACATCCAGACAGATCTTGCACTGCTTGTCCTGACTCTGCTGCACCGCAAACGCCCTTTCCATGTCCACCTCAAAGGCAGCCATGCACATCTGGGACCGGACAGCATCATCAGCATCATGTGACACAGTCAACAGTCACACCGCAACTTTTTCAACAAAGAGGACGTTTTTCTCATTTATTTTTATGCAATGTTTTATTTATTATTATCTATGTGTTGAACCAAATGCAACCAGTTCTGAGATACAGAAATCACACTTAAATTGACGGGACTTAACTACTTATCCCTTAAAGCACTGCAAATGACATTACGTGCATTAAACGGCATTAAACGTGAGTACATTTAATTTTGATAAAATTTGATTATGAGAAAGGTTTCTACATTATTAAAAAAACAAAAAACAAATACCTATTTCTAAACAAAAATTATATATTACTATTTATGCAACAGTTAGTTCTGGTTCTTGACTCTGATTGGCTGAGAGACTTGTTGATGTTCTACTAATATCACACAGAAACCGTCTCACAGTTTGTATCACTCCGCCGGTTTCTGCCGGATCTACACTGGCAGCATTTCTCACAGCGTCAATGGTGAGGAGCAAACCCGTTGTCATTTTACAAATACTGCTGTCATTGTGCCACATGGAGTTTGTTAGGCAAGAATGTAGTTGTTTAGACCTCAAATATTCGATCTATATATAAACATAGCACCTATTTTCATCTCAGTCCTTTGGGAATTTGCTGCCCGCTCTTATGTAGATAGTGATTAAACATGAGATTTTGGATATATCAAGTGTGAAATCTTTGGTCTTATTAATCTATTACTTGTTTCAGAGTAAATCGATTTGGCTAAAGGCAAAGTGAAGTAAACTGAAATCCTGTCCTAACTACAGCACTACTTTTGCACGTTTGACTGAACTGTATAATTGTTTGTTTCGTATTGTACAAACTTATACTTTTATAATGGTTATTGCCGTGTTTGGTATTGAGAAAGGGTCCGTTAGTGATGGTGATTTTGACTTTATTACACCATTAGACGCCAGCTTTATGAGGGAGTCTGTAGCAAAGACTTTTATATTGAAAGAGACTGAAACAAGGATGTAAACACGGATATTATTTTTACTTTAAACAACACCTTATAAAGCACATTGACCTGAAGAATGAACAGATGCAGGTAATGCACTCGTTTAGTCGATCTCTCTCTCATAATACTCTGACTCAGTGTTCCTTCCTTACTAGTTCTAAAGTGACGTTTTAGAATTAGTAACGGAGGCTTTTAAAGACACTGTTGTTTCTTATTTATTTACACACTTGTGCAGTCAAACTGTATAAACGCAATAACGGCTACGAGTGTGATACTGTACATACAGTACATTATATAGTATTAAACATTATATATACACCGATCAGGCATAACATTATGACCGGTAAAGTGAATAACACTGATGATCTCTTCCTCACGGCTCCTGTTAGTGGGTGGGATATATTAGGCAGCAAGTGAACATTTTGTCCTCAAAGTTGATGTGTTAGAAGCAGGAAAAATGGGCAAGCGTAAGGATTTGAGCGAGTTTGACAAGGGCCAGATTGTGTTTTGTGCATCTCAGTTTGTTGCGTATGGGGCGGCATAGCCGCTGACCAGTCAGGGTGCCCATGGTGGTCATTATCTTATGCCTGATCAGTTTTTGCACTCAATCTGCTGCATTAAAAAACGGAACAATGAATGACAATTAGGAAACCAATAAAAGTGTGCGATTACCTTCTCATGCGCCGCTCTTTGCTCAGGGTCGTGCGGGTGCAAAACCTGCAGCCGACATATTTCACACATATCGCCATGGAGATACGGGCAGCTGTCGCCGTAGTGACACTGGCCTGCCGCCATGTACGGGCAGAGCTGCGGCTGCGGGCCGGTGTCTGGAAACGGGCCGGCGCTGGCCGAACTCTCCAGCCCGGAGCGGATGGCGTCCAGGTACGTGTGCGGTTTGCCGTGAGCGCTGTCGTCCCTGTAGTCCCAGCAGTCCTCAGCACTCTCGCCGCTGTACGGCCCCAGAGCTGCACATCCACAGGAAACAACATTACAATCTCTCGTGGATCTTTATTTATGTTTCAATTGAACATTCTTACACAATCAAGAGAAACAAAAGAAACTGTGTTAATCCTCCTTTCTTTCGTTCTCAAAGGAAACACCTATTCTTTAAGATGCTAAAACATCTTGTCTACCTTTCCTTAGTACATAAACAATTTTAAATAATATCTGCTCAAGCATTTATGCCTCTTACAAACACAATTATTCATTTACTACTTCCAATCAGGGTCATTATCATTAAAACATTCCTGTCCACATAAATAAATTTATAAATAATATCTGCTCAAGCATTTATGGTCTCACGGGTTTATCTGTACACAATTATTCATTTATTACTTCCAATCAGGTCATTCACGGGTTATCATGTCCCCGGAGCCCGGCATTCCTGTCCACTGGGTAAATCTGCCCCGGGCCCGGCATAAATCAAACACAAATCTGCCCCGGCACCGGCCCTGCGTCCTCACGGGTTTATCTGCCCCGGCACGGCCCCCGCGTCTCACGGGTTTATCTGTGCCCCGGGCCCGGCACCGCCCGGCCTGTGCCCCGGAGCCCGGCACCGCCCTGCGCTCACGGGTCTGTGCCCCCGGACGGGTTTATCTGTTTATCTGTGTCCCGGAGCCCGGCACCGGCCCTGCGTCTCACGGGTTTATCTGTGCCCCCGGAGCCCGGCACTGCCTCGTCTCACGGGTTTATCTGTCTGCCCTGCGGGGTTTATCTCTGTCCCCGAGCCCGCACCCCCTGGCCTCTCGATCTGTGTCCCGAGCCCGGCACCGCCCCCTCGCGCCTCACGGGTTTATCTGTGCCCCCGGAGCCCGGCACCGGCCCTGCGCCCACGGGTTTATCTGTGCCCCCGGAGCCCGGCACCGGCCCTGCGTCTCACGGGTTTATCTGTGCCCCGGAGCCCGGCACCGGCCCTGCGTCTCACGGGTTTATCTCACGGGTTTATCTGTGCCCCCGGAGCCCGGCACCGGCCCTGCGTCTCACGGGTTTATCTGTACCCCGGCCCGGCACCGGCCCTGCGCTCACGGGTTTATCTGTGCCCCCGGAGCCCGCACCGCCCTGCGCCTCACGGGTTTATCTGTGCCCCGAGCCCGGCACCGTCCCGCGCCTCACGGGTTTATCTGTGCCCCGGAGCCCGGCACCGGCCCCTGCGTCTCACGGGTTTATCTGTGCCCCGGAGCCCGGCACCGCCCTCACGGGTTTATCGTGCCTCACGGGTTTATCTGTGCCCCGGAGCCGGCACCGGCCCTGGCCTCACGGGTTTATCCCGCCCGCACCGCCCTGCGTCTCACGGGTTTATCTGTGCCCCGGAGCCCGGCACCGCCCTGCGCCTCACGGGTTTATCTGTGCCCCGGGCCCGGCACCGGCCCTGCGTCCGGGGTTTATCTGTGTCCCCGAGCCCGGCACCGGCCTGCGCCTCACGGGTTTAGCCCGCACCGCCCTGCGCCTCACGGGTTTATCTGTGCCCCCGGAGCCCGGCACCGGCCCTGCGTCTCACGGGTTTATCTGTGTCCCCGGAGCCCGGCACCGGTCCTGCGTCTCACGGGTTTATCTGTGTCCCCGGAGCCCGGCACCGGCCCTGCGTCTCACGGGTTTACAACTAAATGGACATTAGAAATGGCAATAAACTGAAATAAGTTCACGTTGAAGCACTAAAATTATTAACAGGAAATAAATAAAAGTAAATTAAGCCTAAATATATATATATATATATATATATATATATATATATATATATATATATATATATATATATATATATATATATATATATTTTTAATGATAAATGATAAAAAGTTATTAATAAAACTGTAATAAAACTAAATAAAAACTGAAATACCACTGCCTCCAAGAATATCAGATATTGTCAAGTCATATTTATTTCTATAGCACTTCATAGGGACAAACCAGCTTCAGTACTGGCTCATTCAGTGTCAACTCAACCTGGCTTTGATCATTTTTATCTGGTCAAAGAAATACATAAATGAAGAACAAGAGGAGGGTCAGAATGACAGATCTGGAGCCAGTTCACAGGCGTGTAGAAACGACTCTAGAAAGATGGCAGCATCATTACTGTATTCTCACACAGAGATTGGCAGATCTATTAGTCAAATCTGTGGACTTTATCAATCTTTGGCTCATTATATGCCAACGGTGAGCGCTGGGGAATAAGCACTTCTTGTGTTATTTTCCCCAAGTTTGAATGCCTGTAACTCCAGAAGTATTAAAGATATCTTAATATCCGTTTAGATTATGCTTCTTAACAAACTTTTCTTTTGGTTTCTCCATTTTTATGGTTCTAGATGGTTCGGTTCCAGAGATATGGAGATCCTAATGCGGCTCCGTGAGTAAACCGGTCAATTTCAGTGGTCAAAAACCAAATGTGGGTCATTCTGCACACAGCTGATACTGATTGCATTTAAAGGGGAATGTCTGAAGAACAAATAATGGTGAGCGTTAGTAATAGACCGACTAATAGTGTCCGAGATTTGGTTGATTTGCCATGGAATGACCCTATTGCAAAAGGCATCAATTATGAAACAAATTGAATTTCAGCTGTAAAAGCAGCTCTACAGAAGAACGTCATTATTCAGATCAATAACTGTGTGTGAATGTTGCAATGAACTATAAAGCAGAAGACAATTGTGTCCAATAATTCACAATATACAAGAGCTCATGTTAAATGCAGACAAGCATGTAGTGATGTAGTGCATCTGGGCTGGGAACATGAGTGCAGGTACCTTTGTCTCTCAGCACGAGTGGTTTTTTGGCAGCTTTGGCAGTGTTTGCTGGTGGAGCGGGTCCTGGCGCCGACGCGGCTCTGCTCGTGTGCTCGACTGCTGCGCCGCCTCCGCCTCCACCTCCGCCGCGGCCACACGGTTTCACATGATCATATCTATCACAGCAAACAAATGACGTTTCAGCTCAAAATACCCCACAGATCATGTTCTAAATGCCCATTTTTGAGTGGAAGTTTTTTTGTATCTTTAAATGCAAATGAGCTGCTGCTCCGCCTCCCTATCCAGAAGAGGGCAGAGCCTGTACAGCTCACGCCTCGGATACTCGAAAACATGTTTGGTTTTGACGATCAATAAATCAAATTAAAAAAAGACGAGGTGTGGATTTACCATTATACTATATACTATTACAAATTATGCATAATGTACTTTTACATGAGGTTTGAACATAAATGTGTGTGTACGGTGGTGGTGTACATGTTCAAACACCATGTAAAAGTACATTTTGCATAATAGTTCCCCCTCTAAAACATGAAACAGTCTTTTCCTCCCGATTGCACCGTATATCCGAGTGACATGGCTTCTCAAACAAGAACAAACGTAGGGTTGTGCTATTGGTGGATCTCATGTGAGTGACAGGTTGCCCCGCCCTCGCGCCAGTAAACACGTCATCAGAGAAGACAAATCGAAGAATCACTCATAAAAGAAGCCTAGTTATCCAGCAAATGCGCTCTAAGGCCTGTTCGAGTCACCTGCATCTGTCCCCATAGGCACAGACTCCTCTCTGGTAGTATTTACAGATGGTTGAAGGTTTGCTCGTGGTCAGATCATGAGAGAACAAGCACCTGCTGCCCTCCCGACACACACCATGCAGGAAATATCTGCAGAGAGACAGAAAACATCAGCAAACACGGAGAACTGAGTGGAGAATAAAGGCGCAGATGGCAGAGATCTGATGCGTCAGTCCAGATACACCATTTTCTCTCATGTCAAAGTCATGATGATGTTATCAATGACCTTATTGGACACAGCGATGCTTGGATGGCTGTGTAGTGCGTTTCTCTTTACCTGCAGGTCACTTGTTTCGTTGACATGTTTTTTATCCGGCTACGAATGGGATATTTTACTGTGAAATGTTACAGTGCAACCTGAAAATATCGCCGGCTACATCACAGCGACGCTGATCAGTGCTTCCGATTCACTTCCGCGAGTCGGTTCTTCCGAACGGACCGTTTCACTTCCGCGACTCGGTTCTTTCGAACGGATCGTTTCACAGCCCGGTTTTCAGTTAAAAGAAAGTTCTTATGTGGTTCATAAAATGGAAACGTTAGGGAGACGTTCTGTGTTTGCTGGGAGTTCACACCCGATTATTTTACATCATGTAAGTAAGCATGGAATCGTTTGAACTGACTCTATTGAACGATTCGTTCACGAATCACTTTCACTACAAGCACTGATTAGGAAAGCTGTGGGAAATGTAGCTCACAAATAGCGACATAACCGGATAAACTGACCTGGAAAGAGAATAAATTATGTTATTTAATTTTATAGGCTGATTTAGCGGAGGATTGGGTTTTTTTGCGCCCCCTGTTGGACCGGTTTTGAACACAATGACGTCACCTGTGGAACGAGAGAAAACGAAACCGATCTGAGATCAGGCTCAGAGCACGACAGGAACACTAATGGAGAAAGCGGTGATCAAATACAGACACTGTGGAAGAGTCGTGTACGGGTTGTCTTCTGATGATGGCAGTGTCCGGCAGTGTCCGGTCTGTCGTCAGACTCTAACGTTCGGACTCTTAGACGCACCTGTCGCGCTTACCTGCCCGTTTGCTAATGGACACCACGCGTCATGCGCGTTTCTCATAGGCTCTGTTCACGGACCATCACATCTCGGGTGAGTTATACCACTATACTTATTCACATGTAATATTAAGTTCCAGTGTGCGGGGTATACAAGAATATTCATGAGTTCCCATATTGTGGGCGTGGCTTTGCAGGCTCCTCAAATCGCAACTTGTTTAGTGGGTTATTTCAAAAAGATAATGAAGTTTCAATGTTAAGCCTTGGTGATGGAGGCTGAGAAGCACTATACAAAATAATCAAGAAATTAAGAATGACACCGAATACTCACATCAGCCACAGATGCATTTAAAGGGGACATATTATGCCCCTTCTCACCAGATGTGATGTGATCTCTGGTGTCCCCAGAATGTGTGTGTGACGTTTCAGCTCAAAATACCCCCAGATCATTTATTATAGCGTTAAATTTGCCTCTGTTTGTGTGTGAGCACTAACACACCGTTTATGTGTGTCCCTTTAAATGCAAATGAGCTGCTGCTCTCCGCCCACTTCCAGAAGAGGGCGGAGCCTTTACACAAGCTCAGATACTCCATCAACAACAAAACAGGCCAATCTCACTCAGACAAGATGTCAGAAGTCATCAGTTGTGGAGCAGCCGCACATGTTTGAGCCGGAGTCGACACAGACGAGAGACTCAGGAAGAGCTCCACACTTTCACACTGAACGCTCAGTGGATCATTTCTGTAACGCTAGTTGAGTTACGCTGATTCAGCTCATGGACTAGCGTCACTGACCCTCGTTGGTGAAGCAGTCGTGTGTAAAATGATTGGCTCAAATATATCACATGTTCCCGTCATTCTTGGGCTCATTTCCTTCATAACTGAACTTCACCCCCGGTGCCGTCAGTGGCTCTGATGCCGGAGTCTCTGAGACTCGTGTGTTCGCTGCTTCATCAGAGCATTAGTGATGTTTGTGGCGCACACACTGTAATACTCGAGCGCTGATACAGCCAGGAAACAGAAATGGCGTCTCTGTGCTTCTCACTCAGGGGCGTGTCTATGCTAAAGGGCCAATCAGCAGCAGGCATGGGCGGGGCTTCCCAACTCTTCCGCAGGAGTAGAGGGAAATGTGAGAAGAGATTGATAATGATTGATGGGGATTATAATCCAGTATTGGGTGGGTTTTACCATTATAGGCTGGTTGTGTACACACATCTGTGTTCAAACAGAAAAGTGAGTTTTGAATAATAGGTTCCCTTTAAGACTGGAGTAATGATGATAAATTCAGCTTTGATCACAGTAATAAATGACATTTTACTATATATTCACATTGTAATAATATTTCACAATTTTTACTGTATTTTGATCAAATAAACACAGCCTTGGTGAGCAGAAAAGACTCGGAAACAAAAAAATTTTGAATGATAAGCTGCAGTGACTCTCTTTCTATCGTTTTTAATCCTTTTTTCTCCAGAGAATGGAATGACACTGAGATACACGTGGGGCTTTCAAATTCAGAAGGTACAGTATTGTCCACCTGTGAATATTATATTTGTTTGCGTGTCGTTTGAGTGTGTCTCCCCCTGCAGGTCTGGTCTATAACTACACCCTGTCAGGGGTCCGGAGAGACGCTCACGGCTGGGAACGGTGCGTCTGCGTCCCGCTCGCCCCTCCAGGGAGACGGGACCTCAGGGAATCATGGGACAGCGAGCTGGAGCAGTTCTCCGTCCTTCCTGAATGGGCGTCGGAGCGGTACAGCATTAGACCTACTGTCCAATACACAGAATGAAAATTCACACAAAAAGTCACAAAACTGGCAGGATTACCCAAAAATCAGAGATGTTTGTTCCCAGCAGGTTTGCTGAAGAGCGAGCGTTTGGATCGTGCTGTTACGGCTTCGCTCTGACCTTCATAAACCACATGCGCTGGCTGGATGGGAGAGCGTCTCTGAGCAGAGATGAGTTCACTGGACGCCACGTTTTACCCAGAATGAAGACAGTGTCCCAATACATCAGCATCTATCATGCAATATTACAACATGGATTTTACATAGCGAATACACCGGATGACACGTGATACACGTTTCTTCATAAAACGCTATGTAAGTTAATATACTGCATATATTGGTCCCACGGTTAGTTACTGTATGTATCGGGACACTATGTAATGCAGCACTGATTTAAAGCCACACTCTTCATAAAAAGAGTTCTCTGGGGATCTTGACTTCTAAAGAACCTTTTGTGCGATGGAGAGATTCCACTGATGTTTAAGGTTCTTCATGGAACCATCGATGCTGATAAAGAAGCTTTATTCTAAGAGTGAAGGAGAAATGTCTTAAATGATTGCATAATACTTTCATGTTTAAAGGTGCACTATGCAACATTTTTTTGTTGTTGCTTAAAACTAACTAAATTTAAATAATGAGACCATCAATCCTTGTTCCAAAATGTGTTTTTGTCTTATCCTGATTCACTATGGTAAGTCTATTATAAGTGTTTATATTTTAGACCTGTTGGATGGTTTTGGCAGGAAATTGCATACATGTATCTCTCGCCTGTGTGTCGCGTCATATCCATAAACAGAGGTTAGTTAGTGGCAGAGGTTAGTTAGTGGCAGAGGTTAGTCAGTGGCAGGGGTTAGTTAGTGGCAGGGGTCAGTCAGTGACAGAGGTTAGTGGCAAGGGTTAGTTAGTGGCAGGGGTCAGTTAGTGACAGGGGTTAGTTAGTGGCAGGGGTTAGTTAGTGGCAGAGGTTAGTCAGTGACAGGGGTTAGTGACAGGTTAGTTAGTGACAGAGGTTAGTTAGTGGCAGAGGTTAGTCAGTGACGGGTTAGTGACAGGTTAGTTAGTGGCAGGGGTTAGTCAGTGGCAGAGGTTAGTTAGTGGCAGGGGTTAGTTAGTGGCAGAGGTTAGTTAGTGGCAGAGGTTAGTCAATGACGGGTTAGTTAGTGGCAGGGATTAGTTTGTGGTAGAGGTTAGTTAATGGCAGGGGTTAGTTAGTGGCAGAGGTTAGTCAGTGACGGGTTAGTTAGTGGCAGGGGTTAGTTAGTGGGATGGGTTAGTGGCAGAGGTTAGTTAGTGGCAGAGGTTAGTTTGTGGCAGGGGTTAGTTTGTGGCAGAGCTTAGTTAGTGGCAGGGGTTAGTTAGTGGCAGAGGTTAGTTAGTGACAGAGGTTAGTGGCAGGGGTTAGTTATTGACGGGTTAGTTAGTGGCAGGGGTCAGTCAGTGACAGAGGTTAGTGGCAGGGGTTAGTTAGTGGCAGGGGTCAGTCAGTGACAGAGGTTAGTGGCAGGGGTTAGTTATTGGCAGAGGTTAGTTAGTGGCAGAGGTTAGTGGCAGGGGTTAGTCAGTGACAGAGGTTAGTGGCAGGGGTTAGTTATTGGCAGAGGTTAGTTAGTGGCAGAGGTTAGTGGCAGGGGTCAGTCAGTGACAGGTTAGTGGCAGGGGTCAGTCAGTGACAGGTTAGTGGCAGGGGTTAGTTAGTGGCAGGGGTCAGTCAGTGACAGGTTAGTGGCAGGGGTTAGTTAGTGGCAGGGGTCAGTCAGTGACAGGTTAGTGGCAGGGGTTAGTGGCAGAGGTTAGTTAGTGGCAGGGGTCAGTCAGTGGCAGGGGTCAGTCAGTGGCAAAGCTAAATCTTCAACCTCCGGGTATCACCTGTTTTAAACAAACAGAGGAGAGTCTGCTAGAGAAAAGAGAATGCAACAGAGCTTGTAATAAAATAAGAATCAACATGGGCTTGGCTGTAGGAGATGGATATAACTGAGCTGAGAGATGAACAGACCTTTATTACTCAACAGGTGAGTAAGGTGTTTTAGTGAACAGATAAACTGCCATATGTCACTCTCTAACAGAGTTGACTGTAAAGCCTTATCTGTTGTGAAGATCATTTCATTATGGTTGTTGTAGCTGTGCTGGAGTTTATTCTCAAGGAAGTAGTGTGTCTATTAATGGGTAAAGCTACAGTAACCAGTCAGCTTGAGATCCTTTCCATCTGAACTGGTTAGATCTCTGAAGACTAGTAGTGAATGTTTTATGAGCAGCAGGAGAAACATAGTCATCCACACAGTCGTGTGTGTGTGTGTTGTGTGTGTGTGTAAAGAATGATCTGTTTTTTGTCAGTCTTTGACAAAAGGCACACGGCGCAACTTAAGCCTGTCCTCTCGTGAGCACTGATGAACATTAATGAAGTTGCCATGAAACAGACACCACTGTTCCACAGGTTTAATGGCGTCAGCTGCAACCAGATCCACGTTAAGCGTCGACGTCACCCGCCTGAAACACAGCAGCCGGTCTCTCGACTCTGGCATTAGAGCAGAGTCCGGTCCCACGCAGCATCTGTCTGTTCTCTCCCAATGGACAAGAGCGTGATCAAATTCAACCACTGTGACAAGGACATCTTTTGTTTCTTTGTCCCGGATCAGTGTCCTGAATGCGGCGTTAGTTTCAGCGGGAAGAGGCTGGAGGAAGCGCCGGTTAGCATTCCCAACCCCTTCTCCAACGGACACAAAGTCCCATGTGCTTTTCTTGTGGCATCAACAGCAGACAATGTGCTCAGGTACGACCATTAACATGCTGCTAGATCTTACGGAAGATCCTGTCGCTCTTATAAGAGAATGTCACTGTCCGCATGTCTAGATTGATCGGAACGGTTTCTTGGACTGATGCTGTGCTTTTTGCAGGGATTTTGATGGCCGCTCTGATCTACACACGGGAATTACCAACACTAACGGTATGTCATTTTAACATGGAAAAGTGCTATAGTAAATATATTTTTAAGGAAGTACATCTATGCAAATGCTCAAATGTTTTTGTGCATATGTTACAGTTTTATTTGAATAGTTACGTTTTCTCTTACCGCTCTCATTTACAGTTATTAGCATTTGCTAGTGTATGTAGTTTTATTTTTCTTATAATCAGGGTTAACTAAAACCATACTTTTTTTATTTTTGGGGGAAAAAATCTCAAAATAAAATGTTAACTGAAATAATATATATATATGTTTTACATTTCAGCTTCAACATCTGATTGAGTTTGATTGTAGTATCAAACTCAAACTAAAAATGAAATAAAAGAGTACTAAAAATGACAAAACACCACAAAATCACTAAAATTTGAAAAGTAAAAACTGATTTAAAATATTAATAAAAGCCATAATAGTATCTCAATGGTACGGAAGCTTGTTAAATATAATTCTGACTTCTTTTATCTTGCAGTTTACAGAATCAGAATTCATATCAGAATTGTGAGAAAAATGAGCAATTACCTTTTCTTTTTTTTATTTAGTGGCAGAAACAAGCGTCCATACCATGATACTAAAACAGCAGCTTATAACTGAAAATGATAAACGTACAACTAAATTATTCATGAATTCAGTAAATTGCACTTTTAAACATTTTGCGTTTTAAAAAGTAACAGAATCTGACCTGTAGAATTCCTGCAGAACCCGATCTCACAGGTGTGATTATTTTTAAAGGCCTAAACATGCTCAAAAACTCATGAAACTCTGCACACGTGTCAGAAGTGGTGAAAATGTACGTCTGATATGGGTTTCAGAATTAGGCGTGGCAAAAAGGCTCGATAGCGCCACCTACAAAATGTCAATTAAGCGCCGTTCACGCTATGTTTCACGTACAGGTATGAAATTCGGTACACGCGTGACACCCCAACACCTGCAAAAAAAGATCCTGGGAGCGAAATCTGAACACCAACAGGAAGTCAGATATTTAGAACTTTCTCTGCAAAATGTTTGCAATTTAACGAACTCCTCAAAGAGATTTCATCTGATCATCATCATGTTTGCTCAGTCTAATCTAAAGGCCTTAGTGATGTTAAACTGTGAAGATCTTGAGTTTTCGCTGAAGGGCGTGTCCGTGGCGGCCTCACAAAGTCTGATGCTTCGCCATGAAACAGGAAGCTGCTGTAAGTCAGGCATACATCGTCCGATCTGCCCCAAACTTCATGTTTGATAGGTGCCCTGGCCTGAACACATCTGCACGCCAATATTCAGTTAGTCATAGCGCCACCTGCTGACAACAGGAAGTGTGGCAAATACAAATGAGTGATGTCCTCCTATTTTTATATATTTAAATGCATATTGCCCACTGTGCTGTTTTTCTGCAGCCACCGGGTGGCGCTGGCGCCCTTACATCACTGGTTGTAGCTTTAATTTTAAACTGTATTTTATTTAGTTATAAAAAATTATGAGATTGTACAGATTCAAACCCAACAATTCCCCAAAACGTAATAAATTCCAATGAAATCATGTTGTAATTGTATGTAAATAAGTTTTGCCCTTTGCCCTGTTTTTAATGCAGGAATAGTCTACAACTACACCAAGGCTGGTGTCCAGCGAGAGCACGAGGGCTGGGAGCGCTGCATCTGTGTCCCGCTGGTCCAGCCCGACATGTTCAGCCTGATGAGCCAGTGGGATCAGTATCTGGAGAAGTTCTCCTCCGATCAGATGTGGGACCCTCTGTGGCAAAGGTGACACACAAACAGAAATTAAGAAGAAAACGTTGTCTGGTGTGAGTCTGGACTCAGCCTGTTCTTTATCTTCCAGCTTTAATGAGGAAACGCACAACTGCTACAGCTACACGCTGACCTTCATCAACTGTGTGCTGGCCGCACAGTCCAAGCCCGCCCTGAGCAAAGACCAGTTCACGCAGTCCTTCGTGCTGCCGCGCATCAGGAGAGCTTCCAAGTACATGATGCTGTGCCGCGAGATTTCCCAGAATCACTTCTACATCGTCAACAGCCCGCGGAGAAACTCGCAGGAGAGTCCGAGTGAGGAGGACGACGACGACAGCAAGAACATCTGAGCCTAGCATAATTTCCTGCGGTTTAGTCGTATCTTGCATCAAGGTGGAATCTGATTGAATGCCTAAATGTGCCTATTAATCTGAGCTTCAGTGAGGAGCAAACACTTCCCGGTTTGGACACTTCAGTTGAACCCAAGACAGAATGTGACTGTGTGCAGTTATGCTATCATGTGCTATCGGAATTCTCGTAAATATAGTTTCTGAGGTAAAAATTGCACATGAACTCTGATGGACACTGGGAAGTTTGGAAATAATTCTGATACCCAAATTCCCAAGATAACATAAACATTAAACATGGTGGCGGAAGAACTACTGCTGTGACAGGTGTGAGTTATTCGTTTTTAACAGCTTGATCGTCTTGTCTTGTCATTAATGTAGTGCATATATAATATCTTCCCCCGGAGCTCAGCACCGGTCCTGCGTCTCACGGGTATATCTGTGGCGATAGCCAACAACACATTGTGTGGGCCAGAATTATCCATTTCTCTTTATGCCAAAAATCATTAGGTTTGTCCTAACAAACCATACATCAATGATGCTTATTCATTCAGCTTTCAGGTGATGTATACATCTCAATTTAAAAATATGGACCCTTATGACTGGTTTTGTGGTCCAGGGTCACATATACGAGTAATCATTTGAAGCATATTGTGAAGTGTATTTTACACACAGTGAAATAGCCTGCATTGGACTGAAACTACAGAAAGCAAACTATCTGGATAGCATCATAGTGTTCACGTCACTACATACAAGATTTTCCCAATAAAAAGGCAAGAATAAACCTGGTGTCCTCCATGATTCCTGTTCTTTCCGACAACAAAGCACTCGTAATCACGACTTCTGAAGTGGGAATTATTCATTTTCCGATAGCACGTGAAGGCAGCATTATTTTCAGCGTAAAATGCATGGCTAAAGTAGTTCCAGCTGGTTTTGACCACATTACAGTTCCATATCCCTCCGCCAAATGATTTCAGTGATCCTTACAGACGACCGCAGCGGAAGAGCCAAAACATACAGCGACACTGACCGAGCTAATAAATATAGTGAACAACATTATTTACATGGTTTTTGCCTCAAAATTATTATGTACGGAAAGCACATACTCTCTTTCTCTCGCTCAAAAACACACATACACACACAGTACGGACACACACTCGCACAGAAACGTGTTGCCAGCGCTGCTCTGATGATTTTATCAGTAAAATAGTTTAACAGAGTAAAAGCTACATGACGTTTCTCAGTAGTGAGGTAATAACGGCGCAAACGTGCGCTCTCTCTCTCTAATAACTGCATTAATAACTGCATTAGTGACTGCATTAGTAACTGCATTAGTGACTGCATTAGTGACTGCATTAGTGACTGCATTAGTGACTGCATTAATAACTGCATTAGTGACTGCATTAGTGACTGCATTAGCATTAGTGACTGCATTAGTGACTGCATTAGTGACTGCATTAGTGACTGCATTAGTGACTGCATTAGTGACTGCATTAGTGACTGCATTAGTGACTGCATTAGTGACTGCATTAGTGACTGCATTAGTAACTGCTCAAGGCTCCATTGGCGTTTTGGAATTGGCAACGACAGCGTGGGTTCAGATGCGTCAGAAATGAGTTCCCCACACACACACACACACACACACACACACACACACACACACACACACACACACACACACACACATTTTAAAGACAAAACCTGACAAATGTCTTGAAATAAATCATCTGATCAATGATTTGAGGTGTGGTAACTGTAGAATAAGCGGAATAACTGACTGTTGAACTATTATAGAGTGATGCACACCTGAGGTGTAGCGGACACAGTCCTGGCGTAAGCCTTCGGCCCACAGTAGAAATGCTTTCAGTGATAAAACACAATGAACTCCACTGGTCTTCTCTCCATATATTTATTGTTGAACACTCTTTGACTGCGTCTGGATGTTGTTTAAACAATCTCTGCACGTTATTAAAAAAAATAAATAATATTTTGTAGCAAAATAAAGAAGGAATGGAAAAAGGACTGCTGGCTCAAACGTCCTCCTGTTCTGTGCGCTCTCTTGAGGAGACCCATCTGCTCACCAGCACCTCCTGCAACACATGAGGAGCATCAGATCCAGACGTGAGCAGACACACTGGGGACACACACGGTGCCGTCCTGTACCTGTACGGTGAAGCGCTTCACACACTCCGGCAAGGACAGCTCGTCTTCTGTCAGATCTGATGGAGTGATGACGTAGCAGAGCATCAGTTCCTGCACAGAACACACACACACACACACACACACACACACACACACACACACACACACACACTTAATCTGATCTGTTTTCAGAATAGTGTTACTTTGACGTGTGATTTGGGAATTTTATAGCAATAAACATTACACATAACAACAACCCTTCTCAAAAGAGTTTGGACCAAATGTTGGATTGTCATAGGTCAATAAATAATAAATATGATGGTTTAAAACCATCAAAAGTTTTTAATAATCCAATAAATAAGTAAAGGATAATCCATGGCTCGCTGTGCATTAAGTGATTTTAATGCTCGATGTGGAGTCAAAGAACCGAAGCGGAGTGCAGTCAGAGATTAATGCACAGCTGTGGATCATCACGCTCAAGTTAAAGCGGTTATTGATAGCTGATCATTTAACTTGTGCTCCAAATTGGAATATTGCATAAAACGTTTGTGAATACAGGAGCGCTTCCATCCCATGTGTTCAAGAACAGAATCATCACTTCCTGGGAAATTGGCTCAAAATATCAGTAATGAACTGTAAGCTGCTCACACACACACACACACACACACACACACACACACACACACACACACACACACACACACACACACTCACACACACACACTCACTCACTCACTCACACACTCACACACTCACTCACACACACACACTCACTCACACACTCACTCACACACTCACACACTCACACACTCACTCACACACTCACTCACACACACACACTCACTCACACACACACACACACACACACACACACTCACACTCACTCACTCACACACACACTCACTCACACTCACTCACACACTCACTCACACACTCACTCACACACACACACACACTCACTCTAAACGCTTCTGGAGGAATTAAACCAAATCATTCTGGTGACAGACTTTGACTCCAGTGTTTCAGAGCCACCAAATCAAAATTTGAGATGCTGCGATGCCATTGGTCCACAGGTTAGTCTAGTTATCCAATCACAGCGTCTGCTGAGGCAAAGTCACCTGAGGTTTATAAAGCAGGTGAAACGCTTCAGGAACAAGAACAAATGTAGGGCGGGGCTTGATTTAATCCGTGGGGAATTGATTGGATGGTTGTGGTTTGCTACTGGTGGATCTCATGCAAGTGACAGGTGATGTCAGAGATCAGAGATGTCGCGTGGTACCTTTGAGACGTTCCCGGTGGTTCTGCTCAGAGCGGCGAGAGACCTCCAGCTGAAGGGCCGCAGCGCAGCGCCTCTGAAACACCCGTCCACTCTCTCCACCACCACGGAGTAGCTGAAGGCAGAAACAAACACGGCTCACTGAAATTACTTCAACACAGTAAAGCAGTAACTCTAAGGCTGATGTACAAGTTATTTTGGGTGGTTGCTATGGTGTTGCTAGGCAGTTGGTAGGGGGTTCGGGTCGGTTGCTAAGGTATTCTGGGTGGTTGCTGTGGTGTTGCTAGGCAGTTGGTATGGGGTTCTGGGCAGTTGCTAAGGTATTCTGGGTGGTTGCTATGGTGTTGCTAGGCAGTTGTCAGATGGTTACTATGGTGTTTTACATGTTAAGAATGTAAAACAGCATAAATTAGGTTGTGAATGCAGTTTAATGTTGAACTGCAAACTATTTCAACAAACCTGGCATGATAAAACGGTGGTCCTTTACGGTAGAGCACTAGAAAAGAGGGAAATAAAGGACCAGCATTAGAACAAATGAGAATCTGAGAGCTGAGAAAGCAAACCAGATGCAACTCTATAGTGTGCTCATGTGTCAGCGCCGCCATCGTCTGCTGAAGTTCACAGCCAAGAGTCAGTTTCCAGCGGCGTGATGGGTCGGAGTGCGAGGAAAGCAATGCTTAATACACCTGAATAATTCACCCGTCCACCTCCAGTGTTACACACACTACTTGGAAAATCTCTCTCACCCGCTGGACTAGTTAATTCAGGGTCAGCCTAAATGTTTTAGAGGGACACGCCATAAACGACAGAGCTCCAGAGCAGATGACAGATGAGAGTCATTCAAATGGGTTCTGGCATCAATATTAGAGCTTATATTTTCTGCAGAAAGCGCGAGTGCTTTGTGTTCCCTGGTTGCGACGTTGCTAGGGCGCCGCGTTACGGTTGCTAGGATGTGCTGTCATTCCACTTACAGCTTTCAGTCTGTGCACTGCTTCATGACATGCAAAGCTTGATATTCTTTGGCTTATGAAGTTATTTTCATTGATAATACATGAACTGGCCATCATTTTGTCCTAACTTCTGTTACACTTGAAGCTATCCTGGTTACAGTGCAAGAGTTACACTTGGCACTGAGTAACATTAACAACAGGTTAGTTAGGTGTAATAGTGCATCGTCAACTATAGTAAGTACACAAGGACACTGTAAAAAGTTACACCAACTTTTTTAGTGTAAAGCGTTACACATTTCTTTCTTTAAGTGTAGTGTAAACTCCGCTGTGTAAAACCAATATCACACTCGCGTTCATGTGGAAACATTGTGGAAATTGCTCGCTACATGTATTATTAAAATGACCCTGCATTGGTAATTATGAATGAATGAGGTATTAATACAGTGCATTTCCTGCATACTGACGTCCACCCGAAGCGCTTCACGATCAGGGGTCTCTCCTCAATGAACCACGTGTAACACCGTCAGAAACGCTTTAAGATCCGTCTTAAGTGTCAAAACATTCCTAGTGAAAAGCAGGAGACGGTTATAAAGAAGCTAAAAGCAAATCAGACACTTTTAAAATTAAAATAACACTCATTTTTACCTACAGCCACTATATAGCTACTTAAAAACAACTCTTATCACTGTTGGGGTGCGTGGTGAGATAAGTAGCTAAACATTTAATATTTGACTGTTTATGATGGATGTATTCAACGACCCACAGTGATGTAAACTTCATATTTTTATGAGATTTCGCCATATTTTATTAAAATATGTTATAAGACACGTTTTGCATTTTTGACATATTAGTGAATGTGTGCATAAAACACTATTTGCAAAGAGTGGACTACCGCACATCTAGGCTACAATTAGACTAGAACTTCTTTTACCGTTCTTATTGCGCTCTTTATTCCCTTAAATCCCTTTTAATCCTCATTTTATTTTTGAGGTATCATTGCATGCTTGGCCTGTTTTCACTGAATTTTGACCAGCATCGGTGGCATGTGTGTGTGTTTTGTGTGCATATCTCGCATGTATTTCTGGATGAGTGTGTGTTTCTGGATCTGTTACTGATATATAACGATATGTTACCGATCATTCATTTATTTATTATTTGTAGACCGGATAATTTCCGGTACGTTAACAGCTTTATCCATTTCAAAGTTTCTGTTATGGCATCTGTTAAAGGTGCTCTATGTAGGTTTTTGATTCTACTAAAGCATAAAAATACCATAATATGTTTGCAGACATTTAAGAAACATGCTAAGTTAACATAAGTGTTTATCTGAAAAACAATGCTATAGTCAGTTATTCTCCTGTGAAAACGTGCGTTCCGTGCCGGAACTTCTGTCTTTGTTTGGGTCTGTGTAACACGCCCACTGTCAGGTTATCCAATTGTATTTCGGCAACCCGGGTTGCCAGTTGGCGGCCAACACGGCGTATTTCATTTCAGTTTAGTCCAGTCACGGAAGCTGCCAAACGAAAGGGGTCCGAGTCAGAGAGTGAACATTCCTGTCCTAAAAAACCTCGGCATCCATCCAAAAAAACCTGCATGCTCCATCTGGCGTTATATCGTTTGCAGCTATCTGCTACTCCCTAGCTGCTACTCCCTAGCCCTACTCCCTTTCAAAAATTAAGTTGGACGTTTGATGGAGTATTTCTGTCAAAAAAAAAAATCGGCACGTAAGTGCTCATCAGTAAAGAACATGATCACGTATAGTTAACTCATCAGTGGAGCATGCGATGTATGGTGTGTGTTTAAACACATTTGTTCACCTGGCCACTAAAGGTGTCTGTTTGTTTATTTACACAGAGACGTCCTGCTGTTGCTCCTGTTCAATTTCAGCCTCCGGATCAGATTCTGGATCATGTATGTATGGCTGAATCTGATTGATGACCATCGCTTATTTAGGAGACGCTCTCAACGCAATAGCTGCGCACTCGTCATTCTTTAGCTCCGCCCACTGCACGCCTCCATCCGCTCGGCTGTTTTCAGAAAGAATCGGTACAGTGTATCTGTCTTTTATAAATCTGATAAACTAAAGACTCGTGGGAGATATGAAGGATCAACACTACTCTAGAGATACTCCAGATTGACATTAACCCCACCCCCAGGTTTTCAGTTGAGTTTGTGAGGAATATTCTTACTCAAGTCAGTTCCGTATTTAATTCCAGACTTCGGCACCCAGCCTTTGCTGCGGAAATAGTGATAGGCGGCGTAGGAGGTGGAGAAGTTGGGCTGCAGTGAACGAAACATCGTCCAAACCTGAGCCACTGACAGGGCTTCCTGTAGTAAACAGCACCGGACAGAACTTAGGTACCGATTCACAAACACATTTAGATGATGCACACCGTAAACACTCAAGAACTCACCCCGCTGCAATAAATGGACAAGCATCCAAGAGCATAGACCAGGAAGAAAGCCTGAAACAAAGACAAGCATCTTGTTAGGAGACAAATTATTCTGCATCGCTTCTCGACTGATTTGCTTGGTTGCTAACAAGGTTATGTTAGGATGTCTCCTAAATCACAGCGGCTTCGGTTCAAACCGACGCCAGCCGTCACAGACATTACACAGGGGAACGTCAGGCAAAGGTAAAGCATACAGCCGGGATGATGGATTATCAATTATACAATATCACACATTCCTCCGCTCAGCTCTTTGCTCAGACTCTAGGGTGTATTTAAGTGGAGAATGATGGGATGTGAGTGTATTAGCGAGAGTTTCAGTAAGCTGTTGTTGAGGGAGGTTGAATTAACACGTAACATTCGGAGGAAGGGAGAATCGAGTAGATAAGACATCCACAGCTTCAGTTCTGCTGTTTGGATTGGCTCATGCAGTGGAATCGCTCGACTACATCCAGCTGTAACAATAACACTCTCGAATAACTCAAACCCCGCAGATAAAAACCAGGGGCACGAGACCACACTGATGGAGTGCTGGGAAAGAGCTGCAGCAATATCCAATATGTTGACGGACAGGATTTCTTGGGCTTGAAGCTTCAGGTTAGCGCTGACGAGTCACTTACTTCTTCATAACTCAGCTGCAGGTACTCCATCATGGTGAACGGGTTGATTCTGCACACCAGCCCGCCCAGCTCGTCCTGACACAGGAAAGAGTCCATTACTAGCAGGCTCATTCTTAAAACCAAGACTGGAGACTGAAATCTATTTTACACTAAAGTGTCTTTGAAGTTCTTCTGGAAGCATGCATCTAACTCAGAAAAACACTTTCCCTCACTGTGCATGACCTATGCTTTCCATATAGGGCGTGCGATACTGACAAATATTTCTCTCAATATTTTCTCTGATTTATAGATGACTCATCTTTTCCAATCAGTTTAAACTGATTTTTGTTGACGTTGAATATTGACATTTGAAATGATTTAAATAAATGAAAAGATACTTTAAATGTGAAATTAAAACCACCAGTAGGAGGCAGCAAGTCACTTTTAATGAGCGAGTCATTGAGATTCAACCGATTCATTCAAACGGCTGATTCATTAACGAAGAAGCATTTGACCGTCTTAATGAGTGAGTCATTGAATCATTCATTCAACCGATTCATTCAACCGGCTGATTCATTCAGGAATGAAGCATTTGACCATCTTAATGAGTGAGTCATTGAATCATTCATTCAACCGATTCATTCAAACAGCTGATTCATTAACGAAGAAGCATTTGACCGTCTTAATGAGCGAGTCATTGAATCATTCATTCAACCGATTCATTCAAACCTCTGATTCATTCAGGAACGAACTGTTTCAATGAGTGAGCCATTGAATCATTAATTCAAACGGATGATTCATTCAGGAATGAAGCATTTGGCCGTTCAATGAGGAGTCATTGAATCATTAATTCAACGCTTCATTCAAACGGCTGATTCATTAACGAAGAAGCATTTGACTGTTTTAATGAGTGAGTCATTGAATCATTCATTCAACCGATTCATTCAAACCTCTGATTCATTCAGGAACGAACTGTTTCAATGAGTGAGCCATTGAATCATTAATTCAAACGGCTGATTCATTCAGGAATGAAGCATTTGGCCGTCTTAATGAGGGAGTCATTGAATCATTAATTCAACGCTTCATTCAAACGGCTGATTCATTAACGAAGAAGCATTTGACTGTTTTAATGAGCGAGTCATTGAATCATTCACTCAACTGATTCATTCAGTAATGTAATGCCACGGTGTGTCGCTCAGAGACACAACTAGCTTTGGCTAGTTTCAAACTATTTACGTTGGCAAATCTCGCAGGCATATTGTGACTAAAATGTAAGTCACTTAATATTAACTTCTTGAGTACTGAACCGTCAATACCACATTTATAATTGTGCTGATATTTGGAGAAAAACGTCACTCTTCATGTGATATTAACTGTATTAAATGATATAAATATAAAAGACATACAGGGGCATTTCTGCCCCTTATCTTGAATATTGAGGGCATTATAAATGTATTTATACATGTCGATTAATACATGAGCGTGTCAAATAAACTCCCCCCGTAAATGCTGCATCGACACGACATCCTCATTAAACCCGTCTTCGGCATGATGACTCCAATCTCTCGAATAATCTTATGAATATCTATTTGCCTAATATGACTTAAGACCTGCAATGTTGCCAGAATTATAATCATACACTGTTTGTTCGTCGGCCAGAGGAGAACTGGCACCCCGACTGAGCCTGGTTTCTCCCAAGGTTTTTTCTCCATTCTGATCCTGAAGGAGTTTTGGTTCCTTGCCACCGTTGCCTTGCTCTGGCTTTTGGCTTGCTCAGTTGGGGACACCTAAATCTCATCTATATTCCGATCTGCTCGCATTGACACTATATGATACTGAAATGAGCTGGATAACATCACCGTTTCACCAGAACGGCTGTACAAATTCTGTTGCATTATTTTCCTGTTAACAATGTGAAGCTGCTCTGAAACAATTGGAATTGTTAAAGCGCTGTATGAATAAAGGTGACTGGATTTGTGATCATGCTCACACGCACTACTCTAACCTACTAGACCACATCACGTAGTGTATGCGTGCGCGCTCTAGTGTGTATTTGTAAAGTGAGGGACACACTCAATGTCAGATCACATATCGTTAAACATTAGCATTACGACCTGAACTTGGTCTTCATTCTTGCATGTGTGGATCGTGAGCTATTCTTTCGCAAATGTAGTTTCATTTACCATTGAGATGCCATCCTCTGTAGAGTTTCCACCACCATCATCATCTTCAGAAACCTCCACCAGAACATATTCATACGCTTCTGACGGGTCTGCGCTGGGCACAATCCGCTCTGAACTCATCAGCTGGTTTTCATCAGGTCTACAGCCACAGTGAGCGATCCAGTCATCATGTCTTCTGCACTTCACGTTGGGTTTTGAGAGCTGCTCCAGCCGCTCAGGTTCTCGAGGATAGAGTTCAGCCAGAGGGTCATAAACTGGGTCTCCTTGACGACGGGACCCTGCAGTATCTAGATCCAGATTTAAATCGGTCTCACAAGCCACATCATCCATTGATTGGTCCACCAATGAGCCGTCAGCGCTTTTGGCCTGAGATTTCGTTTGCTCTTGGCTGTGTTCCTCCTTGATATCAAACTCCACTGGCTTTGTGAGCATCTGCAATGCATGATTGACAGACTCATCCTCCAATCCTTGCATCCTGAGAGCCGCCCGCGCCCAGCTGAGCCGTTTCTGGTATCTGGTAGAAAGGAATCCAACACCACTGTTTATTAAGCATCAGGTGCATACATGAGAATAACTGCATACACCTCAGGGTTGCGGACTGAGACCAAATGGGGGCATTTTGCAACCTTTTTTCCTGCCGGTGCGACTAAATTTTGTTAGAGGCCGCACTGATGCCTCCACCACATTTCTGTCAAACGAAACGAAAACACTACTCGTTTGATAGACCGTGATCTCAAACTCAGAACAGGTTTGATCACTGGCTGATCTCGATCACATGATACAGTTACTACACAGCGCTGCAGATCCAGTGAGAAAGAGAATTCGCCACAGAATTAATAACATCGCGGTCTAATGGAAGCGTTTGGTGCAGAATTCTCTGTTATAAACCATATCAGATGTGGAAACCAGGAGAGACACTGTGCCATGAGTGAACAAGCTATAGAAGGCTTTTCAATCCACCAACGTTCACCATGGATTTAATGTAGTAACGCTCGCTGTAACCATGGTATTGTGGCAGAAAGAGTCCTATGATTTTACACTATTCATCTCAGGGTTCGTACAATCTTTTAAGAGTGAAATTCAAGCACTTTACAAGAGCTGCTGCACACCTTTTCCAGCTCTAAGTATTATGTCTGCATTAGTATTGCGATATGCATCTGCAAACGCTCATGTCTTGGACTAGAGCCTGTTTCCACCGAAATTACCCGGAACATATTGTCCCAGGAACTCTTTTTCCCCCAGACCTGTTACTGTCTGCATTTCCATCGCGGTCTAAAGTACCGTGAAGATTAGTGCGGTGACGTAGGACTGCACGCGTCGACTTTCCAGTTCCCACTGGATTTCGTCCTCCGCATATAAGCTTAATAAAGCCTGAACCTCGTCATCAGCCCATCGGGCGTATTTTTTAAACTCCATTGTTGATTTGAATAGCAAACAACTCTTACTGCACGCACAGCAACAGACTTTTAAAAATAGTGGTTGAAATAAAATGCTGCGTCGAGTCGACCAATCAAAATGCTGCGTGAACTCAACCAATCAGCATGCTCAGCGCCCAAGTCCCACCCCCGAAAGTTCCAGGGGCCTCATTTATCAACGGTGCGTACGCAGATTTGTGTGCAATGAGTGCGTAAGAACAGTTTCACACAAAGTGTGGGATTTACCAGCTTGTACTTATACGTAGAAATGTGCGTAAATATAAGCAGACCTCTGAGCATGCTTACGCAGAGAATCTAGTGGTGGAAGAGCGACACTACACATAAAAAGAGTGTCACAGTATGCATTAAGCAGTCTACATATGGCCTGTATTTCCTTTAATTATGAAACACTAAATTATGACTGTGAACGAGCATGGTACTTACGCACGTGGGATTTATCAACAATGATTGCTTACTCATGTGCGTAAGAACTGTGTGCGCATGTTTGATAAATACAGATTTTCTTGTACTTAGAAACATCGTAAATTTCAGTCGTAGGACGAAATATAGAACCGTTTCTATGCACTGTTGATAAATGAGGGCCCAGAATATAGAAAAAGTACTATCTCGTGAGCAGGGCCGTTTTGAGGGGGAAATATTTACCCGGAACTTCATTTAGACTCTGGTCCCTGCGGTGGAAACACACCGAGAAGTACCACCCCAAAGTTCCTGCGGTGGAAACGCGACTTTTATGGCAAATAAGTACTTTTATTTCAAATAATACATGAATTACCACTATAACCAGTAAATGGCAGCAGAGGAGCACTTATTAGCTGGGTTTTTCTATCCAAATGAAGCAAATATTTCCAAATTTCGCCAAAAAAATAAATAAATACAAATGCAAATCCATCAAGTTGTTAGGCGACAACGTGGAGCCCCATTCATGTGGGAAAGACCTGACATTTCACTCACAACCGGTGACTACAACAGAAAGTCAGAGGCCAGATTGGAAATGTTATGCAACATTATTGACACCATCAGCGGAAACAGCTGATTAGTCACACGGTTTAGCGTTCGCTACGTCAGAATTTATTCTGCAAATGTGTTTCCACCTCCCATTACATGCACTAACTCTTTTTCGCACAAGTCAAAACCCACCTCAAGCGAGCGCCTATGGCTGCCCTCAACTAAAGGTTGTTCTAGTCGACTAGTAGTTGTTCATTTATGCGATTAGTCAACTAATCGTGTTTATATTATTAAGCCACAAATCATAATGAGCCTTTAACTGCCTATAAATAACACACAGCCTAATCAGCGCTCAAGCGCATGCATAAAGCTCGCCACACACCGACAAACGTAATGATTAGGAATGTGTCGTGAAAACAAGTTTTGGGTCATTGATGTGACGTGCTCGAGTTCACTGAGACCGAGACGGGAGAAAGCACATCCTGATTGTTTTCTTTATTTTACAAATCAAAATCAATTTGCTATTGTGAGTTTACAGAAATAAAGGCAGGCCCTTCACAGTTTGCATGAGTCTTATCTGTTTGACCAAAACGACGGAGTATTTTAAGTTAAATGCAGTGATCGCGCCGGCGCCTGTATGACAGTAAGAGCGCTCTCCACACAAACACAGATATGTCTAATAATAGCGCACGTTTATGTAGGTTAACGTTAGAACGAGCGGATTTGTAGAGTTGCTACTACTGACATGTTTCAAGTGATCAGCCGTATTTGAGGTCGATCAGTGCTAGGCGAACTGATTAAGGATTTTTTTCTCTCTCGAAATTTGCCGTTTCCATCACTCGTTTCTGATGCAATACTAGTGACAGTACAGAAACACAGCTACTGACTCCCTAACATATGGGGAAAAGTAGAAAGTCACAAAGTTTCATGAAAAACAAAACCTTTTCTTCAAATTGTGACTGAATTACCCAGAAAGCAAGTAAAGAGCGCTCCTTTAATAAGAGTCAGTTCAGTGTGGTACTATAAGATCAATGACACATTTAATAACCAGAAGAATATTAAAACTTTAGGTTTTTGCACATTACATTTTATCTGCATCTCAATTCAAGCTCAGTGCTTCACTGCTAAATTTCCAATAAACATACATGTAATATAAACTTAAGGTTTAAAGATGTAGGAAAACTAACACTGGCACTGTTATTTCAAATAAGACATGAATTACCACTATAACCAGTAGATGGCAGCAGAGGAGCACTTATTAGCTGGGTTTCCATTCAGACGTGAAGCGAATCTTTCCAAATTTCGCAACAAAAGACCAAATACAAATGCGAATTAGGTGCGTTTCCATCAAGTTGTTCAAGCGGATGGCGGTGGATTACGATTAAAAAAGAATAATAATAATTTTTTAAAAATCAGGTGCTGGTGCCTCCACCTGTAGAACGGAGTGGCACCGGAGCCACTGCTCTCGAATCCAAAGGCCGCATTAACACTGCAGGTCTTGATGCATTATCCGATTTTTTTGACGACTTTTAAAAGCGACCCGTATCCTATAAATGCATTTACACGATACACTGGCGAAACAGCCCAAGACGCTCTGACCCGGAAAACGGTGCGATATGCAATGGACGCAATGGGTCATTCGCCACCGTCCCTTTTTCAATGACGTACGACTCGCGTTTACTGGGAAATATCCGATTGAACGCTTACACGGCAGACGTAAATGCACGCATTTGAATCATATCGGATTTATTACCACATATGAGTGAGGCCTGGATCCGATCTGAGGATATCGGAATTCATGCGGGTTTTTTCCCTGCTCACACGTTCACATGTCATATCCGATCTGTGCCACATGAGAGGGACAAATCGGAATTGGGTCACTTGAACCATGCAGTGTAAACGGGGCCCTAGAGCTCTGAAAGATGTGCAAGATCACTTACTCTGACGAGGAGATCACGGGTAGACATCGGTCTCCAATGTCTAAAAAAATAACCATCAAGTCATATGAAAAAGTCATGGTCATATTAAATGTTCAGAAGCACAGGGTTATTCCACCCACTGTCATTTACTCACTCTCATGACGTTCTAAACTATCGGTAACTAAAACTATAAAAAAAAAAAAAAAAAAAAAAAAAAATTATATATATATATATATATATATATATATATATAAAAATATTAGTTGAAAAGCTTAAAGGCACACTATGTAGTTTTCCGTCCACTAGAGCTCGCCTATTAAAAACAAAGGTGTGGTTTGATGTCGCCGAGATTGAGCGCTGATTCATGGGAGTTGTCGTCTTCACCTCTACAGCCGGTGGGAAAGAATCAGATGGGACTCGTGCAGAAATCATGTTCATTATTAACGTTACCGTAGCGTGAAGCAGAGCAGCTGTGGAGCGATTGCTAATGAGAGACGAGCGCGACACACGGCGACAGCAGCAGAGCTTTAATTCTTCCGCTCATGCGTGTGTGTGTTTGATCAGATCACACACATGTGAGTGTGTTAAAGTGATGTTATAATGCGACTCTGTGCGTTGGCTCGGCGCTACTATGAGACACTTGTTCACACTGCAGTGAGCGAGATCATATTAGGCATGGTAAAACATGGCACTCTGTGCGGTAAATCAACAACACCAGATTTACACAATCAGACTAACTGTGTTGAGCTGGAGAACAATCATTAGTTTCTGTCCATCAGTGATCCAAACAGTGTCTAATAAAACACATCAGATATTAAAGCGGCTTTGTGTTGCCATGGTTACTACACAATAACACCGGAGGGGAACGCGGGGATGATGTCACTGATAGGCGACGCACACACACACGGGCCGTGTCCTGGGTAAAATCACTGATTCCTCTGGATTTAAACATTCACATTTGGGATAATGACACGTCAACACAATATATAACACTGTTCTAGTGGCTTCTGGATCGTTTCATCCTGAAATCTTACATATTGTGCCTTTAAACTACAATGTTGCCCTGGCAATAAACAAAAACTAACAAGAAAAAGTTTGCTAATATTTACATAACCTACATTAACTCTGTCCATCATCTGAAGTGACCGTGAAGAGACTTCAATGGAGGGACAGAATCTCTCAGATGTCATTAACTGAGATCTTCCTTTGTGTTTTGGAATGAATGAAAGTCTTATGGGTTCGTAACGACATGAGGGTGAGAAAATCACTTCAAATGCTCAATGAGCACAACGAGCAGCTGTCAATCAATACCTACACTTCCACTGATGAGAGATCACGTGCTCAGGTCTGGACCTCGAGAACACTCCTTTACCAAAGTAGCCCTTCGGGAACAAGAACAGAGGTTTACAGCGGCTAATGCAGCATGGCGTACCCGAACAGCGCGCGGCGCCTCACCCTCTCATACAGCGCGTGTGTGTGCGCAGGGTCTGTGACTATGACTTGCTGGCTGATGAGTTGAGCTGTGTGTACGGTGCGATCCTCGTCCTGCGCGCTCAGGGACACGGGCAGAGGAGCTCCGAACGACTCGTACACCCTCGCCCGCCGCTTCGGCGCGTGAAACACGGCGTCCATCATGGAGGACCGGCAGAGAGTCCGCTCGGCGTCCGGCCCTGTGCGCTCCAGCTGCGGCGTGTCACAGTAAACACCGTCCGTGCGCTTCCGGGAACATCCTCTCCGGGTTCGGAGCTTCTTGCTTCAGGAATCATCTTTTTCTTACTAGTCGAACATCAAATAATCATATTATTAAATGAGTGATATTAATCATAAACCCGCAGGTGAACGTTACTAACTTATGTTACACTTTTATTGTTTTACAGACGTTGTAATTTGTTTCGAGAGCCGGTAGAGAGCAATGTTTCCCAAATAAACAAGTGGCGTGAGATAATCATACAATAAAGGCATTCAGATTAAAATATCCAAAAGCCACTAAAACAGTGTTATATATTTTGTTGACTTGTGTACATTATCCCAAAATGTTTCCAAGAGTGTTGCTCATATTATTATATACTTAGAATATACTTCAGAGATCACTCATTAAAAGTTCTAGGGGTGCCAATAATTATGGCCACTGTGTTTGGGAGGAAACATTTATTCCCTGAGATCTCCCCTCGACTGTCCATTCTTTTACCAAAACGAAAGGTTAGATTTTTGTGAATTGTTTGAATGATAGATCAAAAGGATAAACAATGCAGATTTATTTTGACAGCCATCTTTGATCATATTTACCATACACACACACACACACACACACACACACACACACACACACACACACACACACACACACACACACACACACACACACACACACACACACACACACACACTCACACACACACACACACACACACACACACACACTCACACACACACACACACACACACACACACACACACACACACACTCACACACACACACACACACACACACACACACACACACACACACACACACACACACACACACACACACACACACACACACACACACACACACACACACACACACACACACACACACACACACACACACACACACACACACACACACACACACACACACACACACACACACACACACACACACACACACACACACACACACACACACACACACACACACACACACACACACACACACACACACACACACACACACACACACACACACACACACACACACACACACACACACACACACACACACACACACACACACACACCACACACTCACACACACACACACACACACACACACACACACACACACACACACACACACACACACACACACACACACACACACACACACACACACACACACACACACACACACACACACTCACACACACACACACACACACACACACACACACACACTTGACTGGCTTTGTTTGAAGGGTTTTGACAGACGTGTGAGTGGTGTGTTAGTGGCGCTGGCCGTGGGTGGAGGGACTGGCTGAAGAGTTCGACAGGCTTTCACAACTCAGCATGATCTTTAAAAATCCTCTCATGGTCTTTTGTTAGAAACCACAGGTGCCACTCCTGTACAGTACTGTGAGACGACACACATTTTCTGTGCTAAATGACATTCCATAGGATTATACAGACTCCCAGCGAACAGAATGTGTTCTGAGAACGTTCCATTAACGTTTCCATTACGTTGTAAAAACATTCATTCCTTTGAACATTCCATTTGGCAAATGTTACTTTTGATGAAATGTGACTTTTTAATAAATGTATAATAACATTTATGTTTTGAGAACTTTATTAAAGACCAGATAACTACGAGCAAATATTATATTATATTATATGACCATATTTTGATTACCGAAAACCAGGACACTCGCCCTGGCAATGAGATACTCAAAGTTTACTCAAAGATTCCTTATTAATTTCAATACATTTAAAGTGTGACCCCTCTGTATGGATAGAAAATTGTTATATTAGGTCCAGGACAGGGCTTGAAAACAGGGCGTTTGGTCACCCTAATATTAACGTTACCGTTCATAACTTCGAGAGAACATTCCCTGTTAGCTGGGGTTACATCTACCCCTGAAAAATAATAACATTCTGTTGTGGAGCATATGAATGTAGTAATCATGTCCTCACAAGCATGCCCGCTTTAATAAAACAAAACAGAAGCGTCACCTGACGACATTAACAGCTCAGCTCTCTCTGTGAACACACTTCTCTCTGAATAGCAGGTGTATTCCTTCACACGGCTGGGATTCCTCCGCTCCGATACTTAAACACACGGAACGGATTCAAGCTGCTGTGTGTGATGCTCCACAAACACACTCCGGCGCTCTCCTAAAGCCTCTGCTATCTTTGGCTGCATTCCTTCAACCATTTTTAAAGCAGCAGAATGTATTTTCTGAAATGGCTTGGCATTGTCCGTGAAGCGTCTTGGCAGGATGAAGTCTCCGTGGGATCGAGAGTAACAAAGCGAAGGATATGCTGATACAGCACAAAAACACATTTAATCATCATCATCAAAACAGACAGTAGGCCGCTTTCCAGAGCGCAGCGTCCACTCCAAACTGTCCATTCCCATCCTGATCCCCAGAGAATACGAGTTCATAAAACACCACTGAGGATAAAGTATGGAAAAGCTTTCCCATAATGCTATAAAGACAGGCTGGAAAAAAACATTCAGCACTAATTACGTTTTATGTGGTGTTTATGTACTACATATAAATAAGTTATTTTGATACTATTTCAACATATTAGTGGTTAGTGACAGGGGTTAGTGACAGAGGTTAGTTAGTGACAGGGGTTAGTTAGTGGCAGAGGTTAGTTAGTGGCAGAGGTTAATTAGTGACAGGGGTTAGTCAGTGACAGGTTAGTTAGTGGCAGAGGTTAGTTAGTGGCAGAGGTTAATTAGTGACAGGGGTTAGTCAGTGACAGGTTAGTTAGTGGCAGAGGTTAGTTAGTGGCAGAGGTTAGTTAGTGACAGGGGTTAGTGACAGAGGTTAGTTAGTGGCAGAGGTTAGTTAGTGGCAGAGGTTAATTAGTGACAGGGGTTAGTCAGTGACAGGTTAGTTAGTGGCAGAGGTTAGTTAGTGGCAGAGGTTAGTGACAGGGGTTAGTGACAGAGGTTAGTTAGTGGCAGAGGTTAATTAGTGACAGGGGTTAGTCAGTGACAGGTTAGTTAGTGGCAGAGGTTAATTAGTGACAGGGGTTAGTCAGTGACAGGTTAGTTAGTGGCAGAGGTTAGTTAGTGGCAGAGGTTAGTTAGTGACAGGGGTTAGTTAGTGGCAGAGGTTAGTCAGTGACAGGGGTTGGTTAGTCAGTGACAGGGGTTAGTTAGTGGCAGGGTTAGTTAGTGGCAGAGGTTAGTCAGTGACAGGGGTTAGTGGCAGGGGTTAGTGACAGGTTAGTTAGTGGCAGAGGTTAGTTAGTGACGGGTTAGTTAGTGGCAGAGGTTAGTCAGTGACAGGGGTTAGTCAGTGACAGGTTAGTTAGTGGCAGAGGTTAGTTAGTGGCAGAGGTTAGTTAGTGGCAGGGGTTAGTTAGTGACAGGGGTTAGTTAGTGGCAGAGGTTAGTCAGTGACAGGGGTTAGTCAGTGACAGAGGGGTTAGTTAGTTAGTGGCAGGGGTTAGTTAGTTAGTGGCAGTGGTTAGTGTTAGTGACAGTTAGTTAGTGACAGAGGTTAGTTAGTGACAGGTTAGTTAGTAGCATTTTAAATCCGGTAATGCTGATGATCGCAAACAAACCAGTTACAATCTCAGAAAATCCATCAAAGCCGCAAAAAGACAATATAAAAACAAAGTTGAAGATCAATTCAACACCAACGATGCAAGAAGTATGTGGCAGGGAATCAATAACATCACAGACTTTAAAGGGAATAAACCAGCTACGGTGAACATTGCCGCCTCTCTACCGGATGAGCTGAATAACTTTTATGCTCGTTTCGAGGCTCACAACACCGCCCACACAGAGCGCGCTCCCGCAGCTGCTGCAGGAGATGTGAGTGCACTCACCGTCTCAGTCGCGGATGTAACCCGATCCTTCCGACGAGTAAATATCCGGAAGGCTGCGGGTCCTGATGGCATCCCCGGCCGCGTGCTCCGAGCATGCGCATTACAACTAGCCGGTGTTTTCACAGACATTTTCAATCTCTCCCTCTGTCTGTCTGTGGTTCCCTCGTGCTTCAAAAAATCCACCATTGTGCCAATACCAAAGAAAAGCAAAACCACCTGCTTAAATGACTGGAGGCCCCGTTGCTCTCACACCCATCTTCAGCAAGTGCTTTGAGAGACTCATCAGAGATCACATCTGCTCTGTGCTGCCTTCATCATTGGATCCGCTACAATTTGCATATCGTAGTAACCGTTCTACAGGTGATGCTATTGCTTTCACCCTTCACCCTCTCTCCCACCTGGAAAACAAGAACACCTATGTGAGAATGCTGTTTGTGGACTACAGCTCAGCATTTAACACCATAGTGCCCACTACACTTGCTGCGAAGCTCCAGACTCTGGGACTAAACAGATCTCTGTGCAGCTGGATCCTGGACTTCCTGACAGGCAGAAGTCAGGTGGTCAGAATGGGCAACAACACATCATCCCCTCTGACCCTCAACACTGGTGCTCCTCAGGGCTGTGTCCTCAGCCCACTCCTGTACTCCCTGTACACACATGACTGTACAGCCACACACAGCTCCAACGTCATTGTCAAATTCGCCGATGACACAACGGTGATAGGCCTGATCACCGACAACGATGAGACGGCCTACAGAGAGGAGGTGAGCACTCTGACTAAATGGTGTCAGGAGAACCACCTCTCACTCAACACCAACAAGACCAAGGAGCTGGTGGTGGATTTCAGGAGACAGAGCAGAAAACACAAACCCATCACCATCGACAAGACACCAGTGGAGCGGGTTAACAGCTTTAAGTTCCTCGGTGTCAACATCAGTGAGGATCTCACCTGGTCCACACACACCGACGCAGTGCTGAAGAAGGCACATCAACGCTTCTCCTTCCTGAGACAGCTGAGGAAGTTTGGAATGAGCCCCAGCATCCTCAGATCCTTCTACACGTGCACCATAGAGAGCATCCTGACGGGCTGCATCACGGCCTGGTTCGGAAACAGCACCGCTGGCAACCGCAAAGCTCTGAAGAGGGTCGTGCGAACTGCCAGCCACATTGTTGGAGGTGAGCTTCCCTCCCTCCAGGACATCTACACCAGGCGGTGTGCAAGGAAGGCCCGGAGGATCATCAGTGACTCCAGCCACCCGTCCCCACAGACTGCTCTCTCTGCTGCCTCAGGAAGACGTCTCCGCAGCATCCGATCCCGCACTAGCCGACTTAGGGATAGCTTTTTCCCTCAGGCTATCAGACTATTGAACGCTCAAAATTAATACTCTCTACAGCATACTCCCACAATATGGCATGCCATACACCGCACTCAACTATAACAGTCAACACTGGACTATATACACACACTTCATTTATCACCGCACTATCTACCGGTTACCACTGGATACATCCGATGCACACTCATGACATTCTGTATCCAGTTCACATACAATCATCATCATTTTATACGTACAAATGTCAATAATGTAGAACGTGTACATTCTGTGTATAGTGTTTATTGTGTACAGTGCTTAATGTGTATATTCTGTGTATTGTGTTTAATGTGTATAGTGTTTAATGTGTAGTGTTTAATGTGTATAGTGTTTAATGTGTATAGTGTTTAATGTGTAGTGTTTAATGTGTATAGTATTTAATGTGTAGTGTTTAATGTGTATAGTGTTTAATGTGTACATTTTGTGTACAGTGCTTAATGTGTATATTCTGTGTATTGTGTTTAATGTGTATAGTGTTTAATGTGTAGTGTTTAATGTGTATTGTGTTTAATGTGTATAGTGTTTAATGTGTAGTGTTTAATGTGTATAGTGTTTAATGTGTAGTGTTTAATGTGTATATTATTTAATGTGTAGTGTTTAATGTGTATAGTGTTTAATGTGTACATTTTGTGTACAGTGCTTAATGTGTATATTCTGTGTATAGTGTTTAATGTGTATAGTGTTTAATGTGTATAGTATTTAATGTGTATAGTGTTTAATGTGTGTAGTGTTTAATGTGTATAGTGTTTAATGTGTATAGGGTCTAATGTGTATATATCTGTGTATAGTGTTTAATGTGTATAGTGTCTAATGTGTATATATCTGTGTATAGTGTTTAATGTGTATAGTGTTTAATGTGTATAGTGTTTAATGTGTATAGGGTCTAATGTGTATATATCTGTGTATAGTGTTTAATGTGTATAGTGTCTAATGTGTATAGTGTTTAATGTGTATAGTGTCTAATGTGTATAGTGTTTAATGTGTATAGTGTATAATGTGTATAGTGCTTAATGTGTATAGTGTTTAATGTGTATAGTGTATAATGTGTATAGTGTTTAATGTGTATAGTGTTTAATGTGTATAGTGCTTAGTGTTTAATGTGTAGTGTTTAATGTGTATAGTGCTTAGTGTTTAATGTGTATAGTGTTTAATGTGTATAGTGCTTAGTGTT
>JAGHMJ010003340.1:80000-85000 GCA_018749465.1 Paracanthobrama guichenoti
GGTGTTCCTGCATGGGCATCTGCCGGGAGTTGATCATGTGCTCTCCTTCCATCAGAGACTTCATGTCATGAATAACAAAAGGCTGTGAACAAGAAGATAAGCGTATGTTTTCAACAGGTATAAGCTAAGAAACATGCAGTCTTATGACTAGTCGAGACCAGCTCATTCAAGTCCAAATGCTTCAATATGATCTTGGACTGGGATTTGAGACGGACTCGAGTATGACCACACAGGCTGTAAACATTATGACAATATGACCTCTTTAAGAAAGGCACTACATTCTGCCATTTCTGTTTTTCTGCTTGAGTGTTGATTATTCCCCATATTCTCCATTGTTGCGGCTCCTCTCTTCCCAGTCTGTCAGTAACGCTCTGTTTAGTTCCTGAAGCCCCTCCTTCTGAAAAGCACACTGTGCTCTGATTGGTTGGCTGGAGCGGTGTGCTGTGATTGGTGTTTGGGAAATGCCCGGCCCCTCACCATAACCACCAGTCTCAGCACACGACTAACTAACTCAAGCAGGCCCCGCCCCTTTATTCTGCGTATGAATTATTATAATGAGGAATATTGTGAAAACTCAAGACTACAATGGAGCTGTTTCAGGAGTTCAGGACCACTGACACTGATAGAGAAGACCTGGAGCATCACACACTGAAGACATGCAAGTAATATCATGAGTGTCAGAATCCAATTCATAACGCAAGGTGCGCAACTGGGAGTAAACAGTTGAAACTAAAGGTTTTCTCTTTCAGATCAAGGTCAGTAGTATCTTGTTGAACAAGTTTGTTTTATCTACAGAAGGTACACTGAACAAAAACCTGGTGTAGGATTTCCTTTGAAACAATTTTCACTGAAAAATATTTTTTTTCTTACAGTGCACTGATGCATGAAACATCCAGTGTGACGGCACAAACATTGGTTGTGTCTGAAATCACATACTTCCCTACTTATAGTGTGCGAAAAGCAGTATGTGGCCCTATTTCACTGATCTGGAACTCACGGTGCAGGAGCTCTTAGGGCGTGTCCGAATCCACTGTTGCTAGTTTAACGACGGGATAAACGGTCGGCGCGTCCGGCTCATGATCCAAAAGGGTTGTGCCTCGTCTCTTAATGAGTCATGGGTGTGTTTTGGGCATAACGAGCAATAAACCAATCAGTGTCTCATCTCCCTTTCCCTTTAAAAGCCAGTTGTGCTCGCACCATGAGCGGATTCACTATTTACATGAGGAGAGACTGAACGCTTCTCCAGAGAGGAAGTGTGTGTGTGTGTGTGTGTGTGTGTGTGCTGCTGCGCGTCCCTGTGTGTGTAATAATCAGTGTGTGTGTGTGTGTGTGTGTGTGTGTTGCTGTGCATCCCTGTGTGTGTAATAATCAGTGTGTGTGTTTGTGTGTGTAATAATCAGTGTGTGTGAGTGTGTGTGTGTTTAATAATCAGTGTGTGTGTGTGTGTGTGTTGCTGTGCGTCCCTGTGTGTGTAATAATCTGAGTGTGTGTGTGTGTGTAATAATCAGTGTGTGTTGTGCACCTCCTATAGGCTCATATTACTAACACACCTTTAAATAACACACAGATACTGCACTATTGACTTTAGAGCAGGTTTGTGTTGGTCAATGGTCAGTGGTTTTCAGTTCCTCACAATAGCAGCGCTCCATCAATGCTCCTGATCACACCTGGTGTTCAGACCAGACGCCCATGGGTGAACAGATGCGCCAGTGCGTTTGATATTTAAACACCGTGGAGCTGGACGTGAACATGAGAACTGCGTCCGGCTGACACTAGCAGAACTCGCGTGGGATAGGGCCGGCAAAATAGGGCTGCATGATTATGACAAATATAAAAATGGTTGATTATTCCCTTGAAATTGTAATTGCGATTATTAATTACATTGAATAGCTTGATGCCACTGTTTGAAGCAACTGGATGCCATATCTTATATAAAAATAAAACACGTACGCTGAAAACGTTTCTGCAGCGCTACGGCTCATGTCAACTCTTCTTCGTTCACAGCGGGTAGTTCTAGGATCTAGGCATCGGGCGGTTCCCAGAGAACTGAATGTTCCCTACGGTGGCTCTCCTGGTCGCGTTCGCACCGCCAGTAACTCTGAAGTGACGTCAGCAGCGCTGCTTGTGACGGCGCTGAGAGTCTGAGCACACGCTCACATTCTCCGTCTTCATTAGCTTACGGTCGGTCTAATATGTTATGAGGCAGAACTGCTACACACAGGAAGTAGACATCATGTGAAAAAGTGTTAGCGTTATGATGGTGGATGTCCAATGCGGAGCAGAAATATGTAATCGTGTTGAGAACATCTATCACTGTTATTTGTTAGTGAGTTCATGGAGCTAATATCTATCTATAGGCTGTGTGCACGGATCTTTAAATATGACGGCTGCTGGCGTTTCTCGTGCGTTCGTCCAGTCCGCGTGTGCTTTCGTCACTGGTAGCTCCTGCTGTGCTGGGTTAGCAGTCGTGATTCGCCTCTCAGCGTAACATGCTCTAAACACACCTCTTAAAATAAGTACCTACTCAGAAGAGTATGTGATTTCAGACACAGCCATGAAGGAACCTCTACCGCCCCCTAGAGTCCCGGAGTTCACTACAGCAGCACTGTTCTATAGTGTTGACTTCAAAATACTGTTGAACAATAAGGCTTCCTAGATGATGATTGTGAAGCATGTCGTTCCACCTCAGACAGTAATATGACTTCTGCACAGTGTTTTCTGAAATCCCAAGCTGATCTTTGGTGGTTTTCGTGTCGAGTTTGCTGAGCGCTTGCAGGAGCGCATATGCCCCACATATAGATTTATATCTATACTTTCATATTTTCTTTCTGCAGTCTGTGCCTTTATAAATATTTCCCTCCGGAGAGCAGATGTTTGGTATCGCGCGCTGTGTTAGTCAAAACATGCATCGAACGGCCTTGGTCATATCTCCTGTTAAAGACACGTGATGAATTGAACTTATTTCTACCGTCAACAAAACAGAAAAGCTCAGTGGAGAGGCTTATTTTCTGACTTTCATTATTGCCATGTTTAATTAAATGTAAAATGCATTCTTTCAAATATTTTGCGAGTGCTATTCATAGGCCAATGCATATTAAATCATTTAGATGTCTTGAAATAATCTAAGAGTGAAACATGTATGTTGTGATTCGTCATGCACATACAGCACATGACGAAACATGGCGTGAGATGATCTGTGTGTGACCGCCGGTTAACGTTGGAAACCTGAATTTCTGCCTAGGCTACGCTTCAAGTGCACTTCATGTTGCGTCTAGACAGCTACGGCACTACCTATGATGGTTTTGAATGTCTGCGCCTGTGAAAGGATCTCAGTGATAAACATTTAACAATGTCCTGCTGTGCTTCTGTCCAGGTTGAGCTGTCTTTAGTGTGTAACCTCAGACACTGAAGTCCCCTCCAATAATTAGAAATGGCCAAATGCTTCAGTGGTCTAACCGCGCTCGTCAATGTCAAAATGATTGAGATGGCCAATCAAATCACAGTAGGCGGAGTTTACCAGTCAAAGAAGCAGAGCAAAGTGTGAAGTGTAGTGTTAATTTCATCAGCTATTTTATTATTTAGTCTCAAGCTGCGTTTGAAATCGAATACTTCTCTACTATATAGTATGCAAAAAACAGTACGCCAGCAGAGTAGTGTGTTCGAATTCATAGTGTTGGGAAAACAGTAGGCGGAAAAGAACCCGTACCTCACCACGGGTGTCCAGAGAGATTCTGAAGTGTGCATACGATGGACACTTTACTATCCCATGAGGCCATGGGAGAGGATTTATGAATGGACGTGGTCACATGATAACGACAGCATGGCTGATGCAGTACGTCCGGATTACATTCATACTATACAGAACACGGTCGTGAGGTTCGCTCAAATTCAAATGTCGTCCCTACTCACGGTTTCAGACGCAGTCTTAGTCCCGTGTCAAATGTTTTAGCTTTTATCATATTTATTCAACCATGTCCTGTTTTTCTTTAGTCAAGTTTTAGTCGACTAAATGTGTCATATTTTCGTCATGCTGTATTGATAATCCAGATTATTTTGCTCAAAATTATAATCACAAAGATACTGTCATTTGAGAAATGTATAAGCACAAATCAAGAGAATGCTGACCTATACGCATGGTTTATTTGACCTCATCTAGTTTAATGATTTATTATAGGCTGTTTATCATATATCATAGTCTACATTAATGTTGTTCTATTAAAGCAACAGCAAGAAAGACTTTGTATTGTCACACAGAGCTTGCGTCAGTGCAGTTCTTCAGCAAACACAATCGATCCATGTTTGGATTTATTACAGGTCATCACTGAAGGTCTGATGGCAGACTGAGTCGCACAAACGGCACAAGAGACAGAACACACACCGACTGAAGCATAAATGGAGTAAAATCTCAAATGGAGATGCTGAAATGCAGTAATTTACTTGTTTATTGGTGTTTTCCGATCATCCGCGCACACGAGAGAGAGAGACAGAGAGAGAGAGAGAGCATGTGCATGATTGCACAAGTTTGAGTAAAACACCGGATAGAATATGTGTTCTTTTGACAGGAAAGCACTGATTGGGGGATTTAAATGATTGAAATCTGGCAACCGCAAGCATGAACGCTCCTCTTTTCCCCCCCGACAAAACTAAAGGGTGATTTTGTGTAAATCAAATCAAGTCACCTTTATTTATACAGCGCTTTTAACAAGTCCAATTGTTTCAGAGCAGCTTCACATTGTTAACAGGAAAATAATGCAACAGAATCTGTACAGCCGTTCTGGTGAAACGGTGATGTTATCCAGCTCATTTCAGTATCATATAGTGTCAATGCGGGCAGATCGGTAATATAGATGAGATTTAGGAGTCCCCAACTGAGCAAGCCAAAAGCCAGAGGCAACGGTGGCAAGGAACCAAAACTCCTTCAGGGTCAGAATGGAGAAAAAAACCTTGGGAGAAACCAGGCTCAGTCGGGGTGCCAGTTCTCCTCTGGCCGATGATGGTCA
>JAGHMJ010003340.1:97500-137500 GCA_018749465.1 Paracanthobrama guichenoti
CACTGATAATACCAAACACTGACACTTCTGATGATCCTCAAGAGATTTGTTAGTTACACTATGTAACTTTTTCTGTTCAAAATTAACAAAATTAGTCAATGCATCATCAATGCTTTTTCCAAAACATGTTTATGAACTGATTCACTATGGTAAGTCTATTATAAGTGTTTATATTTTAGACCTGTCGGATGGTTTTGGCTGGAAATTGCGTACATGCATCTCTCGCCTGTGTGTCGCGCCATATCCGTAAATATAAAGTTGGCAGGGGTTAGTTAGTGACAGAGGTTGGTTAGTGACAGGGGTTAGTTAGTGACAGAGGTTAGTTAGTGGCAGAGGTTAGTTAGTGACAGAGGTTAGTTAGTGGCAGGGGTTAGTTAGTTACAGGGGTTAGTCAGTGGCAGGGGTTAGTCAGTGGCAGGGGTTAGTCAGTGGCAGGGGTTAGTTAGTTACAGGGGTTAGTTAGTGACAAGGGTTAGTCAGCGACAGGGGTTAGTTAGTGGCTGGGGTTAGTTACAGGGGTTAGTTAGTTAGTGACAGAGGTTGGTTAGTTAGTGGAAGAGGTTAGGTAGTGACAGGGGTTAGTTAGTGGAAGAGGTTAGTTAGTGAGGTTAGTTAGTGGCAGAGGTTAGTTAGTGAGGTTAGTTAGTGGCAGGGGTTAGTTAGTGGAAGAGGTTAGGTAGTGACAGGGGTTAGTTAGTGGAAGAGGTTAGTTAGTGAGGTTAGTTAGTGGCAGGGGTTAGTTAGTGGAAGAGGTTAGTTAGTGAGGTTAGTTAGTGGCAGGGGTTAGTTAGTGGAAGAGGTTAGTTAGTGGCAGGGGTTAGTTAGTGGAAGAGGTTAGTTAGTGAGGTTAGTTAGTGGCAGAGGTTAGTTAGTGAGGTTAGTTAGTGGCAGGGGTTAGTTAGTGGAAGAGGTTAGTTAGTGGAAGAGGTTAGGTAGTGACAGGGGTTAGTTAGTGGAAGAGGTTAGTTAGTGAGGTTAGTTAGTGGCAGGGGTTAGTTAGTGGAAGAGGTTAGTTAGTGGCAGGGGTTAGTTAGTGACAGAGGTTAGTAAGTGGAAAAGGTTAGTTAGTGACAGAGGTTAGTTAGTGGAAGAGGTTAGTTAGTGGCAGAGGTTAGTTGGTGACAGAGGTTAGTTGGTGACAGAGGTTAGTTAGTGGAAGAGGTTAGTTAGTGAGGTTAGTTAGTGGCAGGGGTTAGTTAGTGGAAGAGGTTAGTTAGCGAGGTTAGTTAGTGGCAGGGGTTAGTTAGTGACAGAGGTTAGTTAGTGGAAGAGGTTAGTTAGTGGCAGAGGTTAGTTAGTGGAAGAGGTTAGTTAGTGACAGAGGTTAGTTGGTGACAGAGGTTAGTTAGTGGAAGAGGTTAGTTAGTGAGGATAGTTAGTGGCAGGGGTTAGTTAGTGACAGAGGTTAGTTAGTGGAAGAGGTTAGTTAGTGGCAGAGGTTAGTTAGTGGAAGAGGTTAGTTAGTGACAGAGGTTAGTTGGTGACAGAGGTTAGTTAGTGGAAGAGGTTAGTTAGTGAGGATAGTTAGTGGCAGGGGTTAGTAGTGAAATAAGCAACATATTCATCTGCACAGAAACGCAGGTTCTTCCGCAAAATGCATGAAGTTTTGTTTTTTTAACCGCTTGAGGGACAAAAGTTACATTTTATTTTTAACAAGTTTACATTGTGGAAAATTTCACACAAATTCTGTCATCACTTATTCACCGTCATGTCATTCCAAATCAATGCATACTCCCATGGAACTTAAAGGACAAATCTGGAAAAACATTCTGACTGCTCTTTTCCATTCAATTATAGCAAATGGGCACTGAAGCATTCAGTCTTCAAAAAGCACACAAAGGTACCATACAGGGTTAACAGAAAAAAAAAAACTAAGACCATGAAAAAAACACATTTTTGTTGCTTTAAACAAAATAAACGCTACCTGAAATAGAATTATTATATTATACTTGATGTACTAAAATAACTAAAACAGAAATCAAAATGAATGAAAAGCTTTGTGTGAGGAACAGACAGATTTAAATCTCACCATGCAGTAACAATGTCTGATCTGTGAACAAACCGTTTCTGAGAGTGAGCTCTTGAATGAACCGTTTCAGTGAGTTCACTTCACTTCACCTGAAAAATGATTTGCTCACGGATCAGACGGATCCAGTTCTGGAGTTCAATGATGAGGTCGCAGCCGTTAACATGAATTCTGTTCCTCACACAAAGTTCCTGGATGACTTCTTCATTACTCAAATGCTCTTCATGGTTCTCTTAAGAACTGATCACTGAAAGGTGGAGGAACCAAAACTGGTTCTTCTATGGCATCTCAGATTCTTTTTGAAGCTTGAAAGCTTCGATCCCATTCGTTGCATGTCAAAGAGCGATCTGTAGCGTTCACAAAACAAACTAATATGGGTCGATAATGAAAGATTTGTACTATTCTGCTAACTTTATTTACATCAGGTCAGAAATACTCAGTGCTTTAAATCCATGCTGGGTAGTTAGTTATGCTTTAATCTAGAGGCTCTTTGAGAGATTCCCATTCAAACATGCCCCTCGAGTCATTACGCACCCAAAGATAACCTGCGCTCTCATGATAGCAGGCTTTATCTAAATCATATATCATTAGGACAGACAAGAAGGGCCTGCTTTGGACTTTGGCCAGAAAACAATTCTTGTTAGTCTTAGTCTTGACACAAGGTCATTAATAAGTGGAGAATGCATGTGCAAATATTATGAAAACCCAAGCACAACACAGAATACGCTTCTAAACCAGCTTTAACCAGAGAGCAGATTTCCATCGGTGTGTTTAAAGTGGAAACAATACAGGGTGCAAAAAGACGTTGACTATCTATTTTTGGTAGACATTTTCATATACTTGTGTAGTCAAAGAGCCGCTCCATGCAGTATTTTTAGTATGTAAAAAAATACATAGCGATGTGAGAACTATGCACACAGGAAAGAGCCTTTAAAAGAGGATGTTTTTCATGCATTTACTCAGCCTCTCGATCACTCCACTTTTAAATTTAGAAACATCGTAGGCCAAAAATATATATAGTGAGGTGCAACACCATGGCTTTGTATTGTTAAACAATAAATGAGTTAACCCGGTTGGCTGAACCCATCTTTAAGCATTGTTAAGTGACGGGGCCGTGGAACAATGCCAGCTTCTCTTGTGGTCCAACCATTTTTAGTAAAGCCATAGTAGGAACATCCCAAATTTAGTACGTTCCGAAGTGTATATTTCAGACAAACACACATAAAGCAGTTCTGGCGAAGTCCTTTGATTCTTCAGAGAAAGCAGCACAGCGAGCGGGGATGTGGTTAGCCACCAAATTTGCATTTTTTTAAAGGATCATCCTGTTGCAAACGCACACATCAACGCTTTTCATACACGTTTGGTGTGATGCTATCTACACTAGCGTTCAGAAGTTTTATTTGATCAAAAGATTTTAAAACAGTGTAAATCAGCTGTTCTCTCTGTGAATATATAGTAAAGTGTGATTTATTCCTGTAAATGTTCAGCATCATTACTCCAGTCTTCAGTGTCACATGAGCCTTCTGAGGATTTGATGCTCAACACACATTTAGTGTTGAAAACGGTTGTGTAAAACATTTTATTAGGATTCTTTGGTGGATAGAAAGTTCAAAAGAACAGCATTGATTTGAAATAGAATCGTTTGTAACATTATAAATATCAGTTTAATGCGTCCTTGATGAATAAAAGCATTAAAAACCGACTGACCCCAAGCGTTTGAGCGGTAGCGCATATAATACATTTGTTTAAAGACGGTGTTAAGTGCGTATGTGGAGCTCTTTTTAAGTTTCTGTGAGATGTATCATGAAAACCACAGTGTGTGGGAGATGTGAGCACCTGAGATGTCTGGGTCACCCACTCAAATGATTATTCTTATTGAGACATATCTTTCTGCCCATACATATTTCTGCCACAATGGAAACTTGCCGAGTTTTGTGGTTGAAGTGACAGACATATTTCTGTGCATCAGAGCATCAGGCAGGGCATTTTCAGCCCTCATCTGCATGTCTGAGAACGAATTCGATGTTCTAAATTTGTCAGAATGACTGGAAGAGCATCACGTCTTCAGGTTATTAATGCATCTGATTGTTCACAGCTCTTCTCTATCAAACGTGTGTGTGTGTGTGTGTGTGGGTGCTGTGGTGTGCTGGTTAAAGATCTGAGCTGGAAAGTGAAAAGTGGTGAGTTTGAACACCACAGGAGCCCTTGAGTGAGACGCTGAGCTCCGGCTGCTCCTGTGGGATTGTGCACTGTAAAATCCAACAGTGATTCGAACTTAATTGTAAAAATCTGTACTAATCACATACCATGCCTTGTTTACTCAGAAAACCCAAGTTAAGATTAATGGATTGGTTTGAGTGCCGTTTTGAAGATGAACGAGGGACTTACGGGACTGGAACGACACGAGGGCGAGTGAATGATAGAGTTTTCATTTTTAAGTGAACTATCCCTTTAAGAGTGAGAGAAGTTGAGGCCGTACCTTGCAGCCCTCGCAGGCATGAACGCCGTAATGGAAGCCCGAGGCCTTGTCTCCACACACACGACACTCGATGTTCAGCGCTGAGGCGGACGGATCTTCGGGAGCTTTGGAAAATGGCAGGCTGTTTTCGGCAAACTGCGGAGGAGACTCGGGTTCGAGTTTGATCGAGTCTGAAACGGAGCAGGATGAGAGTCTAATCAAAGCACATTGCTACTTAGTCGTATTGTCATGTATAACGGGAAAACTAAAAGAGTTGAATGAATAGTTTGCTCTATAATTAAAAATACACACGTTCATGTTTTTAAAAGAGGCTGCGTTTATTTGATCAAAAATACTTATTCCAATGCAAAATAATAAGTATGTGAATGATTTTTAAAATGTCATTTTTCAGCATCATTACTCCAGTCTTCAGTGTCACATGACCCTTCAGAAATCATTCTAGTAACATGACTTGTGTGTGTTAAGGATGGCATTACTCTGTGACTGGTGTGCTCTGTATCCGCTCTCCTCGGCGGTGTAGCTGCTCTCGTGAGCTCTGTAGATGCTCTCCTGCATCCTGTAGCTCTCCTGCGTCCTGTAGTTGTACATGTGCGTCAGATCCATCATGTGCGGCGTCTCGCTCTGCGGCGGACTCGGCTCATACTCGATGCCGGATATGGTGGTGTAGTCCAGCGTGGAGTAGGGTTTCATGTCCAGCGAGTGCGAGCTGTCGTCCAGTTCGTCCAGTTCCAGAGCGCTCAGGCCGAATCCCACGGGCCAGGCAAACGTCTGCGTGTCCACCATATCTGCCAAAGAGAGAGCCACTGCAGAATGAGGCCAAAGGCAAATCTGTGTTCTAGAGAGAACATCAACAACATCAACACACAACAGCATTTCCAAGATCATTCTCAGCCCGCTGTTTTCCCAAGCTACATCATGTTTGTGCGTCACTGCTTTTGTGATTTTGGCCAAAATACAATATACACTACACTGAGAATGACTGTGGGAGGTTTTTAAAGTGTATTTTTATATGGGTCTAAATGAAGATCATGGTTTTGTTCAGTTTGTCAAACACTCCCCATAAAACTTTTTTTTTGGTATTTTGCCTTGATGTGCAGAACACACTGGCCAGCTTTACTGACCGCAGAAATTATGGTGGGTTTTATTTATTTTTCTGATGTTTTTCAGAAAATATGATGCATATTTTTAAAAGACATTACTAACAGGATAACGCGGGTCATGTAATCAGATCAAGTAAAGAGTAAAGTAACTTCCCCAACACTGTAAAATACAACATTCTAACTAACACTTTTAGTTAACTTTACTTAAAGGTGCAATATGTAAAAAAAAAAAAATCAGTAAAATATCCAAAAACCACTAGGCCAGTGTTATACATTTTGTTCAACTGTATTGTCCAACTATTTGTAAATCGTGAGAAAGTTGCTATTTATCCACGTGTCGATGACATCATATCCGCGTTCGGTTCCCGGTGTTATTCTGCAGAAGCGCTTTACTCTCACTGCGGTGTGAACGAGTGTCATAGCAGCCGCGAGCGAACGCTCAGAGTAACGTCGTAACATCATTCTCCACACACTCAGATGTGTCTAATATGATGAACAGAGCTGCGTTCCCTCATACTCATGATGGGAAAAGAGGAAACGGCGCCGGTGACTGTGGCATAATAAAAGTCCCGCTGCCCGCGAGGCGTGTGTCGCGTTCATCTCATTAACAATCGCTCCGGCGGCCTCGCTCAGCTCCACAACACTCGGTCCTGCTCCGCTTCACACTACAGTAACGTTAATAATCACATCCATGAACATGATCTCTGCCCGAGTCCTATCCCGAGTCTTTCCCACCGGCTGTGAGGGGAAGACCACACGTCCCGAGATTCTGTGCTCAAACTCGGCGTCATCAAACTACGCCTTTGTTTTGAACTGGCGATCTCTAGCGGACGGAAAAGTTACATAGTGCACCTTTAATGTCTTAATTTAAATGTAAAAATCTGGTACTATTCACATACTATGCCTTGTTTACTCAGAAAGTGAAGATTAATGGATTGGTTTGAATGCCAATTTTTGAGGCGGGGCAATTCTTAATAGACGTTTCCCTCACGTCCTCCACTTGTTTGTATTCACTCATTTCCCAAAGTCATCTTGAATGTTCAATTGTCAATACAACTTAAACATTTGAGAGAACATCACATAAGCTGACTTCATAAACTAATGTTGATTTTCTAAAATGTTGAGTATATTGAGTATATTCATATAAAATGTTGAATAATATATAACTTGAGTTATATATATATATATATATATATATATATATATATATAAATAAACACTGCGTGTTGCAGTGTCACAGATTTTACTGCAGAGTAGGTGTGATAAAATCTAAAGTCTAAATCTAAAATGTTTTTGTTTGAAGTCACCATTATGGAGATCAGTGTTCCTTTGGTTAGGCATTTATATTATTGTAATTCTCTTCTTATTGATGCAGCGATGCAACAAGAAATCAGTTATTTGGTTTTCAAAGGAAGGGAAGTATTTTATATATATATATGTGTGTGTGTGTGTGTGTGTTTGTGTGTGTGTGTGTGATGTATAACAACTATATTTCTTGTCAAATAATGTTCTTTTAAAATGTTTTTGCTAACACATGTCACAAACACATGTGAACCGGTTGATATAATCCCTCTATATTTGTGACAATATCTTGCAATCGATCATGCTTGAGTCACACACACACACTTCAGCATTAAGCATGCAAAACACAACAATGAGAACAATTACATTTTATTTAAAGTAAATGATCTCTCAGCTACCAGAGCTCCTGTGTAAGTGAACTATACTAACTGAGCATTTGTCAGCACAACATCGTTTTTAAAGTCTAACTAATTCGATTTTACAGTGTAATAAACTAAATTAAAAATTGACAAATGTTTTAGTTTTATTTTAATTCTACTTTCATATTACAGCTAATTTAGCTTTTGTTTATTGTGAAATTAGTTTATTCTGTACAATTGCAAAAAAATATTACACTGGCTGAAAAAATAAAATAAACAGATCTTGATCCTACCCTAACCCTATAGTAAGAACATGTAGTTAATATTACTCAGTACTGAAATATATAATTACACTGTAACACGGACACGTTGATATAAAGTGTAACCTGTGCCCTTGTTACAATGTATTTACACATATAAGAGCAGCATAATATTAATTTACTACATGCACTTACTATGGGTTTTGGTTTAGTGTTAGTTGCTTGTAATTATGCATAATTTACTATGGTAAGCACGTGCAACAAGGACACTGTAAAATAATGATAATTTACCATGGTAAAGTCATAGTAATTTTGCTTACAGAGCAATCAATGACTGCAATATACTTACTGCTGTTTTAAAAGATGTTTTATCTTGAAATCTTGTTACTGTCAAATTTCAATGTAAACATTTACTTTAATAGCTTTGCTGCTTGATTTAATATGTTTGGGGATTTATCCCGTGTGATTTGATTTAGACGTCCGCAGAACGCCCATCGACGGCAGATGATAATGATAAATTCTGGCTTAATCTGCCACATTTATATGATAGTGTAAATGGTAATTATTGTGTATTGTCCCAGATAAACACAAATGCGCAGTACTGTACAGGATATCAGCATTGTGCAAACGCCTCGAGTGTCATCAGAGGAAACATTTGTTCAAAGACATCAATTCAGGTAAAAGGGCTCCAGCACGAAACGCTGCGTTTATGAAGAATCAACACCTCAGATATCACAAGACGTGCTAGCGTAAATGCAAGCGTGTAAAAGCAGCTAAAACGTCAAAGTGAGTTACTCACACATAGACATATCACCAGTGTGGTTATTAGCTGAGAGACACACCTAAAGCATGGAGTTAAAGGTGAAGTGTGTAATATATTCACTGTTAAAATACTTAAAATATGTCGAGATAACTACAGTATTCTGACCCCAAACATTTGAACGTACTATGTCTTGCTCTGTATTTCCCAGAAAAGCGTAACGCTGCATGCTTTCAAAACACTGATGTGTTTGTTTGAGCATCACCAGCAGCCTGTTAGGAAGTCTTCTGGAAACCGGTTTAAAAACTATTCATTTCACGTCTCCTAATGGTGCAGAAATCATTCTCTCTATCAGTGTCAGTGTTCCTGAACTCCTGAAACGCCTCCATTGTCGTCTTGAGTTTTCCTCCGGGAACCAACACGGCACAATATTCCTCATTATAATAATTAATACGCAGAATAAAGGGGCGGGGCCTGCTTGAGTTAGTTAGTCGTGTGTTGAAACTGCCGGTTATGGTAAGGGGCGGGGCATTTCCCAAACACCAATCACAACACACCGCTCCAGCCGACCAATCAGAGCACAGTGTGCTTTTCAGAAGGAGGGGCTTCAGGAACTAAACAGAGAGTTACTGACAGACTGGGAAGAGAGGAGCCGCAACAATGGAGAATATGAGGAATAATCAACACTCAAGAAGGAAAAGACTGGCCTCTAAAATATTCATAAAAATACATATATTACTGTGTTTACAAGTCATCTTTCACGTCTGTGTTCCTCTCGATAAACCTCGTTTTACAGGTGCTCAGATTTACGGTTTAATCCGAGCACAGCTTTGGCTGTAAAACTGAGCGACGCGCTCCTTCTGTTCTCAACAGCATGGCCGATCCCTCGTAGGCGTTGTATTACAATGTTTGTAGAGTCACCTGCTAGTAAAGTGCATGGTTCAGTGTGCGTTTGTGTCCCAATGGTTTTTACTCATTCATTTTAAAGACACTTCTGTAAGGTTTCAGAGCCAGGCAGACGTGCCAAATATAGGCTACACAGATTCAGAGAGAAAGTGCCACAGAGTAAAGACTGTAGTTGATAATAAACTGAAGTCTAACAGGGTTAGCCCATCAATGGCTTCACAAACAGTTCATTCCTCTATCGACCCTGTGCGAAATGCGTTATATAATGAAGGTCGATGGTTGTGTAAAACCACATGTTCCTCTACAAAAGTAGAGTATCTGTAACAATAAATGGCTTTCGTGGATAAAACCTACAGCTCACATAGATTAAGCAGTTCTGGTCTTGTCCGGATGACACAAAGAGCTTTAAATGTAAAGGTTTCACACCCAAAAATCTTTCATCGCCCGACTGGAACAGCAGCTTTCAGTTCATGCTGAACATGAGCACATTCAGAAGGATTCCAGCTTGGAAAGCTTCCCAATGACTTCCCAAAAATACCAACACATTCCGATCGGAATGCGATCGCCCCGACGATCACCCCGCGACCAATTGTCTTTAGTCAGGCGGGAGAGCAGCTTTTCTTCATATAGTGAGCTGAAGAACTGTCTATTCTTAGGAAAGTTTCCGTTCATAACATGCCCATTTTGAAATGTGGTAAACATCATTTGCTCTAGTTGGCAAACGAAATTTACTTTAACTCTCCTACACTTCTCCTCTGACTCAAGTGGTTGAAAACCTTGAGATATTTTGGTTGAAACCACAAGCCCAGAAATATAAGGTCAAACCGGTATTGCTTTTTCTGCACACCACAGTGTTTTTTTCTGTGAATATGGACTATATCTACAGCCCATCACCAGATCTTCATCACGTAAATCTCTGAGAAACACTGGGGTCGGCGCACGTTTCATTGGCCTAAAATGTTTGCATTGATATGACGTGCGAGTTGAACGTAACAATACATGATAAATTGTCAAGTTAATGCCTTGTGTCTTAACAAAAGACAACACACACCACGTGAACCGACCGCGTCCTTCAGCCAAGTCTGATCTTGCACTGAATGTCAGACAAAACACGGAGTCTAAGAGCGGCAGATGCATCCGTACCATAGTTTTACTGGTATAAATGGCTGTATTTTGGTCGTTTCAGAGCAGTTTGTCTCTGTGTAGAGAACGGACATTGTGTTTAAACGGTTAACTTTATTTTACAGTGTCCTTGTTACATGTTACAACTAACCCTAAACCTATAGTAAGTGCACACACACACACACGCTCAAACGCTTTTGATCGGTGAGATTCTTCATGTTTTTACAGCAAGTCTCACCAAGGCTGCATTCATTTTATTCAAAATACAACAAATTAAAATGTAAAATAACTGTTCTCTATGTGAATATAGTGTAATTTATTCCTGTACATTACTCCAGCCTTCAGAGTCACGTGACCCTTCAGAAATCACTCTCATATGAGGATCTTTGATACGGTTATGATTATTATCAGTGTTTCTCAGGATTCTCTGATGAACTGACAGTTCAAAAGAACAGCATTTATCTGAAATAGAATCGTTTGTCACATTATAACGGTCTTTACTGTCACTTTAGATCAATTTAATGCGTCCTTGATGAATAAAAGTATTAATTTCCCCCCAAAAAATATATAATTACTGACCTAAAACTTTTGAATTGATCTAAAGTGATAATATATATTTTTTTATATATAAAAATAATGCAGCTTTGATGAGCATAAGAAACTTCTGAAAACATTGACAATCCGGTTAGACTTTATTTGACGGTGTCGTTGTTACAGTGTAATTATATATTTAAGTATTGAGTAATATTGATGAATCACATGTACGTACTCTAGGGTTAGGGGTTGGTTGAGGTTGCATGTAATGATGCATCATTTACTGTTATTACTATAGTAAGTGTATGTAATATATGCAACAAGGGCACTGTAAAGTAAAGTGTTACCAGAAACTTTTGAAAGGCAGTTTAATTAATATCACTCAGTACTAAAATATATAATCACACTGTAACAATGAGGACTGAAAGAAAGAGCAGCTAGAGTCAGTGTTATACTTGACTGATGTTAGAAAGTCAAGCAAAGCCTCGGCATGTGAAATCCTTTCCACAGGGACACGATTGCAACAGGACTGATGTTTTTCACTGATATTTCCTAAGAACATCAAATAAACGCCAAGCCAGAAAAGAGTGAGGCCACAACATTTTCACATGTCTCTGAAAAAACACCTCGAGCAAGAGCGAGCGCCGAATACAGCCCCAAAAATCAGTTCAATGGCGTTCTGTATAAAAGGCTTCTCGCCTCAAATGATTGCATAAGACTTTCATGTTGGGCTATTTTTCTAGTTATAAACGAGCTGCTTAATTCATAAAATTGAATTACGAGTGCAGGAAAATATGAAAGCTCACTTACAAGTTTGCTCAAATGTGATTTGTGAAGTGCTCGACGTCACACAGGCCTCGTGCGGCACTGAAGAGACGGCGAGAGCACAGGAAGAACCTGCTCGGCCACATTCATCCTCCAGGCTTCTGTTTCCTCAAACCTTTCCCAATGGCGATTCTACGAATGATAACACGGCTCAAAATCTGATAAAAGGGTGTAACTCTTATTTTGTGTATTTCTCAAAACTCAGCTTGATTATATGGAACCACTTCTCTCATTATTTACCCTGTTGTTTGTTTCTGTGAAACACAAGAGGAAATGTTCCTGTCAGAAACGCCGTAGAAGAGCCCCGGTGTGCACTAATGGATCTCATTGTCACTCCTCATACGGGACGATGTGAAATCATGCCAGATTTGAGCGTGAATAAACCACCAATGTGCTTGGGTGACATGAGCTGCGTGAAGATTGTTCTGAATTTTCCATTTACTAACACACTGTCAGGGAAAAATCCATAGGGAAACAGAAACGGTACCGGTGATTTTCTCGCAGGACATTTTCTGTTAAACGTAGAGACATTTCCTCTTACCCTGGAACACAACTCACACTAAAACACTTCATGTTCTCACAGTTTGGGCCCTGCGCTATATTGCCAAATACGATTTGCCATCACAAATTTTTATCTTTTGTCAAATCGACTTAGATAATTAATGTAATTCAGATAACAGATTTATTTCAAATGAACTCAAAATTTTAAGGCAACCAGGTAACTTACATACTTGCGTATAATTTTTTACAGTGCAAGGCTAATATACATTATGACCTAATATTGTGTTGGTCCCAAAACAGCCCTGACCCGTCACACTGTGTGACCCCTTTCTATCAGAACCAGCATTAACTTCTTGAGCAGTTTGAGCTCCAGTAGCTCGTCTGTTTGATCGGACCACACGGGCCAGCCTTCGCTCCCCACGTGCATCAATGGGCCTTGGCCGCCCATGACCCTGTGTCCGGTTCTCCACTGTTCCTTCCTTGGAGCACTTTTGATAGATCCTGACCACTGCAGACCGGGAACACCCCACAAGAGCTGCAGTTCTGGAGATGCTCTGACCCAGTCGTCTAGCCATCACAATCTGGCCCTTGTCAAACTCGCTCAAATCCTTACGCTTGCCCATTTTTCCTGCTTCTAACACATCAACTTTGAGGACAAAATGTTCACTTGCTGCCTAATATATCCCACCCACTAACAGGAGCCGTGAGGAAGAGATCATCAGTGTTATTCACTGGTCATAATGTTATGCCTGATTGGTATATATAGGTTAATATTTGGCATTTTTAACCCTTTTTGCCAAAAATGCCAAAAATGAATTAAATTTAATAAATTAAATTTTGGTTCGATAATATTGCACAAAAATACTATTTAAATTTTTTATATGAAATATATATTTTCACATTTTACTCTAAAACTGCAAGAAAAATCAAAGCCATAAATCCAAGCAGGCTGTGTTCCAGATGTGAGGTTGATCGCTCAGTAAATGAGCTATAAACCTATTTTACAGTTTCAAGTTCAAATGATTATTTTCATTACTAATTTTCATTGTCACAGTTTTGAGTGTGAATGAAAGCATGAATATATGAAATGAGCTGCATAAATCTATTTTTACAGAACAAAAACCAGAATTATTTAATATAATTTATATAAGTTCCATCTAAGTCAAACCAAACATGATTCAGACACAGATATAATAACACTATAGTTCATTTCTGTAAGTGAGGACAGCACAATAAAGTCAACTGTGACATATCATACCCAAACATTCTTCATACAGTGACTACCAGTAAAGATTTGTGCCTGAAATGATCCAGACACTTTGACCTGAGCATGTGTTTGTTCTTTAATGTGACCTCTGACCCCACAGACTGAACAAGCTAAATTGGTATCATCTAATTGTGTCCTTAAATCTAACAGCTGATTGGTTGATTGTGATCCATTACATCCCTTTCTATCAAAGTTATCTGACATTATCAAGATGAGTTTGTTCTTGTCATATTTTATTACCATCTTCTAAACTATAGCGAGTAAACTGTGATAATGTGAGAAGTGTTGAACGTGTCTGAATAAGTTCAAATGATTTTTGTCTAATATAGTAAATATGATGTATTATTTAATTTCAGCTACTGTTATGCATGTCATATATTCTTTACATCAGCCACCTTCTCTCTAAGATATCATAACAATCAATATCGCTGGTTTGAGGTTTGCATGAATAACAATTTTCATTTCCTTTAATCTACAGAAGTTGAGACAAGCATCACTTGATGCAACTCTTTCCTCAGAAGGCTGGAGGAGTGAGTCGTGGGCGGCGGAGAAAGAGAGAGAGAGGGAGGGGGAGACCCAGCCTGACTTCCTGACCTCAGCTTCAGCTCCCTCCTGACCCCTGCCCTCTCACTATGAGTCCCTACCCAGACAGTAAAGTCGTCTGGACGCCCACTCGGCTACTACTGATTTTGCGAAGCATGCATGTGCCACTTTGATGCAGGTGACACTTACTACACATCTCTGACCACATTTCAGGTAGACTGGAATGAATCCCTCCACCATGGCACGAGTGGACCCTGATTTATTTTTCTGACAAATGTTCATAAATGAGCTCAGCGGGGGAATTTTGCGGGGGAGTTCACATGCATAAAGCAAGTCATCAGTATTTATGATGCATAACATTATAACATTTCTAAACGTACACTGTGATGAATGAATGAGGACCAGTAAAGCACTAACGGAAATATTTCAGAAAAGCACCAAAAATATTGAAAACTAATTTATTCGCCCTCACGTCATTACAAACTTACAGGAATATTAATTTTTTTTTTTTTTTTGTAAGTCAATAGCAACCAAAATGGTTTGGTTACCAACATTCGTCGAAATATCTTTGCATTGTATTTTGGAGAAGAAAAGTGTTTCAGGTTTGGAGCAACATGAGCCCATCTGGCAATGTCGGTAACACTTTAGTTTAGGGTCCAGTTCTCACTATTAAGTTGCTTATTATCATGCAAATTACTAGGATATTTATATAAAGCACATCTTAATGCATGACCATATTCTACATCTCTTGATACCCAAACTTAAACACTACCAAAAAATACCTTACTAACTATTAAATAGGCAAAAATCATAGTTAATAATAATGTGTCCACCGTACTAAAGTGTTACCCAAACGTTTGGGACCCACTTTATATTAGGTGGCCTTAACTACTATCTACTAACATTTAAATTAATCATTTAATACAATGCACTTAATGTTTTTACATTGTACTTGCATTTTAAAAATTACCTGCATGTAATGACATCTGTAATTAGTTCCTGTAGTTTCATAATTACACTGTTGACACTTTCATTACACCTAACCCTACCCTTAACTTACCCACACCACCACACCTGTCCCTAACTTTACCCTTAACTTACCCACACCACCACACCTGTCCCTAACTTTACCCTTAACTTACCCACACCACCACACCTGTCCCTAACTTTACCCTTAACTTACCCACACTACCACACCTGTCCCTAACTTTACCCTTAACTTACCCACACCACCACACCTGTCCCTAACTTTACCCTTAACTTACCCACACCACCACACCTGTCCCTAACTTTACCCTTAACTTACCCACACTACCACACCTGTCCCTAACTTTACCCTTAAACTTACCCACACCACCACACCTGTCCCTAACTTTACCCTTAAACTTACCCGCACCACCACACCTGTCCTAACTTTACCCTTAAACTTACCCACACCACCACACCCGTCCCTAACTTTACCCTTAAACTTACCCACACCACAACACCCGTCCCTAACTTTACCCTTAAACTTACCCACAACACCACACCTGTCCCTAACCCTACCCTTAAACTTACCCACACCACCACACCTGTCCCTAACTTTACCCTTAAACTTACCCACACCACCACACCTGTCCCTAACTTTACCCTTAAACTTACCCACACCACCACACCTGTCCCTAACTTTACCCTTAAACTTACCCGCACCACCACACCTGTCCCTAACTTTACCCTTAAACTTACCCGCACCACCACACCCGTCCCTAACTTTACCCTTAAACTTACCCACACCACCACACCCGTCCCTAACTTTACCCTTAAACTTACCCACACCATCACACCCGTCCCTAACTTTACCCTTAAACTTACCCACAACACCACACCTGTCCCTAACCCTACCCTTAAACTTACCCATCCCACCTGTCCCTAACTTTACCCTTAAACTTACCCATCCCACCTGTCCCTAACTTTACTCTTAAACTTACCCACAACACCACACCTGTCCCTAACTTTACCCTTAAACTTACCCATCCCACCTGTCCCTAACTTTACTCTTAAACTTACCCACAACACCACACCTGTCCCTAACTTTACCCTTAAACTTACCCACACCACCACACCTGTCCCTGACTTTACCCTTAAACTTACCCATCCCACCTGTCCCTAACTTTACCCTTAAACTTCCCCACACCACCACACCTGTCCCTAACTTTACCCTTAAACTTACCCACACCACCACACCTGTCCCTAACCCTACCCTTAAACTTACCCACACCACCACACCTGTCCCTAACTTTACCCTTTAAACTTACCCGCACCACCACACCTGTCCCTAACTTTACCCTTAAACTTACCCGCACCACCACACCTGTCCCTAACTTTACCCTTAAACTTACCCACACCACCACACCTGTCCCTAACTTTACCCTTAAACTTACCCACACCACCACACCTGTCCCTAACTTTACCCTTAAAACTTACCCACACCACCACACCTGTCCCTAACTTTACCCTTAAACTTACCCACACCACCACACCCGTCCCTAACTTTACCCTTAAACTTACCCACACCACCACACCTGTCCCTAACTTTACCCTTAAACTTACCCACACCACCACACCTGTCCCTAACTTTACCCTTAAACTTACCCACACCACCACACCTGTCCCTAACTTTACCTGTATCCCACCTCAATATCAGCAAAAGTGTTTTGCAATACAATATGAACACAATAACTACATTGTACTTATATTTTGATGTAAGTACATAGTAGTTATGGGGACCAAATATAAAGTAGGACCAACGTCCTTCCAGTAACATTAATAGAATGATCATTCAAAGTGTAAAATGTAACTACTTGTTTCAGAACGCTCCGAGAACATTCAAATGTGACGTTCCCATGTCTGAAGAATGATATAATGTCATGTTTCCTGAACGTTCCAACAACCAAGAAGAAACATGCAATAACATTTTAAAAACGTTCTTAGAACTTTAAAAAAAAAAAAAAATGAGATTTTTAATTTTTGTATGAACACTCCTTTCAAAGCAATTAATCATCATTCTGAAATTCAGTGCATTTAAATTTTTCAAGAATGGCAGCTTGACATACTGATCTGTAACTAATTTAATGAAAAAATCTTGTGACAGTCGCAACACTTTGGTCGATAGCTGTCCAGACGATATGACAAGTTTCAATTCACAGTTGTAACAGGAACACAGACTTGCATCTAAACCGAGACATGTTATAAAAGCACATCCAACAAAACCAGAAACAGCACGGCAGCTCACCCTCAACAGCCAGAGCTTTTCCTGAGGGAAGATCCTCAATGGTTTGATGAAGTGAGATCGGCACACTGAACTTTTGACTTGAGCGAATGGGCAAGTGAGTGGCTATTTCTGTGGTTCTAATAAATTTAACAGGAACTAAAGCATTTTTTGGCTGGTTTTGACACTTCACAGTCTCAGCAAAAGTGCAGACAGCTAAGTATCATGTGGTCCTGCTATGAGGTGTAAGGCTAGCCAGATGACTTCCTGTTGCTTCATTCTCACTCAAAATTGTGCTGGTTCCACTTCTCTTCACAGAAGAGTGTCGATACGAGCTGTGCTTCTAATAAACAGACAGCGAGAGGAAAACTCAAGTTAGGCTGTTCACGTGTTGCCAGCCGTCTTAATTAGAGTGGCCATTTCCATAACCCCAAAAAGGAGGACACTTTGCAGCATTTAGTGAGGCAAGAATAATCGCATAGGACTCAGGTGTACTCACAACTACAATACAGTTGTGTCCATCATATCGATGCTATCGTGATACAGAGATTCTGAAATCACTACTCTATTCAATGCCAGACTATTTGATCTACGATATATCTTGATGTAGACCTGTGTGTAACAGAAGAGACAAAAAAAAGTTTGTTCACAGTATTTGTTTATTTTTCAAAAACTGTCCACTGAAATGAACCTGTCTTGCCAAGTGCTGTGCCTGAAAACATAACATTTCTGGACTTCTGGAAATAACAGAAATACATAAACAAATAATGAATGCGAAAAATAAATAAATACACATTTCAGTTCTTAACACAGAAGTAGGCTACACCCTCTGCAGCAGCTCAGGCAGCTCTTTAAGAACTGAAATGTATATTTATTATGTGTCACATTCATTATTTGTTATACTGTATGACTGCTGATGCTTGACTGCATGAGCGGAGATTTTGTCATCCTGAGGTGATGTTGCTTCTCGAAAAAATGACGGGCGTGGTTTAGCGAGGGCTGACGTTTCGGCATGTTAACGATAGGACGTAGCCAGCACGTCGTGGGGGCTTGTTTACGTTTTTAACCAATGATATATCAGATATTTATTTGATTGACACCGCTTTCAGCCGACCAGAGATCTTATGGCATTAGACGCTGTGCTGCTGCGACAATAAAGATTCTAGAGCAGGGCTTTTTAAGGCCGATTCAGTGCGACTCCAAAAAGGAGGACAAATGAGTGTCCGGCTTGAGGCTGCACCGGACGCCGGACAGGGGGCTTAAAATCTGGACTGTCCAGCCAAAATCCGGACGTATGGCCACCCTAGTCTTAATAAAGATAACTGTTAAGTGTGGGCTGATTTTTTATGATCCTACATGTGAATAATCATTTCCAGCACAAATATCTAAACATTCTTGCATCAAGATACATTTACTTGAGTCTGCAACATGAAGTGAGTTTGTGCTTAAAACAAGAGCAAATATCAACCAGTGGAGACAGACTTGTTTTAATCTTCATCTTGATGATTTCCTCCCAGATATCTTGCTTCTCCAGTATGTACCCTGATTAAAGCATGATTAGACATTTGTGATGGAAAACCTGAAACACTGAGGAAGAGCATCATTATTAACAGTGAATCCAACACATGATTCATGATTCATCTCGAAACGCTTTCTAAACCCCCCAGAAACATCTGAGCAAAGGACAAACAATCTGTCCTGATGTGAAAGCCAAACATTCACGAGGGACTTGAGCAAAACCCAAGCCGAATTGTGAAGCTTCTGAAGGATTTCGACTTGCACAACATCTAAGGACATGAACTTTCTCCCGATTACTTTTAATAGGAATGAGTTAATGGTGGATGGCTCTCCTGAGGGTTGTGCGGAGCTTCCTAACCGGATCAGGAAGGAACGTGCTCTCTGTCAAGGCCTTTGCCGTTCAAATCCCGTGAAATGAGAGGAAGGGTCTTCCCTGTTCCTCGAGGTGGACAGGAAAGGGGGGGGGGGGTTTAGTTTCGGTCACATCATGACTGAAAACATGCGCAGACGGAGCCACTGGGAAGCGACTTTGAGCTAGTTTCCAGAAACCTTCAGCGCTGAATGTTTAGTGTCTTCCTGACAGTGTGAATTACAGTCTCTGATACGAGCGCATCCCTGAGAATCCCTGGACTTCACCCGGTTCATATCGCACACTTGTTTATAGACATTGTCACATTGCATCGTCGTTGTAATTAAATGAGCAGAAGATAAGAATGTATACTCATATTCACAGCACACGAACAGAGCGGATTTCAGTGTGAGGCTCTCACAAAACCAACATTCAGTCTGAAAACGCAAAGCATACAGAATTCATTACAATTCAATCCCAGAGCCCGCCGTCTGTGAGAATATGCCTCCGTCGCTTTAAGATAAGGAAGGAAAAGCATTCAGAGTCTTCATGTTCACATGATTTAATGTGACAAAGTTTTGAATTTATTTTCCATACGTGTGAAATATCAGCATACAAATATTGTATGCTCATTTGATAGGTGGGAATAAACAGATGAGGCTTCAGTCGAATTCTGGCTATGATTTTTATGTTGCGGGTCAATAATTCGATTAATGAGAAATAAAAACAAAAATCGGGTAAAAACAGTAAACCTTTAATATTAATCATTCTTACACATTACAACAATAAACATGAGAACAAATTATGTATAAAACTATATTTAGTAACTTTTTACCATTTCTTTAAAAAAATATTAATATCGTTTCTGCAGGTTTTGTGAAGGTAAATTTAAGATCTTTTTAAGACCAATTACAGAGAATTTAAGGAATGAATTAAAGGGAAAATACTTCATGTTCTCAAGCATTAGAGACACTTCAGAGTCTGAGAACGGTTTCCAACAGGTCTCCATTACTTTAATCTCACAAACAGTAGCTTAAAGCTCTCGAAGAAATCTTGTGATTAAATCAAGAGCAAATCTCTGCCAATGAGATCATACAGATCAGCTCAAGTCAGATGAGAGTGATGTTCATACCCAATGACAGAGATCTGAACTCACGACTTCATTTCCTCATTCTGCTGCTGTCATTCATGAGTCCTGATGTAAGGATGTTTGAGCTGGAGAAGGAAGAGCATCGTTCCATAGCGCATGTGATTTAATGTACAGCCTTATGAAATCTGTTTTATAGTTTGTGTTAATGTTTCTGGCCTCTGCTTCAATGCTCAGATTAATGTGCCGGACTCTCGCTCATCTTCTGAAGACGTGAAGAGATTTCTAATGAAATGGAGAGATTTCTGTCCTCCATTGACAGGCTAAGCAACTTCCACTGACGCTTCAGAAAGCTCAAAGAGAAACTGATCCCTACGGATCGAGCGGATTATTCAGACGTTCTGAAGAGACTCCATGGCTTTATATGAGGAACTGACGGGTTTGAGCGACATTAGGGCGAGGAAATGATCCCAGGATTCTCATTAATGGGTGAACTGGCCCTTTAAGAGTCGGACCTACTGTTGATTTATTCAGACACAAGCTGACCAATCCCGTGTCATTCTGCATTATTTTCTGCATCACAGAAATCATAAGGCCCTGCTTTAATGCCACAATACTGAATTTAAGACTTTCTAATTTTTAAGGCCTTAAGGTCAAATATTAACAATATTAACAGCATTGTAACCATTTTTTTTCATTATAATTTTGTTTTATTTTTGTTTGCCTAATGCATAAATGTAAACACCCTCAGTGGGTAGATGAGAAATGGACATAACACATGCATTAATTATTGCACTTGTACTGGGTCTGTGCAGCTGCACTTAATCATGAAAAATCGTCAGACATTTTGTGCTCATTCCACAACACATCAGTGTGTGTGTGTGTGTGTGTGTGTGTATGTGTATGTCAAAACTTTACTGCATGTTCATGACCATAAATGAGAAGAAAGAAAAAAACTAGGTTAACCAGTATTTCCGACAGCTTGCAGGTCAATTATGTATAATGCATTATAATGATATTTATAATGTACATTGCAATGCATTACATCTTTTCATAAATAACTAAATAAAGTAAAAATGCATTATATTTGCAGATTGCTACATCTGAAATGGGTTGTTTGTCATGTGTTTCAATGCATTAGGGTGTGTTCAATGAATCGATAAGAATTAGTGTATTTTACTGCGGTTACAGTTATTCATGAGAACATACAAGGCATAATTTATACTTTTATAATGCATTATATATAAAGGTAAAGTGTTACCAAAAAGCATAAACTTCGAGCATGAGCCTCAGTGTTTCAACATAAACACCAGTAAATCAACACTAGAGGTAAAGCACACACACACACACACACACACACACACACACACACACACACACACGTGTATATACATATGCAACCCACAGATCTGCTTCACGCATGCAATGGTGCCGTAACTGGTTCTCAGAGCTGACGTTCCAGCCCACTGAACTGGAGGCGTCTTTAGGTGCGGCTTATGGCCGCTAATGAAGTAAATGCTTCTGTATAATCCAGCAATCTGTGTAGGAACACGTGCAAGATAACACACTGAAGCATATCTGAGCCGTTTCAATAGAGACACAATCCATCATCTTTACGCTGAAACCAAACAGCCACTCCTGTGAACACACACACACACACACACACACACACACACACACAAAAAAGCAACCTTTACTGTAAAAAGACTGTGTGCTTCGGCCGTTTTCAGCGTACCAAAACTAAATGAGCAAAGTGCAGCACAAAGTGCCGAGCAGTTTTACCATTAAATCAGTGTAAACAGGGTTTGTGCTGCCATTTCCACACTTCACATTTATGACAACAGTGTAAAGTCCATCACGGTGCATGTCAGTTATATAACCGTCTCATCTGTGTTTCACTCACACTGGACATTCCCTGAGCTTTCAAACACAAAACCACACGGAAAATAGGATTCAAACTCTCACTTAAAGAAAGAAAGTTTAAGGGTAGACCTCAGAACTCTTTTAGATAGGCCACTGATCAAATGTCACGGACGCTCAGGTCTTTTTCTTCCACGCTTATTTTAGAGAACATGATCATTAAAGAGACTTACACGGTTTTCAATTCATCTTCATTTTTCAGTCCAACTCATTTGTTATACTGTTAATACAGTCGCCAATGAACAATTCATATTAAAATAAAAAACAAGCATTTTCACTAGACTTTTGGACTGTATTTGCAAACACACACACACACACACACACACACACACACACACACACACACAACCTTTACGGGCATAACTCTGAGTCCAAATGACAAACTTTTCAATTTCCATTTTCAGTTTCTGTTTTTCTTTTTCTCTTCTCGCCCACTTTTACGATTAGTTTCCCAAGCAGAAGCACAGAGAATCTGAATCTGACCTCAGAAAGCCGAATCAGACATTTACTGACCCCTCTTTGGTATTAATTTAGCAAGTAGTGTTTGCATCATAAATGTCATATGCTTCTTTGATTTCCTAAAATACCAGCAGGCCAGACGCTGTGCGTGTCACAAGAATCTGACTGCAGATCTGGAGTTAAAAACTGCTTACACATTAAATGTGTTTCTGTTTTACAGATATGCTACTGTAGAAACTCAGCCTTCATTTACTGTACGTCAAGGAGCGATCACATGTGTTTGACAGATGACTTCAAATCAGTATTGTGCAATCAAATAAAAACACAAAAAAACATCCTTTTCTTCTTTTGTGAGCATGGCAGAAGTCTTACTCAAAAGCAGTCTTATAGTTTGGCAAAGGCTCTGTTGAGTCAAAACTGTCGCTTCGCAGAAAACCTTGAGGTTACACTTCACTTGACGGTGTCATTGTTACGGTGTAATAATTATATAAAGTACTGAGGAATATTAATGAACTACATGTACTTACTCTTTAGTTTAGCTGCATCATTTACTGTGCATGTGACATATATAACCAGGACACTGTAAAATAAAGAGTTTGATACCAGACACTTTGGCAAAGTTGCGAAACCTAAATCTCAGTTTATTTGTTTAAAATCTCTGCAGAGCTGAGGTATGTTTACAATAAAGTCGAAGGTAAAGAATATTGTGCATGTACAGCACCTATAAATGAAACCAAACATCACACCAATAATAGTTTTGTGTTGTGTTTCAGAGCTGCTGATTTCTGACAAGAACTAGCCACATTTTCCACCAGGCACAAATAAACACACCATTATTTCATATTTACATCATTCAGTCTAACGCATCAACACTCACTGTTTAGTCAATATTTACTGTCAACTCTTCAAATGCTCTCCACTAAGAGCTCCGACAGACCTGGAAATGCTGATGAATTCTCTAAAGCACATTTACCCCTAATGTTCCTGCATTAAAATCACATCCTCAGCCTGTTTATAGTGCTATTACAATCTCCCAGTTCGCACTTACCCGAAGTGAAGGATGTTTTTCTGACACTGAAGCGTCTGTGCAGCATGTGTGTGTGTGTGTGTGTGTGTGTGTGTGTGTTCACCTGCTGCTCACTGGAGGTGGTCTGGAAGTGCACTGACCTGTAGGGGGGCTCTGGAGGAGTTCAGTGACGCGTGAGAGACGTCTGTCCTCTGCTGTCCGTCCGGCCGAGCGCGCAACAGGTTCGGGTCGGCGAGGATACAGGCTGGGCTGTCAGCGCGTGTGGAGAGGCTGTAGGGCGCACAGATGTTAGACCTAATGGCGCTGTCTCACCACACAGAGAGCTGCCTACCTAGACAGCATTGTGAGGGATTATATGCGCGCGCGCTCTCTCCCACACACACACACACACACACACACACACACACACACACACACACACACACACACACACACACACACACACACACACACAAACAATTTTGTGCGTTAAACAATAATACTCTGCGCACAGATTTGATGGTTACATGCATTCTGTAATTTAAATTCAAATGTATTTGATGCACAAACATGATTAAACAGACTCGAATTTATTTTCTGGGATTAGAGAAATAAATATTCCAAAGGATGTGACTCTAATGATAATGCCGTCTAGTTAGGCGGCTCCGTGTGCTTTGGGACACGGCCACTCTGTTTCTCCTCCCATCTGGAACACCTTTGGAACACATGGAGAAACGCGGAAGAGCCAAAAGAAATCCACGCCAAAATGAGTGTTTTCCATAACTATACACACTACCGATATTACCCCGCACGTGACGTCAGCTCGAACCACCAACACGAATCTGTGCCAAATCCCGTTTTGAATGTCACTGGTACTGTTAGATGGTGTAGAGTTATAAATCGCAACACCTGCCTTATGAACGCCTCTAAAGAAAGCGTGTCTTGTAGACGTGCTTGCGAACAGTTGACTCGAATCATATTGTGCACATCCCTTTCCCTCTAAATCTCTGGCATAACCCGTTGTGCCTCGGGAACCCTTCTGGAATGGCCATGACACAGCGATCTTTTGATGTTACAGTTTATTGCATCATTGTTTCACATGATCACAGGTTTGTAATAAAGATGATTTCTGACGTAAGGAGAGTCTATAGCGTCATTAGTCACATGACTGGCGCTTGTGAGTAATACTGGGGTTTGAGTCCTGTCTAACTTTTTCTGTGAAACAAAAGTTAAATGTGTCTAGAAGAGTTACCATAGTTTTCAGTGACAATGACATGCATTATAAACCAAGTGTGAAAAATGTCCAGAGAGTACAAAAATTACATTTGCACCACACGCTGACGATATTTTATGTTTAAACTCAGAGTGCAGGCATGTTTTACCTTAAAATTAAAAAGACAAGGTTAGACATATGAATATTTATTAATGAAGCATTTTGAAAATCAACCTTTTTGAAGAATATTGTTAGCTGATGCTAACTGGCTGGCTAACTAGCTAGCTGGTAATTTTTTCAAATATTTGTATTCTACCACCTAGCTAGATTACATTTGATGGAGAAGCAAAGAATGTGATGTGACTACAGTAATTATGATAGGGGAAGACCAGGTTATTTGAATACTCCCTAACTACAGGCCTCGCTCTTCTCATGTCATGTGTACCTGTGGTGTTCTGCAGAACAACACGCTTTAAAACACATTTCTCTCAGTGTAAGCTCTCTCCGGTCACCGTAGTCCATCGCAACAACAAAAACGTATCTTGATTTTATCTAGTGGTTACCCTCTGAAAAATGCTGGGTTAAAAATGACCCAAGCTGGACTGAAAATGGGCAAACCCAACAATTGGATTGTTTTAACCCAGCGGTTGGGTTAAATGTTTTTTTATTTAACTCAACTATTGCTTACAAATTCCTGTATTGCTTGCTTAAAATGAACCCAAAGTATGTTGGAAAAAACATTTATTAATAGGTTTAATAAATTAACATTATTAATACGTTAAAATTGCTTATTAATAAATGTTCACCTTTTGATTATTATTGTTGCCTCTAGTAATTATGTGTCTGATTTTTAATTTCCAACGCATTTTGGGTTCATTTTAAGCCAGCCATATCTAATATGGGCAAATATTTAACCCAACCTCTGGGCTAAAACAACCCAATCGCTGGGTTTGTCCATTTTCAACCCAACTTGGGTCGTTTTTAACCCAGTGTATTTTGTGAAAAACAGTAGGGGTGCATTTTCCCCCACTCTACCCTACACATTAGTGTCATTAGCAAGATTATAATTACATACTGGACCAACCTTATAGACATTCCCTTTGAAAATAATATTGAATTATAGTTTTGTGTTTTTCTCTGTAGATTTATATCATTACCGGATCTGTGTAGCTCTCGAGTCTTGTGTCAGATTAGTGGAAATTACTTGAAATGATTCGTTTAGTTTGCTGGATGGAATCTGATGACATAGGCTGAACATTTTAACCATTAACATTTAACACACACACACACACACACACACACACACACACACACACACACACACACACACACACACACACACACACACACACACACACACACACACACACACACACACACAAACATTAGTCACATACTGCCATCTTCTGGGAACTCATATACTCTAAGATTCATAAACAGGCTGGCCATCTCTCAGATGAGATTAAAGGTTTATTTGAAGAAGAAAAACATAATTTCCTTTTTTGTAAACCAAATGAACAGGGCATTGGTCTTTGCACTTACTCATTGGGTCCTTTGGTTCTAAAAATGTGCAGAAACAAACACATACTGCCAAAAGGTTACGAATACATGCATAACAGTACGAGTCGCCACTCGATGCTTGAGCTGAATGCACATTTAATGGGCAGACTGCAAACGGTATGTCAGTGGAATGATGCGCCACATGTTTATTGACACTTGTACAGAGGAAACAATCATCACCGGGTCATGCAAAGCATTATCACTGTGCACAAAGAAAACACAACATGAACAGTGTGACGCCGGAGTAAACATATATTCAAATTAAACTCCTGAGATGTTAAACGTACAGTACGATACAATATGCAGATATACTATAAACATGGCACTCATGAATATCTTGACAGGTTGATAAGTGCTGGATGCAAGCTATGTCGCTAAAACACCAGGCGTTCCACTGAAATCCCACCTCTGCGTTGAAACCGACCAGTCCAAGCATTGATTATTGTAGGAAACTTGAATAGGAAAGTGCTTTTATAAAGATCCCGAGGTATTGTTGAACTAATGTCTCACTACAACACACCAACTAGTTACACGCACACACACTACAGGGGAAACTAGTCACAAATATTTTTCTCTGGGTAAAGAGAACACGATACAGCTACAACATCGAAGGGTTATAGACGACTTCAGCATTCCCCGGCCTCCTGTAACTGATCGCGTTAGAACCATCCCCTCCTCATATGAATCCCAGTGTTTCGACTCAAAAATGTAGACACCAACATCTCTCGAGAACAATCACTGTACATCACGCTAACCTTCTTAAGTAACACTCGGATAATTACAGCAGAGTTGGGAGGAGGGGTTAAATGTACACAGCTACATGGAATTAACCTCAGTCGGAATTAACTCATATCTGTCAGTCGAGTCCCTGGCCACCCTTTGTCACCCATTGTGTTGTTAGTCAGAGAACAGGCTGGCAAAAGACTTTCGCAAGTTTCGGATGGTCTCCGCCTTAGTTTCGTCCTCGTTGGTGGAACGGAAGGTCTCACCAAAGGCGTTGAAGGCATTGGTCAAAGACTGGGATTTGCTGCAAAACAGCGGACAAAGCAGAAGCAAAATTAGATCATCTAACCTTGGGATTACACCTTCATTGGGGCAGTCATCTAATTTCAGTGAACACGAAGGTGTTGAAGTTTGAGGAGCTCAATCCCGCTCATGGAGATTTACCTTCCTGCAGATATTGCAACTCTGAACTGGACCAATCACAGGATTCAAGAAGGTGTAAACCCTGCAGGAAGTTAAAGCTGTATTCCAACTTGCATACTATGCGACTTTAGGATTAGTGCAGGTGCCAAACTCAGTTCCTGGAGGGTCACAGTCCTGCAGAATTTAGTGTCGGAACTAAACGCTGTAGGATTGTGGCCCTCCAGGAGCTGAGTTTGAAAATATAATGTCTATGCAAGAGAATTGATTTGCATTGTTTCTTCAACTTTGGCGCATTGGCTTACTAAGTTAATATTTTACCACCGCCAGCATAGGCCGTACTTTTTGAATAGCATTCAAAAAGGGGATGGGATTTAGCCTACATCTCCAGGAGAATGACTGCACACTCCCTAGGAATTGCAGACTGGTTTCTTGCTGAAATGGACACTTCATTTTGATAGTCATTTTAGACTTTATATTGACTATAAGCAACTACATGTCAACTAGACGTCACAGACCGTTGGCGGAATGTCTGAGGCACACAAAATGGGAAACACTTGAGGAGATTTGAAGTCGTCATCTGATTGGTTGAATTCTACAGGATTTGTATCGCGTTCTTTAACGTTCCCCCTTGGAAACAAACCCGCCAAGATGTCAAACCCCCTTATGGAAAAGGCCGTCGTGTTTATATCTGTGCCAATGATTTAAAAGTATTTGAAGTTTGCAGCATAGTCTCTTTAAAATACCGGTCTGTTTTTGTATGGACATCGATGTTACATTCGGAGAATGTAACACAATTCTCATTGTGGAGAAGCAGGGAGCAAAGATTGTGTGTTCTGCAAAGAGAGTCGGAGGTAAATAGATAATGTTGCAATGTGCTGCTGTTGCGGCTGGTCAAGCAAATGTTTGTGCTTTGTTTCTGCTTGATATTACTGTAAAACTTATGTGTAATACTGATATTCTGGTCTATAACTCCTCCCTGAACCTCCCGCTGCCCTGTATCTTGCTCTCTAATAGGCTCTCTTCACACAGGAGGACATTGAGTCGATTCTCTCAGATCGCATCTTTGATAGTGCACGCTGCGTGATTGTCACTCATGTGAACGAGCACCGATTTTGGGCATTTGTCTGCAATTTCGTTAAACCTGTCTGAGAATGAAAATTGGGGCTAAAATCGTGCATTAGGGAGCATCAAATTAAAGTGTTAGCAGATTTTAAGCAGACAGTCTACTAATACTTCAATGACTGGTAGTTGACATGTAGTTGAAAAAGTTACTTGTAGTTAGTAGAATGTATTAAGTGGACTATCAAAATAAAGTGGACACACTTTGCAGCAAATGATCTCCAAGCATTGAAGCAATAGTGAAAAGATTCTTACTTCAAGAGAGGATGGGTTGACTTCTGCTGGGGTGCAGGCTGTTCCTCCACAGGAGGCTGGGATTGGGAGGGTTGGACCGGGTCCGGGGTGGGAGCAGGAGCAGGAGCAGGAGCAGGAGCAGGAACAGGGGAAGGAGTTGCTCTAGCCGGGGCTGAGGGTGCTTCAGATGGAGTAGCAGTCTGAGCTCGGCCTTCAGGTTTGGCTTGCTCTCTAAGCACTGGTTTAGGCTGGAGCTGGGGTTTAGCTGGGGACGGGGGTTTAATAGGCTTGGCTGGGGATTGTTCTTGAGCAGGGACTGGATCTGGCTGGGTTTGAGCAGGACTCTGATCTGCGTCCCCCAGTTGGACTTTTGGGTGGGCCTTGGTGGGAGGTGGGGTTTGGGGCTTCGGCTGGATCTGAGGCTTGGAGTTCCTCCGAATTGGGGGCACAGGCTTTGGGGGCAGGGGTTTGGGTGGTTGGGGTTTTGGGGGCAGGTCTGTTGGCTTCCCTGGAGTGGGTTCAGGTGCCGCTTGAGCCTGGGGTTTGGGCTGCTGCGTGGTGGGTGGTAGAGTCGGGGTAGGGCCTGCTTTGGGCACAGGTTCCTGGGCAGGGACTGGCTCAGGTGTAGGCTCTTGACTCTTAGGCTGTGGTTCTTGGGGTTTCACTGCCCCCCCTAGGTTTAGTACAAAACAAAGTCATCATATTATAACATTCTGTAAACACTAAAGCTTGCAAGAAGGTTTTAAATCCAGCACCAGAAACATTGCATGATTTATGATAAAAAATTGAGGTGCCCCCACGACTGGCCAAAGTAACCAGACAAAGGATATTGCCCAAGGTAAGGATAGTCATGTCCACAAAGCAAAAGGAAATTGCTTTTAGTCCAAACAAGCAGAATGAAACAGACAGGAGGGTTAGCTTGCAGCAGAATCATAGGTGAGGATGTGAAGAGTTATAACAACAACAGATCATGCATACAAAAGAACCAAGACCCAGAGGCTGCATGCGCCATCTTTAAATCAAAGACAGCGTTTCTTTTAGTTTTCACCCCTGGCCTTGATTTGGATGCTTTGCCTCCAGATATACTTCGTTGTGTGTTTTGTATAAAATCTAGGCTAGGTACCAAACATAAAGGACAACTGGGATACATGCGGGAGCAGGGAAATGTGGGAGATTATTTGTTCTCTTGTGTATGAGAGATAATGATAATGATCTAGTTGTGAGTGAGGTGTCTCTTGTTTGCATAAATATTGTTTCCCGATGTCTCTCTATGAATGAAAATACACTGGGCGTTGACCCTTTTGAAAGGTTTGTGTCTTTCGTAAAGGGTTTTCCATTTTGAAATGAGGTTCAGTAACACAGAACAGTAAGTCTGGAAAATGGGAGCTTTATTACTTTGGACATGAGGGGGAAAGACTAGATCTATATCAGACAAAAATCACAGGTATAACCCAAGTACTGGATTTAAAGCGGCAGCAAAGCCTAATCAACCCAAGTGAGTGGGTGTTTAGTCACTCGGAGCACACTATGGGACAGCATATAGAGATCTGATTGTTCACAAGCGGACATTATTTTCAGTATGCTTGATGAGTACATTCATTGATTTCATTAGTTAGACTTTTCACACACAAAAATATTTCTGACTTTTCCACTCTTTGGTAATGCATGCAAATGATCTTAACAGTTCCCATGCAATATAAGGACATATTTTAAACTCTGAACACGTGTTATAGATACCATCTTGCATGTTGATAAAACAGTTAAAAACATCAAAATACAGAACAGGCACTACACTGAAAACACCTCAGACGTTCCTCTCTTATACATATTCACCAAGCGTTATGTTTAAGACTGGACAAGCTCATTGTTCATTGCGGTGTCAGATCTGTAGCGCTATATTAGCTATATTTAATTGAATGTCTTTGCATAAAAAAAACACTGAATGGCTGAAAAGCGGTACCTCGAAAATACCTCTAAGCAATATTATAAAAGTACATTGCATTGATGACGCACCTCAGATCAGTTTTTACAACAGTCAAAGATTATTGTAAGAGATTATTAAGAGATTATCTTATTCGGGTGAATGTCATAAAAACATGGCCAGGTCACATTGCACGACAACATCGAAAGAAAAGAGTATATATTTTGCAAAAAGGAAATGAAGCCACATTAATGTTTAATCCTTTTCATGACTGTAATGCATTCAGACTATTTACTTTTGAGGTTTTTCCCCCTATTAGTGAGGTTCTCATATATATATTTATATATAATATTTAATTACAGTTAAATGTCATGAAAATAATGCAAACAAATGCATTGCAAAAAACCTCAATGGTTTTATTTTCATTATGCAAAATATAAGTTCTTGTATATTTGATTTTGGGCTGAAATATTAACGTCAAATTCTTGATTCACCCTTTTGACTATATTCCATATATTGCTCAGAAGGATATATAATATAATCTGACAGTCAAGAGGTCACGGACTCATTCTCATTCTATTCTGGAACGTTCCTGATGATTCCTAAAATCGACTGGCCATTGGGTTTTATTAGGAAATCCTTCAGAAGTCTTTGGCTCCTCACGGTTATTATCACCAGTTCATCAGGAAAGAGCTTCTTCTTGGTAACCTTGAGAAAGAACAACTCCTTCCTCTTTAGAAATCACGCTGGAAATACTAAAAACGCATCTTATTTTTTTAAAAACACACATTTAAGATGTGAACACGAAGACATCACTCATGCAAAACCACAAGAATAAAAAACAACAACATCACATGTACACACACACACACACACACACACACACACATTCGAAAGCTAGACGATAAGGAACCACCCTTACTGAAGTAACTGTACAGATCTTTCAGAGTACACATTGAGCACACGGACACCACAGCACTGGACTTATAGGCACAGTTAGAATTGTTCTTGGCCCTGAAACCACACGACTAACAAGGACACGAACGCAGCCATCAGAAGCGAACAATGACAGAAAAGTGAACAGTACAGGAACACAACACAGTCAAGGCAGACTCTGAAGAGCACGAGCTCAAACTACTGCGTCTGTCACTATCTTAACCTCAACCGGCACCAGTGAACCGAGCGCTCGCTTTATTGTGGGCTGAACCGTTTATCTGGAATTGTGGTGGAGGAAATCATTTTGCCTGGACTTGTTTTGGTCCGACAGCAACTCCATTACAGTCGAGAATGTACTGTAAACAACCTTGTGGAGGAGGCCGCTGGCCGAGGGTCTTGTTGGGGTCAGTCAGGCTTTCTTTTAAGGCAGCGCTCTGTGGACACACACAAAAAAAATCTCCCTCAGTCTCACTGGACACTGGTCAGTGCATTTCTGCTGATTCCACACCAGGGGGCAACACTACACACAAAGAGTGCTTTGCTAATTTAATCCTAAAAATGACATTTGTGCTCCTGGAGCCCAGCACCGGCCCTGCGTCTCATGGGTGTATGTGTGTCCCCGGAGCCCAGCACCGGCCCTGCGTCTCACGGGTGTATGTGTGTCCCCGGCTCCGGCACCGGCCCTGTGTCTCACGGGTTTATCTGTGCCCCCAGAGCCCGGCACCGGCCCTGCGTCCTCACGGGTGTATGTGTGTCCCCGGAGCCCAGCACCGGCCCTGCGTCTCACAGGTGTATGTGTGTCCCCGGCTCCGGCACCGGCCCTGTGTCTCACAGGTTTATCTGTGCCCCCGGAGCCCGGCACCGGCCCTGCGTCTCACGGGTGTATGTGTGTCCCCGGAGCCCAGCACCGGCCCTGTGTCTCACAGGTTTATCTGTGCCCCCGGAGCCCAGCACCGGCCCTGTGTCTCACAGGTTTATCTGTGCCCCCGGAGCCCGGCACCGGCCCTGTGTCTCACAGGTTTATCTGTGCCCCCGGAGCCCGGCACCGGCCCTGCGTCTCACGGGTGTATGTGTGTCCCCGGAGCCCAGCACTGGCCCTGTGTCTCACAGGTTTATCTGTGCCCCCGGAGCCCAGCACCGGCACAGATAAACCCGTGAGATGCAGGACCGGTGCTGGTTGTTACTCACATGGTTTAAAACTCTTTAAAATAAAGAAAGTCACTGAGGTTTGGGAGCACATGAAGGTCAGTACATATAAAACACTATTTTTATTTTTAGGTGAACTGTCATTTTAGGTTCAAGCGCAGTAAAATAAACAGCTGTGATATTATAGTTTTATTAATATTTAGTTTTGTTTATTTTTTGGTAATTTCATTATGTGCTTTTGTCATTTTATTTAACCTTATGTTTTCTTTTTAAATATTGCTATTTCATTTTTTGTTTCAGTTTTATATATTTATGTCCAGTTTATGAGCAACATTTACATTTTTTCATTTAGTATTTAAACTTTATTATATTTCAGGTTTATTTGAATGAACAGAAATGTGTTTAATAGTTAATGATCATAATACAGTGTTAAAATGTGCTGTACGTTTGTTTATTGGCATATCATTTGTTGCACCTAACAATTCTTGTGTTCTGCTAATATTAGTCTATCCCCTTTCCCATGATCCCGTGCCTGGACTGATTCCCTGCACACCTGTTTCCTGTTCCTGTGATTATTTAAGCGCTGAAGTAACATTACACTCTAAAAAATGCTGGGTTAAAAACAACCCAAGTTGGGTTGAAAATGGACAAACTCAGCAACTGGGTTGTTTTAACCCAGCGATTGGGTTAAATGTTTGCTTAAAACAACTCAATCACTGGGTTAGTCCATTTTCAACCCAACTTGGGTTGTTTTTAACCCAGCATTTATTAGAGTGTACTGAGCATTACTTCTCCTTGGTCTGTTTCTCTGGTTTCTGATTGTTTCCTCATTATCTCTGCCAACTGCACTGTTATACTGCTCGGTGGATCTAAACCCGTCCCTCTGTGTCATAGAGTCCAATAACAGTTGTGTTTGATGGCGTACTTGAGCAGGTTGTGCAGTGGTCGGAGGTCTTTGTGGGGAACGAGCAGCCGTGCGGCTTGTGTCCTGGTTCATCTTGGCCAGGACGATGGCGGCGATCAGCTGACGGTCCTCAGGCTGGTGTTCACCAATGAGCTGCATCGAAGAGCCCACCACCTACACACACACACACACACACACACACACACACACACACACACACACACACACACACACACACACACATTAAGGCATGAAGAGAGCAGCTGTTCTCAACATGAATCCAAGACACAAACAACATTAAAGGGACAGTTCACCCAAAAATAAAAGTTCTGTCATCATTTTCTCACCCTCATGTTGTTCCAAACCTGTATGAGTTTCTTTCTTCTGCTGAACACAAAGGAAGATAGTTTGAAGAATGCTGGTGGTTAACGGTAGCCACTGACTTCCATAGTAGGGAAAAAATGACTATAGAGTCACTGGGGCTTCTTCAAAATATCTTTACAAATATCTCTGTGAATAAATGATGACAGAAATGTTCACGTTGTTGGGTGAACTATCGCTTTAACAATAAAATAACTATATAAAGACATTGGTAACACTTTAGTTTAGGGTCCAATTCTCACTATTAGCTAGTTGCATATTATCATGCAAATTACTAGGATATTTATTAGTACTTATAAAGCACATATTAATGCATTTAAAAGTTAATAGTGAGAACTGGACCCTAATCTCAAGTGTGACCAGAATATTAACCACCAGTTGATTGATTGCATTAAACATATGAATTAGACATTTTCTGAAATGTTATGTTTAAATATGCAAATGAGACATCTAGTTAAATATACACTCATTTACATACACTCACCTGTCAGGATTATTAGGAACACCATACTAATACTGTGTTTGACCCCCTTTCGCCTTCAGAACTGCCTTAATTCTACGTGGCATTGATTCAACAAGGTGCTGAAAGCATTCTTTAGAAATGTTGGCCCATATTGATAGGATAGCATCTTGCAGTTGATGGAGATTTGTGCGATGCACATCCAGGGCACGGCTCCTGTTCCACCACATCCCAAAGATGCTCTATTGGGTTGAGATCTGGTGACTGTGGGGGCCATTTTAGTACAGTGAACTCATTGTCATGTTCAAGAAACCAATGATTCGAGCTTTGTGACATGGTGCATTATCCTGCTGGAAGTAGCCATCAGAGAATGGGTACATGGTGGTCATAAAGGGATGGACATGGTCAGAAACAATGCTCAGGTAGGCCGTGGCATTTAAACGATGCCCAATTGGCACTAAGGGGCCTAAAGTGTGCCAAGAAAACATCCCCCACACCATTACACCACCACCACCAGCCTGCACAGTGGTAACAAGGCATGATGGATCCATGTTCTCATTCTGTTTACGCCAAATTCTGACTCTACCATCTGAATGTTATCAACAGAAATCGAGACTCATCAGACCAGGCAACATTTTTCCAGTCTTCAACTGTCCAATTTTGGTGAGCTCGTGCAAATTGTAGCCTCTTTTTCCTATTTGTAGTGGAGATGAGTGGTACCCGGTGGGGTCTTCTGCTGTTGTAGCCCATCCGCCTCAAGGTTGTGCGTGTTGTGGCTTCACAAATGCTTTGCTGCATACCTCGGTTGTAACGAGTGGTTATTTCAGTCAAAGTTGCTCTTCTATCAGCTTGAATCAGTCGGCCCATTCTCCTCTGACCTCTAGCATCAACAAGGCATTTTCGCCCACAGGACTGCCGCATACTGGATGTTTTTCCTTTTCACACCATTCTTTGTAAACCCTAGAAATGGTTGTGTGTGAAAATCCCAGTAACTGAGCAGATTGTGAAATACTCAGACCTGCCCGTCTGGCACCAACAACCATGCCACGCTCAAAATTGCTTAAATCACCTTTCTTTCCCATTCTGACATTCAGTTTGGAGTTCAGGAGATTGTCTTGACCAGGACCACACCCCTAAATGCACTGAAGCAACTGCCATGTGATTGGTTGATTAGATAATTGCATTAATGAGAAATTGAACAGGTGTTCCTAATAATCCTTTAGGTGAGTGTACATTTCTATTTTCATAAATTTTTTTACAGAGTTTTCTTTTACACTGCAAAAATTATTTTCTTAGTATTTTTGTCTTGTTTCCAGTCTGAATTTCTAAAAAAAGTCTTAAATCAAGATGCTTTCACTAGATGGCATAAGATATTTTTTCTTGTTTTCTGGGAGACAAGCGAAATGATCTGCCAGTGGGGTAAGAAAAATAATTTTGTTTCCGTTTGGGACTGAAACAAGATTTCAGTATGTTTCTATTATTATCTTATTTCTCTTGTTTTAAGCAAAACTCACATTTTACTTATCTAGTAAATTGTTTTAGATATTTGGACTGGAAACAAGACAAAAATACTAAGTAAGCAAAGCATTTTGTCCAGTGTAAATACATTCAGAATATAGATATGAATAAAACTGCAGGTGTGTGTAAAGCGGCTGGAGGGATTTATCTACAGTCGCAAATAAAGTGCAATAAAACTACAGTGGACAGAAAACTTTTTTCAAAATATCTAAAATCAAGTAGTATTTACTAAATAAGCAAAATAACGTAAGATGTTTAGTCTTGAAGTGCATTTAGCTTAAAACAAGTGAAATGATCTGCCAAGTAAAATACTCTTAAAATAAGGTTATTACCCCACTGGCAGATCATTTCACTTGTTTTAAGCACTTCATTTAGACCCCTCCCCTCATGAAACTAGGCAAAATTACTAAGATAAGCCTCTTTGATGCAAGCAAAACAGACCAAAATCTCCAAATTGACCTGCGCAAGAGGAGCATGTTGGGCACTCGCTTGTGTTATTAATATTAGCAAAATTCTACTAATAAATGAAGTCCTGGAGGAAGCTTGTGCTGTGCCGCTCCTCACTCACTGTGTGCTAACATAGAAACCCGTTTCCATAGCAACACACATCCCATAATGAAGCCAAACATTTCCACCACAGAATCAATGCTTTGACCATGAAAGTTCATCATCTGACATGATGCAGTTGTTTGGACATGTCTTGTAGCCATAAGCAAATGTCTCTTCTACACTAAAGGAAGAATAATGTCTGTTTACTTGCAGACAATGACATGATTTCAGCGCTGTGTCATTGTGGCATGACACTGAGGGAAGACGATCATGACCACATCCTTCCATGATGGAAATACTGCCAAAATACTGCCTATATTACCACATCAAAATGAACGTATGAAAGCACTATGCATGTGGGATGTTTGTGAGGGTGAATGTGCAGACGCTATTGCTTTCAGTGAGAAACCTTTGCACCTCTGTATGATTTTCAATTTGAACTTAAATGAATTAATGCAGTAAAGTTAAATTCCCGGTTAAACTTTATTTTACGGTGTCATTGTTACAGTGTAATTATATACACTCACCTAAAGGATTATTAGGAACACCTGTTCAATTTCTCATTAATGCAATTATCTAATCAACCAATCACATGGCAGTTGCTTCAATGCATTTATGGGTGTGGTCCTGGTCAAGACAATCTCCTGAACTCCAAACTGAATGTCAGAAGATGCAAGATGCAAGATGCAAGATGCTATCCTATCAATATGGGCCAACATTTCTAAAGAATGCTTTCAGCACCTTGTTGAATCAATGCCACGTAGAATTAAGGCAGTTCTGAAGGTGAAAGGGGGTCAAACACAGTATTAGTATGGTGTTCCTAATAATCCTGACAGGTGAGTGTATTTAAGCACTTAACTACATGTACTTACTATAGGGTTAGGGTTTTAGCTGCATGCAATTATGCATAATTTACTATGGTAAATACATGTAACATGTGTCGACATGTTACCCATTTCCCTTATGCATGCAGAACACAGGCAGAGTTTTACATTAATGAAAAACATAAATAAAAATAATAATAATCAAAGTAAAATGAGCATATGAGAGAGTGTTAATTATATTATAATTGAATGGTCAATACTGATCTAGTATTTTTGCATTAGTATAACTGTATCATTTGATTACAGGTTTGCATGCAGTAATCAGTGTTTTATTTATTTACTGTTTTTATTCATTTTGAGAAATATTAAATCTCATCACTGCAAAAAAAAAAATATATATATATGTTCAATCTCATATTCTTACTTAATTCAAAGTGAAAACAAAATTATTTTTCTGACTCCATTGGCAGATATTTGTTCTTGTTTTAACTCACTTAAAGGTGCAGTGTGTAGTATTTATGAGGATCTATTGACAGAAATGCAATATAATACACATAACTATGTTTTCAGTGGTGTATAAAGACCGTTATGTGTGTATTACCTTAGAATGAGCCGTTTCTATCTACACACACCATGGGTCCCCTTACAGTGAAGCCGCCATTTTGTGCCGTCATGTTGCTACGGTAGCCCTAAAGGGACAAACTTCTCTACAGAGCTTTAGCTACTCTCTGCTGTCTCAGACGGTGACATTTTTGTCCTGTGTCGGCCACCGTAGCTTCTCTGTGCTTCAAAAGGGAGAGATGAGCGGTGGGCGGGTGCAATTCACAATCTCACCACTAGATGCAGCTAAAATCCACACACTGCACCTTTAATTTTAATAATTTTTTCCCAGATATCTTCAGTCATGTTGCTTCTCCAGTAAATCCTTACATTATAAACCCTCGAGTTCTTCTCTTTCATGAGAAAAAAAGTGAGTTTCTGAATAACCATTGCAATGTCTGACTCAGATTCCCAACAACAGATTTGTCATGGATTTATGTGTTTTTTGGAAAACCTCATAAAACAAACAAACTCTCATTGTGGTCAACGCCTCCTCGTAATCCTTATAATACTCATTACACATTTCTGCCTGGCGTTGAATTGAACTCTCAGCTCACATGTAACGATACAGAGGTCGGGTGGCTGATGTTAGTCCTGAGTGAACTCTCTCACCTCCGTGATATAGTCCTTCCCATCCTTCCCATGTATGGCTTTAACAGCGCAGATGTCCAGACCGCCGAAGACATCGGCGCAGGTGTCCACCCACAGCTTATATCTGCAGGACAGAAGGACACAAGCTTTCACTCATTTCTGATCACTTCTCAAAGCCACACACTCAGGTATATATTTATGCATTTTGCGGATGCCAACATTGCATTCAAAATACACCATTTTTCGAACCCATGCTAGTGCACAGTGATGCACAATGACACAAAAACTCTGTGAGTTATTCTCTAAGATCATGTTGATTGATTTAATCAGCAACTAAGGGGAAATGTATCTGTACTGTACATTTGCATCATGTACACTATATTGCCAAAGGTTTTGAGACACCTGCCTTTACATACACATGAACTTTAATGCCATCCCATTCTTCATCCGTAGGGTTTAATATGGAGTTGGTCCACCCTTTGCAGCTCTAACAGCTTCAGCTCTTCTGGGAAGGCTTTCCACAAGGTTTAGGAGTGTGTTTATGGGAATTTTTGACCATTCTTCTAGAAGCGCATTTGTGAGGTCAGGCACTGATGTTGGACGAGAAGGCCTGGCTCGCAGTCTCCGCTCGACTTCATCCCAAAGGTGTTCTATCGGGATGAGGTCAGGACTCTGTGCAGGCCAGTCAAGTTCCTCCACACCAAACTCGCTCATCCATGTCTTTATGGACCGACGCTTTGTGCACTGGAGCACAGTCATGTTGGGACAGGAAGGGGCCGTCCCCAAACTGTTCCCACAAAGTTGGGAGCATGAAAGTGTCCAAAATGTCTTGGTATGCTGAAGCATTAAGAGTTCCTTTCACTGGAACTAAGGGTCCAAGCCCAACCCCTGAAAAACAACCCCACCCCATAATCCCCCCTCCACCAAACTTTACACTTGGCACAATGCAGTCAGGCAAGTCCCGTTCTCCTGGCAACCGCCAAACCCAGACTCGTCTATGGGATTGTCAGACAGAGAAGCGTGATTGGTCACTCCAGAGAACACGTCTCCACTGCTCTAGAGTCCAGTGGCGGCGTGCTTTACTCCACTGCATCCCACGCTTTGCATTGCTCTTGGTGATGTAAGGCTTGGATGAGCTGCTCAGCCATGGAAACCCATTCCATGAAGCTCTCTACGCACTGCTCTTGAGCTCATCTGAAGGCACAGAAGCTTGGAGGTCTGGAGCTATTGACTGCAGAAAGTTGGTGATTTCTGCGCACTGTGACCCTCAGCATGCGCTGACCCCGCTCTGTGATTTTACGTGGCCTATCACTTCGTGGCTGAGTTGC
>JAGHMJ010003340.1:147500-235649 GCA_018749465.1 Paracanthobrama guichenoti
TTTCATGAACATGAGCTCTTGTCTTGGACTAATTGGACTAGTCTTGTCAGATTGAAATGCACATTTCTTGAAAAATAATATTTACATTTTAACGCATTGGAACACCTAATCAAACCTTGCCTTGAATGAAAATTGACCTTGAACCACATCTACTTTGATTGAAAAGGGGACACCATTTTTAATAGTATTTTAAAATAACATTTGCATACAAGTAAAATAAAACCAGCTGTGTGATATTTTTAAGAGCTCTTGTAGGTTACCTGGAGGGTTGGGAACCGAAAATACTAAATATACACAATATTGCCAGTAAGTATTGAGACGCCCCTCCAGATCACTGAGTTCAGGTGTTCAACCCCTTCATGGCCACAGGTGTATAAATCAAGCACTAGGCATGCAGACGCTTCTACACACATTTGTGAAAGAATGGCTCGCTCTCAGGAGCTCAGTGAACTCAAGCGTGGTACCGTGATAGGTTGCCACCTGTGCAATAAGTCCATTCCTGAAATTTCCTCACTACTAAATATTCCACGCTCAACTGTTAGTGGGATTATAACAAAGTGGAAGCAATTGGGAACAACAGCAACTCAGCCACGAAGTGGTAGGCCACGTAAAATCACAGAGCGGGGTCAGCGCATGCGGAGGGTCACAGTGCGCAGAAATCACCAACTTTCTGCAGAGTCAATAGCTCCAGACCTCCAAACTTCTGTGGCCTTCAGATGAGCTCAAGAACAGTGCGTAGAGAGCTTCATGGAATGGGTTTCCATGGCCGAGCAGCTCATCCAAGCCTCACATCACCAAGAGCAATGCAAAGCGTGGGATGCAGTGGTGTAAAGTACGCCGCCACTGGACTCTAGAGCAGTGGAGACGTGTTCTCTGGAGTGACCAATCACGCTTCTCTGTCTGACAATCCCATAGACGAGTCTGGGTTTGGCGGTTGCCAGGAGAACGGGACTTACCTGACTGCATTGTGCCAAGTGTAAAGTTTGGTGGAGGGGGGATTATGGGGTGGTGTGTGTTTTTCAGGGGTTGGGCTTGGCCCCTTAGTTCCAGTGAAAGGAACTCTTAATGCTTCAGCACACCAAGACATTTTGGACATTTTCATACTCCCAACTTTGTGGGAACAGTTTGGGGACGGCCCCTTCCTGTCCCAACATGACTGCGCTCCAGTGCGTCGGTCCATAAAGACATGGATGAGCGAGTTTGGTGTGGAGGAACTTGACTGGCCTGCACAGAGTCCTGACCTCATCCCGATAGAACACCTTTGGGATGAATTAGAGCGGAGACTGCGAGCCAGGCCTTCTTGTCCAACATCAGTGCCTGACCTCACAAATGCGCTTCTAGAAGAATGGTCAAAAATTCCCATAAACACACTCCTAAACCTTGTGGAAAGCCTTCCCAGAAGAGTTGAAGCTGTTAGAGCTGCAAAGGGTGGGCCGACTCCATATTAAACCCTACGGATTAAGAATGGGATGGCATTAAAGTTCATGTGTATGTAAAGTACATTTAGTAATTGATTTTCTAAGGTATCAAAGGACATTTAAGAATCAATAAGCGAATCTTGATTCCCTTGTAAGACACAACTTTTCCAGCTAGGCCTACATTCTGAGCTCTTATGTGATTCAGCCTGAAATTATTATTTTAATGTGTTCGATGTTACGCACTGTATAACAACTGATTATTTTCTGATTAGTGATGAGAGCTGAGGTAACTGGGGAGAAGATCATAGGCGGAGATGAAAATATAGACCGCATGGGAGAAATTCAATATGACATCAAAGTGATAAAGGTGAGCCCAAGTACTTGATCTCTGAGAAACAGAGAAACAGCGTCTATGATTTTTACCTGATCTCGGATCAATTTTATACACCGTAATGAATATACAATTGAAACAGTGAATCATTTTGCAAATCAATTGGTTCAAAGTTTGAAAAGCTTAGTTTCTGGCATCACTAACATGAACCTTGGATTCGAAGCTTCACGAAGTGTGTTTCCATAGCGCCCGTCACTACAGAGACTGGAATAATTAAAAACACAATGGATCTGCAGACCCAAAACACAATACACTGCTATACAATACAAAACTTGTGTTTTTGCAGGTGTTCAAAGGTTCTGACAGAATAAAGCAAATCAAGCATGTCTATACGAGCGAGATGCCTTCAATGTGTGGGACCAGACTGGATCACGGCCAGTATCTGCTTACAGGTAAACAAAGTTCTGCTATGAAACTCTAGATGGTGCAGTCTGATCGGTCCTTAACTCAATCTGCTTGCAATCACGTCATAGGGCGCAGCTGATTGGTTCCTGCTGTATCAGTAGCCAATGAGTTCGCCGCACAACATTTAAATGTTTGGTCAGTGTTTGCTGTAGCAGCTTTCAGAAACCCTCCACCTTCCCCAGCTCCGCCTGAATAGATCTGCTACAGATCAAACACTATGTATGGCAAGCCGTTTTAACATTTAATCCTTAAAACAAACTAGTATCTAGTTTCATGCTACTAGTACTTATTTTTTAGATACTAGTATCTATTTCCTTAAGTACTAGTACTTATTCATTAGCTACTAGTGCTTATTCTTTAGGTACTAGTGCTTATTCTTTAGGTACTAGTACCTTTTTAAAATATACTAGTAGTTATTAATTAGATACTAGTACCTATCTATTGAATAAGTAGCATCTAAAGAAGAAATAGGCAATGCCCTCAATATTCAAGAAAAGGGGCAAAAATACATCTGTATGTCTTTTAGATTTATATCATTTAATACAGTTAAAACACACAACGAGTGCTGTTTTTTCTCAAATATCAGCACAATTACAAATTAGATAACAGTTAAACAAGCAAGTTAATATTAAATGATTTACATTTTTAGACACAATATTCCCTGTTTGTGCTCTAATTCGCCAACAAATTCGCAGGACTGTTTTGCGTCTCTGATCAACCCACGGCAGTGAATGAATGAATCAGTTGAATGAATGATTCAATGACTCACTCATTAAGATGGTCAAATGCTTTGTTCTAGAATGAATCATCCGTTTGAATGAATTGGTTGACTGAATGATTCAATGACTCACTCATTAAGACGGTCAAATGCTTCGTTCCTGAATGAATCAGCCATTTGAATGAATCGGTTGAATGAATGATTCAATGACTCACTCATTAAGACGGTCAAATGCTTCGTTCCTTAATGAATCAGCCGTTTGAATGAAACGGTTGAATGAATGATTCAATGACTCACTCATTAAGACGGTCAAATGCTTCGTTCCTTAATGAATCAGCCGTTTGAATGAAACGGTTGAATGAATGATTCAATGACTCACTCATTAAGACGGTCAAATGCTTCGTTCCTTAATGAATCAGCCGTTTGAATGAAACGGTTGAATGAATGATTCAATGACTCACTCATTAAGACGGTCAAATGGAAATATTCCAAATTTGCATTCGCAAACGATCTTCCCTCGCTCATGAAGAGCATTTACTGAAACGGCTCGATGATCCAAAACTTGCCTGTTTTATGACATTTATATATATCAAAATATCTCACCGGTCCTGCTATATGAATATTCTCATCAGCATTGCGATGGTCAATCACGTTCAGAGAGAGCCACATGAAAGATTTGATCAGAGTTTTCAATGACTAATTTTTTTTTTTTTTGACTAATTTAACACTCATTAGCAAACACTGACTAGCATTATGAGTGGGCCTCAGGGGATATACAACAATAATGAAATATATATCTGTTTGCTGTCTCTTAGGAAACATCATGTCTGATAAATTCTCCGTGACATTGTGTGACTTTATTATGCGCTGGGACAGGCTCTCCTTAATGCTGAAAAACAACTTCAAATACAGATACCAGATGGGCTGTGACTGCAAGGTAAGAACTGTGTACTTCAACGATCCAAACATTACGACGACTCACTACACCCTGGAACCTTTATACAAAATATGACTCAGCTAAAAGGGGTTTTGTGTCATGTTTGATGCATCAGGCTTTTATGGCTCATATGATAGTGAGAATATGGAGGAAAAACTGCTCAATTTTATTCAGAGGCTCAAACTGAGCAAAAATGTGACCCTTGACCACAAAACCAGTCATAATGGTAAATGTTTGAAAGCTTGAATCGTCTGAAAGCTTTGTGATGATAGGTCAGTATTTGGAACTATTTGAAAATCTGGAATCTGAGGGTGCAAAAACATCTAAAAATCTCCTCTAAAGTTGTCCAAATGAAGTCCTTAGCAATGCATATCACTACTAATAATACATTTATGATATATTTACGGTAGGACATTTACAAAATATTTTACTTAATATCAATGAATATCCTCATGATTTCTGGCATAAGAGAGAAATGTTGAATTCTGACCCACACGTGTGTTGTTGGCTATCGGCACACATACACCCGTGAGACGCAGCGCTGCTGTTGGGTGCAGATAACATAAAATGCATATAAATATCAATATCTGCCAATAATATGTCTTTGTAAGATGATATTTCAATGCTTAGTTTTAAAACATATATGCGATTGAGAGATGAACTAATAAACCTTCATATTTGATACTCGTGATTTTTAATAAATTATGTCTAGATAATCATGTAAACCTCAGTCGCTTCAGTGCAGATGAAATACTAACAATATTAAAGTTATTCTTGTGTTTACTTGATAAAATCAGCAGAAACTTTTATTACGATTATACTAAAAGACGACAGAAGGATTTTCAGCAAACATGATTGATCATGTTGATCATCAATGTGTCGAATATGATACAGGCATAGGGTTAACACACAATCATCATGTTGTTCCTCTGAATTACGTTTCTTTACATCTAATATAATCAAGGACAGGTCAATGCTATTAACCAGTTAATTATAAGAAGAGAACCACTCGCTCACTAATTCATGTTTTAACTTGTCCAAACGTACCCTGGCATAGACTGATTTATGTTTTACAACAAACACATGTACGAAACTATATGTTATATTGCATTATAATATATCACAGTATTCTAATCTCTGAAACGGTGATGTCTGCAGATCTTCATCTGCACTGAAGGACGACCCTGTCCCTCCAACATAAAGAATGAGTGTATGCTGACCGGCTGGTCCTCATGGTCAGTTCATGAGCACGCCTGCATCAGACACAGCGACGGCTCCTGCGGCTGGTTCACAGGAACGGACAAGCCTTCCACAAACGACACCACGGACGCGTCTGATTGGCCAGAAACTGAAACGGCATTTTCCACTGATCTTCTGTAACGCCTAAAGAAATTAGGTTCCACATTTACCATTATAAATTAATCTTTAGCTGCATAATTTTGGCTTGCTGTAGTTTAATGTGGTATTTTTAACAAGTAATAAAACGTTTTCAAAAAAGTAAAACAACATGAAATAAAAATGGTCAGAACTGGGAAGCTGCCGACTGTGTGTCTGTATCTCTGTGTAATGAAGCAACGCTCATGTTGTGCAATAGGGTGGCACGTTTGTCCGTTTGCGGTGCTGATTGAGAAACATGAGATGCAGCTGCTTATCTTGATCCAGAAGAAAACGTTACATACAGGGCACACCCTAAAAAATGCTGGGTTAAATGGATAAACCCAGCGATTGGGTTGTTTTAAGCAAACATTTAACCCAACCACTGGGTTAAAACAACCCATTTACTGGGTTAAAACAACCCAATTGCTGGGTTTGTCCATTTTCAACCCAACTTGGGTTGTTTTTCCAAGTTGGGTTGAAAATGGACAACATTAAGCATTTTATAGAGTGTAAAATGAACACTCACCAAGCAGAGTCAAAATCAGCGCTATCAGTAAAATCAGTAACATATTTATAAATTCCACACTGTAAAATCTAAGTTAGACTTACTTCAAAAGAAGCATGCAAACCGATTGCCTTAAAAAAACAAGATTCAAGATTCAAGATTCAAGAGTTTTATTTGTCACATACACAGTTATATACAGAATATACAACCGGCAGTGAAATGTAAACAGGTCCGCTCCATGGACAGTGCAAATTCACAGTTAAAAACACAAGGAGGAAATTATAATAGAAATAGGATATAAAAAAAAATACTATCTATATATATATATATATATATATATATATATATATATATGTCTATATCTGTAGAATTATAAATAATCAAGTCAAGAGAAAAAAAGGTAACAAATAAGGATAAAGTGGAATAAAATAATTGAAGTAGACTTTGCAGTGAGTAAACTGTAGACTTATAAATATGTGGTTAACAAATGTATAAAGAGTATAATGTGCAAACAGGTTTATGACAGGTTGTTACACAGTAACAACGAGAACAGAAAGTGCAGTGCAATGTCAGTGTATCGATGTTTATCCTGACGTGAAGTCACGTGATGTTAAGTGACTGAGTTCAGGAGTCTGATGGCCTGGGGAAGAAGCTCCTCCTGAGTCTCTCAGTTTTGGCCATCAGGCTTGGGAAGCGCTTACCAGATGGTAGCAGCGTGAAATGAGGGTTTGCAGGGTGATTAGAGTCCTTGATGATCTTGGTAGCTCTACCTTTGCAGCGTTTGGTGTGTAGACGTCCTGCAGAGACGGAGAGCTGACCCTGAGATACGCTCGGATAAGCGCATCGACTCTTTGCAGGGCTTTGCGGTCATGACTGGTGCTGTTCCCATACCACGCTGTGATGCACTGAGTTAAAACACTTTCTCTCGCCTTTAGAAAGTTTTCAGGATAGCTGGTGAAACCCTGAATTTCCTCAGCTGGCGCAGGTGGTACAGTCTTTGCCTGGCTTTTTCACCTGTGTCTGAATGTGAGCAGTCCAGGTCAGGTCCTCGGAGATGTTTACTCCCAGGTACTTGAAGCTGCTCACTCTCTCTACTGGTGACCCGCTGATCATGAGGGGGAGTATGTCCGTTGCTGTCTCTTCCTGAAGTCCACAATCATTTCTTTGGTCTTGCCAACATTCAGAGAGAGACAGTTGTCCTGGCACCATGCTGTTAGATGCTCCACCTCGTCCAAGTATGCCGTCTCATTGTTGTTGGAAATGAGGCCCAGGACAACAGTATCATCAGCAAATTTGATGATAGAGGTGGAGCTGTGTGTGGACAAACAGTCATGCGTGTAGAGAGTAGAGCAGGGGCTCAGGACACAGCCCTGTGGAGCTCCCACACTCAGGGTGATGGAGGTGGAGGTGGACTGGCCTATTCTCACCACCTGAGGCCTGCCAGTGAGGAAGTCCTCAATCCAGTGGCAGAGAGAAGGATTCAGGCCGAGATCCAGGAGTTTGGAGGTTAGCTTGGTGGGAACTATGGTGTTAAAGGCTGAGCTATAGTCAATAAATAGCAGTCTTACGTAGTTCCCACTTTTGCTGTCGATGTGAGTGAGGAGGAGTGGAGGACATGAGAGATGGCATCTTCAGTCGATCTATTGGGACGATAGGCAAACTGAAGAGGGTCCAAAGTGTCAGGAATGAAGGCGCAAATGGTGTTTTTAATGAGTCTCTCAAAGACCTTCATGACTATAGATGTGAGAGCCACTGGACGATAGTCATTTAGGCAAGAGGGTTTACTGTTCTTAGGGACAGGGATGATGGTGGATTTTTTGAAGGAGGTGGGGACCACAGATGTAGCGAGGACTCATTAAAGATAGATGTAAACAACCCGGTGAGCTGATCAGCACAGGACCGCAGAACACGGCCTGAAATACCATCTGGCCCAGCAGCTTTCCTGACGTCCACACGCTTGAGTGCTCTCCGAACTTCATCCTCTGAGACAGAGATCACGTGGTTGTTGCTGCTCTGAGTAATTTCTCTAACGCGCCCACTTGGCGGAGTCGCGTTACGCGATTTACAGTCAAAGCGAGCATAGAAAGAGTTTAACTGCGTTCACGAGCAACGGATCAACGCTTGCCTCTGCAGAGGATTTAGATCCAAAGGAGCAGATGGACCTCAGACCTTGCCACATGCGCCGCGAGTCGTTGAGTTGGAAATGAGACTCCACTCGGTCTTTATAACGGAGTTTTGCGGCTTTAACTGCTCGTCTGAGAGCATAACAGGACGATCTGTATTCATTCATATTCCCTGAATGGAGACCGGCGTTGTAAGCAGCAGTGCGTCACGCTTCACTGCCGCAGCGGATTGAATTGTCCACCCACGGTTTCTGATTTGAGAAGGACGTTATTGTTATTGTTTGCGTGGCTTGCTCTGTAAGCGTGTTGATGAAGCAAAGCGCCACGCTGTGAACTCGCTTCACGTCAGCTGAACTCGCCGGAACATGTCCCAGTCAACGCCATTAAGAGCTGCCTGAAGCGCGGTCTCTGAGTGGGGCGACCAACGCTTAACTTCCCGCCTCACCGGGTTCCTGGAGGAGCTTTTGTTTGTATTCGGGAGTGAGGAAAATGGCGGCATGATCCGATTTGCCAAGCGCTGGAAGTGACCGCGCTTTATAGGCGTTCTTAAATGGAGAGTAGCAGTGATCCAGTGTGTTTGCTCCTCGTGTGGGGCAGGAGACGTGCTGGTGAAAGTTTGGCAGGACTTTCTTTAGGTTTGCTTTGTTAAAATCGCCATGCGACAATGAATGCCGCGTCCGGGATGTTGGTTTATGACGCCGCTGGCAACATCATGAAGGCCAGATAAAGCCAGCGCTGTGTCTGCCTGCGGTGGGATGTAAACGGCGGTCGCGACAACCGCAGAAAACTCCCTAGGCAGATAGAATGGGCGGCAGATGATTGTTAAATGTTCCAGATGAGGTGAGCAGGACCGCGAGAGAGAATGGTGATGTTCCTGGGATCGCACCATTTCTTGTTGATCATGAAACACACTCCACCGCCTTTGGATTTACCGGCCTCGGCTGTTCTGTCCATCCGAAAAACAGAGAAGTTCTCCGACGGCGCACAGCTGTGTCCGGGACCGCGGGCGTGAGCCATGTTTCAGACAAACAATAGATATTACAGTCTCTCATGTCCCGTTGAAAACTTATCCTGGCTCTAAGATCGTCCATCTTATTATCCAAGGATTGAACATTTGCTAGAAGAATGCTCGGGAGAGGTGGGCTGAATGCCCTTTTCCTCAGTCTGTTACGGATACCAGCACGTTTCCCACGGTGTTTCTTTGTTCTACGCCGCTGGCTCTGTCCATTGTTCAACTCGGCGTTCCGAAGAATCTCAGATGGCCACAGAGGATCGGCGAAAGTGTCCTGAAACAGTCCAGTGTAGAGGTAACCAATGTCCAAAAGAGTTTTGCTGTCGTAGTAGATCAATGCAGATGATAAGTTTGTAAAAACTGAGAGTAAAAGAAAGTAAAATAGTAAATAAAAACACAGTCTTCGCGGAGCGACCTGAACGGCGACCAAACACAGCGGCGCCATTTTGTGTGAAAAGTAACGTGAAATAGGAATAGTATGTTGTGCTGACAAATGCTTAGTTATAATAGTTCACTTCCACAAGAGCTCTAGTAACTATAAAAGAACTGAGAGTGCTTGATCATTTACTTTAGATTTACTCTTGACTTACTATAGCTACCATTGTTGTGTTTTGATGCCGAATGTCTGTGTGTGACTCAAGCATGATCGACTGCAAGATACTGTCACAAATAAAGAGGGATTATATCAACCCGATTAAAAGTTTCACAAGGTGTTTATGACGTAAGTGTTAGCAATAAAATTGGCTCATTATATGACATGAAGGGAAGTATTACATAGCTGCTTCATTTCTGACTAAATCATTAACTAGAGTTATTTATTCAATCAGAAGCTAGGCCCACTTTTAAAAAGCAGCCTATTTATTCCTTCTCTTCCTTTGAAACCAAATAACTGTGATATCTTGTTGCATCGCTGCATCAATAGGAAGAGAATTACAATAATATGAAGTTCAAGAGCCCAACCAAAGGGAACACTGATAATGGTGAGGGTTTTTTTGCTTGACAAAATGGCACTCAAACCAATCAATTATTCTTAACTTGTTTTTCTGAGTAAACAAAGCATAGTATGTGAATAGTAGAGATTTTTACAAGTTAAGACATTAAGTAAAGTTAACTCAAAAGTGTTAGTTAGAATCACTGTTGGATTTTACAGTGCATGAACGTGAACAAACATGAACAATGCTCGGGACAGTTGATGAAAGTTTAAGCTATGAAGCGCAAGAAGATACCAAAGGGAACTCAGTTCATTACTCGCATCATGCTATGGGAAGTTTAAACATCCGAAGCTCACGCCCCAAAAACTGCATCTCAAACAGCGAGTGAACAGGGGAGACCGGGTATAGTTGTAACACAGGGAGATTTGTACCACTACCAATTCCACGAATCAGGGATAAGATAGGAGTCATGTGACAGTTTCAGTTTCCTCTGGCTTCCTTTACGATCCCACATGGAGGTTTTCCAGTCTGTGTTGCTATCTCTCCTGAAGATACAGCAGAAAATCTAATTCTGAGGTAAGAAAGTAAAAAAAATAGCAAGATCATATTTTGTTTAGTACTTCTACCGTTGTAGAGAATGTTGTATGAGTTATTTCAGGTCAAAGTGTAGTTTCTCTAGTAAAGAATGGTGTATCAACCTCCTGCTAATGTCAAAGCACCATGCTAATACAGCTAGCTAAACAATGGGTGACAGTGGCGGGGTAGGTTGTGACATCCACTGACATACAACTAAGAACATTTTTGTGATTTTAATCATTCTACAGAATGCTTATGTTTGTTCATTTGCTCTCACTCACACACACACACACACACACACACACACACACACACACACACACACACACACACACACACACACACACACACACACATATGAATGTGCACAGACATGCACACACAAATGCACACGTGTGCATGCACAAACACACACATATTGCACATACACTCCCCACATTCACACATATTTTATTGTTGCAGCCATTCATTTAAAATAAAACTCTTGTTGTGGCATATCACTTGGAGTACCGTTAGTTTTTCTGCATTTTGTCTACCTGTTACAACTTACCTCCAGGGTCACATATGTGTATATGTATCAGTATATTGGATCCGTGCATTCGGTCTTAAAGTGACAGCTGCCTAATATCCCTGCTGTGGCAAAAAGTTAGTTTTAGGCTTTGATTATATAGTTTCGTTCTCTGGCATCTGGTGATATGTGTGAATGTTTTTGGTGTGAACACAATGTGATTTCCTTTATATCTGTCGTGAGCATCAGTTAAAACAACTCAATCACTGGATTAAAACAACCCAACTGCTGGGTTAAAACAACTCATCCACTGGGTTAAAACAACCCAACCACTGGGTTAAAACAACCCATTCACTGGGTTAAAACAACCCAACTGTTGGGTTAAAACAACACATTCACTGGGTTAAACCAACTCATCTACTGGGTTAAAACAACCCAACCGCTGGGTTAAAACAATTCATCCACTGGGTTAAAACAACCCAACCGCTGGGTTAAAACAGCTCATCCACTGGGTTAAAACAACCTAACCGCTGGGTTAAAACAGCTCATCCACTGGGTTAAAACAACCCATTCACTGGGTTAAACCAACTCATCTACTGGGTTAAAACAACCCAACCGCTGGGTTAAAACAATTCATCCACTGGGTTAAAACAACTCATCCACTGGGTTAAAACAACCCAACCGCTGGGTTAAAACAGCTCATCCGCTGGGTTAAAACAACCCACTCGCTGGGTTAAAACAGCACATTCGCTGGGTTAAAGCAACATATCCGCTGGGTTAAAGCAACCCATTCGCTGGGTTAAAGCAACCCATTCGTCACTGGGTTAAAACAACACATTTGCTGGGTTAAAACAAAACAACACATTCGCTGGGTTAAAACAACACATTTGCTGGGTTAAAACAAAACAACACATTCACTGGGTTAAAGCAACACATTCGCTGGGTTAAAACAAAACAACACATTCGCTGGGTTAAAACAACACATTCGCTGGGTTAAAACAAAACAACACATTCGCTGGGTTAAAACAACACATTCGCTGGGTTAAAACAACACATTCGCTGGGTTAAAACAACTCATCTACTGGGTTAAAACAACCCAACCGCTGGGTTAAAACAACCCAACCGCTGGGTTAAAACAGCTCATCCGCTGGGTTAAAACAACCCACTCGCTGGGTTAAAACAGCACATTCGCTGGGTTAAAGCAACACATCCGCTGGGTTAAAACAAAACAACACATTCGCTGGGTTAAAACAACACTTTCGCTGGGTTAAAACAACACATTCGCTGGGTTAAAACAAAACAACACATTCGCTGGGTTAAAACAACACATTCGCTGGGTTAAAACAAAACAACACATTCGCTGGGTTAAAACAAAACAAAACATTCGCTGGATTAAAGCAACCCAATTGAATTTTTAGAGTGTAATCAGAGTAATAGCAAATCTAGGACTATTCTGTTATAGGGAATGAGATGATGAGATTAGGCTCATTAAGATCTATTAGCTAGGGCTGGGTATTGACAAATTTCATGATCTGATCTCAGCAGCTGGTGTGCCCAGGATGTCCACCGGAGGTCACTCCTCCCTGGTCCGTTGCCAGATCAACATGGACTTCAGGCCCGTTCCAGAATCAGATCACTGAGGGTGCTATTGGTATCACTTTTACCAATAACTGGAATAAATATTTTGCTACGGATATTTTTATTTATTAATCTACTAGTCTGTCTTCACATTGCTTTAATGTATTACTAGTATTTTAAAATATATCTTCCTGAGAACCAGAAAAAAGTTTTAATTTAGTTTTTTTAAGGTCATTACATTGTTTGGAGCATAAGAAACAAATGGAATAAAGACATTTTTGAAGAAAAAAATATTCCTATGTAATGCTATATCCTCTGAGGACACCAGGAACCATTTATTAAAGACAATGTGATTTTTTTATTCAAACTTTCTATAAATATGATTTTCAACTATGTTATGAAAGATATAACAGAAGGATTTGATATACCATTTTGCTTTATAAAATATATGTGTGTAAACATCGCCATTCCCATTCTATGCAATGCAACTATACACTGTATCTAATTTGCATATTAATGTATTTTGGGGGCAACATGTAATGATAATTGGGAATATTTTCATAAGAATATCTCATATTTCATAAGAATATCCAGACTTAAAGCTGTGACATGTATTCGCTAAAATATAATGTCCTAAACAGAGCTGTTAACAATGCACAATAAATCTTACTTACATTGTGTCTACACTTTGTTTGTTGGTGAGAGGTTTCGCAATATGGCATAATTCAACACTGAATAAAACTCTGGTGTTTGGAGCGGTGAGTGCACCTCTGATTGGCCATCGCGTTCAAGAGATCAACAACTATGTCTGTGATTTACACTGTAAATAGATGTATCCAGAGTGCAAACACAAATATGCATTGGAGCGTTTGCCAAATCTGTTTCACTAATATATTATTACAGTATTAACTGAGGGTGCTCTTGCTTGCGTTTGAGGGTGCTTTGCACCCCCATAGAACCGGGCCTAATGGACTACATTTCCCAGAACTCACTGCCTGGACTCATCATCCCTGATTGCTGTCAGCTGTGTATCATTAACCTTGTTAACTCTGTCTATATAAGCCCGGTTTATGCAGTCATTCAATGCAAAGTCTTGTATGTGTCACAACTGCTTTTCTGAGCGCTCCTTGGATTATCTGGTCTGGTTTTGACCCTGTTTGTGTGAGTTCCTGTCCAGATATTGGATTGTTAGATTGGATTTGATTGGATCTTTTGGATTACATCTTTAATAAACTCCTCAGCCTTTGCATCTCAGAGCAGTTTCATATAAAGTTAAAAAACGCATATGTAGTATACAAAATAATCAAAGCGCCACACGTTTAGTTTTTTGTTATATTTAGTGACAAACGCTCAGTGTTTCCAGTGCTACTCTGTGTTGAAGTGAATGAAAGCGAGGCGGTTTGCTCTTACCATGTCCCTGTAGTTTGAGTAGAACGTCTGATCAACGAGAGGGAATTTATCGGCTCCCAGTTTCTTGTAGGTGCTGATCAGCTGAGCAAACTGGAAGAAAACCGAGATCAGTATCAAAACCTCCATCAAACATGTTCTGTAGCTTCTCGGTTCACACCAACCAAACTTTCCTGAGAACTACAGATTTGTCAGTAAACGGCTGACCCACACATCCAGTCTCTTCTCCTTAAACGACTCCAGTTAACTTCTGTATACACTGTGAAAAGTGTGCAGTTGTTGCATTAAGGAGGTATTTCTACATATAAATTCTGATTTTGTTGTTGTAACCTAATTCACTCAGGTTTATATAACATAAAACAGGGGAATGCTGATTTAACTTGATTGAGTTACATTGACCCAATATACAATTTCCAATCAAACTCAGGATGGACACGTTCGACACCTGCACCAGACCTATAGGGGGCAGTATACTCGAGACTCGCGTCAGCTACAGGACATCTGCTCTGAAGGACAAAGAAGAAGAAAAGCTTTGTGTTTGGCTAAAGCGGCACGTCCCCCAGTTTCTGTTGAAGCCAGTGACTTAAACTGCGGTTCATGGACTGGCCACTAGAGACCGGCTCCAGAAGTAATAAACTTACTCTTAATAAACTTTTATTTTAATTAAATAAATTGTTTAATTAAAATGAGCTAAAGTAACACAACTTTATTCAATTGTGTTCAATCCACCTAATATACTTATACTTTACTTAAAGGCACAATATGTAATTTTGTGAAGGCGTGTCTTGACTCTTGAGTGGGCGGAGCTTTAATTCTGCCGCGAGCGCTTCTGTTCTTCCGCTCATGCGTGTGTGTGTTTGATCAGATCACACACATGTGAGTGTGTTAAAGTGATGTTATAATGCGACTCTGTGCGTTGGCTCGGCGCTACTATGAGACACTTGTTCACACTGCAGTGAGCGAGATCATATTAGGCATGGTAAAACATGGCACTCTGTGCGGTAAATCAACAACACCAGATTTACACAATCAGACTAACTGTGTTGAGCTGGAGAACAATCATTAGTTTCTGTCCATCACTGATCCAAACAGTGTCTAATAAAACACATCAGATATTAAAGCGGCTTTGTGTTGCCATGGTTACTACACAATAACACCGGAGGGGAATGCGGGGATGATGTCACTGATAGGCGACGCACACACACAGGCCATGTCCTGGGTAAAATCACTGATTTCTCTGGATTTAAACATTCACATTTGGGACACGTCAACACAATATATAACACTGTTCTAGTGGCTTCTGGATCGTTTCATCCTGAAATCTTACATATTGTGCCTTTAATTCATTTGTGTTAAAACTAAATGAATAATTTTGTTGACATTTCCCAAAAGCATTGTAAGCCTAAGTAGATGGTCTCTACGATCAACTTAGCTCACAATGCTTTTGAGAAACGCAGCCCTGGGCAGTGGATCTGTAGTTCCCAGCATGTTTTGCAAGGGACTGCATTAGGAGAGTGTTACTGTATGTATTATTCAGTAGAGGGAAAGATGTTGGTAGTTTATGTTAATGTTGAGCTGAAGAGTAGCGCTTGTGCTCAGGCTATGGACACTCAGTGTTTTATGCTCAGTACTGACATCTGTCTTAACTGAGTGGTTGATTATATACATTGTGTTTGAGTAATACATGAGTTGAAAATACTAGAGTAAATTTATTTGACCTAAACCAACTAAACTGATTTATTTTGAATGAACTAAATTAAATTGTGTGTAAAAATGTCTTCAATTAAATTAAAACTGCAGTCCGTAACTTTGTTGGGTTAAAAATGATCCAAAATCAATTTTTAAGCAAGTCCATAACCAGCCAGTGTTCAGAACAATCTCCTTACCTTAGCCTGGTTCACAACGGTATAAGCTTGTCATAAAGTGTTATAATCTGAGCGGCACTGGTGGATTTCAGAGGGAGATTTGAGCATGTGTTTGCGTCATCACACATAAAGGAGGAGTCCGGCTATAGGCTATCGGATGAGAGGATGCTGCAGGTGGCGGAGCATTTACAGCCTTTTCTCACAGCCGCTGGAATAATTAAACATCATTTTGAGGGTTCAAACGACAATCATCAGTGACAACTGGAGATTCACCCGGAGCCAAAAGCAGAAGATTAGACTGTACAGAAACTGAAAGCAGGTAATGCTAATAAACACTAAATACACAGTCACGCAATGCTGATGTTAACAATATGAGAACAAAGTATAACAATAATAATAACTTGCTTGGTTTGACGTGATGTGAGCTAAGCGATCCTTAGATTTAATCACAGATGGTAACGTGCTTTATTGTAATGTTTTTTTCTCAGTTGGTCAGAACAAAAGTGGCAGACATGTTACTTAATCAGATGACATTTTCCAGTGAAAATTCTTATTTTGATCATACTACAAGATGTAGAATCTGTGATTCTGAAGTACAGTATCCACACCGGTGTGGTGATGAATGACAGCCGCACACACGCCTCGAAACATGAGATTCATCCGCGCTGAGGAGCCGCGCCGACGCACTTCATTTCATTCAACAAAACCAGTTCTTGTACGTTACCACATGAGAACAAGTTAATTTTCTAAGTAGACGTGGGCGGAGCTGAGGTGACACGATGACTAACAGACAGCAGACAAACGGCTATCCACCTGTCACTCAAAGTGGCCACGCCCTTAATTATGCAGACTTTAAGGCTTTATATAATGTAAACGAATGAGTTATAAAACATTCACCCCCCCTCACAGGGGGCAAAATGAGCCGTATGGACCCAAACCACAGTTTGTCCCAGACTGTAAACATGTGTTATTCTGCTGTAAAGTTGGGCATTTTGACATGAGGCTCTTGAGATTCTGCTCCCTTCTGGAGTCGGTCTCTAGTGGCCAGTCCATGAACTGCAGTTTAAGTCACTTCTGTGTTGGCTTCAACAGAAACTGGGGGAGGTTGCCACTTGATCTCACCTCACGATGATGGTCCGGACCTCGGTATATAAGTGTATATAATAAGGTTGTGAAATAATTGCGTAATATTAACTGTACTTTGATGCTGCATGGGTATATTACACAATGCCAAGATTACCGCCCTTCTCATCTGAGCTGTCAGCGGCCTATCACCACTCATTAATATCAAAATTAAGACATAGTAGGCTATATATTTTTTAACATTTGTTTACACAACAATACTTCTACAGCATTTGTTAATCTTAGTTGCTGTTCATTTCAACATTTACTAATGCATTATTAAAAGTTGTATCTGTTAATATTATTTAATGTACCTGAGCTGACATGAAATAACAATGCATTTGTATTAACTAATATTAACAAAGAATAATAGCTACTGTAAATATGTATTGCTCATTGTTAATGTTAGTTAATACATACAAACATTACTTAATGGGACCTTATTGTAAAGTGTTACCAACTGGTCATTATAGCTCCAAGAATGCTGATATTTCACCAATATCAATTAAACAGTTTCTTCTGTATTTCCAGCTTGTATTGTGGATCATTCATTGCAACATTTCACCTGATTCTCATGTTTAAGTGTCTGCTATCAGGATGTGCTTGACACATAATGGTTTTAAAGCTATTGTCATCCAATTTTTGGGCTCTCAAACGTTTTAAAATGCACATATTTACACCAGGGGAATCACAATCGTCTCTCTTTGGTAAACCAAATTTATGCACAGAGTAAAAATGCTCAGCTGCAAAAACACGTTCTGAAAAAAATAAATAAAAAAATAATAATAATAATATATATATGTTATTAGATTGTGTTTTTTTGGGTGGATGGGGGGACTCCCCAAGAGCTTTGACGCAATTCGAACACTAGAAATGTCAAAGCATGTTTTCAGTGTAGAAGCCGTTAGTGTCCATTCATATGTCTAATAGTAAGTTGAGCCGAATCTTTTAGGAATAAGATCACGTGAGTGTTTGAATCGAGATCGCCATCTTTTAACCGTTAATCATGCCGCTCTAATATGCGATGTGTCAATTTCTCATGTGAGAAGAGCTTTTAAACATCAGGTTTTGTACTCATAGTTATATTTTGATGGCAGGGATACAGAATAAGAGCACAATGATTCTCTTTTCACAGTGAGAAATCATTCGGCCGGTCTACAGCTCCTTCACAGTGACCGGTGAAAGCACTCACAGCCCATGGCTTGTCACAGAGGTTGTAGATGGACTCCAGTGAGTTGACGCTGGGAATCCCGGCGTACTGCAATCCGATGATTATATTCCGGAAGTCTTCGTTCTGTGCCATGCTATAGGCATGCTGTCGGACCAAGACGAAGTCAGGCTTGAAGGACCTGTGTGAATAATAACACAAACAGAGCAAACTCTGTTTAACATTATGGACTGTATATTGGTTTGATTCTGGAATATGTCCGACAACCTTTTCTTGCCATTCACTTGGAAGCATTCTGCATTTTTACATTTTCAAAAAAACATAATTTAGTATGATTATGAATCCATTTACATTGTGGGGACCGCTGGCTGGTCCCCACAATGTAGGTGATCTCAGGTTTTACTATACACACACACACACACACACACACACACACACACACGCAAGCACGCACACACGCACATGCACGCACACGCGCACACACACACACATGCACACACACACCCCCCTTAGGAGTGGCAGGTGATGGAAACTCTGGCCTGACACACTCATTTAAAGCAGTGTAAACCTCCTACATGAGTAAGCTGGCATTTCTCCTGCACACCCACAGTCTGCTCTGATGGTAAGTTGTGTTTTGACTTCCTGTACTTTTGTGGAACCACATTTTGTGGTCATCATGACAGTAAATCACATCAGTTCAGATCTCACTGTTAGAATCTCTGCTTTTACCACTTGAACTTGAAGAGTGGACTTTTAGGTCACCAGCTGTTGTAACAAAAATTAATACTTTTTGAAGTCCATTACATTTTTGGTATATTTACTTGCAAGAGAAAGATATACACTATATTGCCAAAAGTATTGTGCCGAGTTCAGGTGTTCAATCCCTTCATGGCCACAGGTGTATAAATCAAGCACTAGGCATGCAGACGCTTCTACACACATTTGTGAAAGAATGGGTCGCTCTCAGGAGCTCAGTGAACTCAAGCGTGGTACCGTGATAGGTTGCCACCTGTGCAATAAGTCCATTCCTGAAATTTCCTCACTACTAAATATTCCACACTCAACTGTTAGTGGGATTATAACAAAGTGGAAGCGATTGGGAATAACAGCAACTCAGCCACGAAGTGAAATCACAGAGCGGGGTCAGCGCATGCTGAGGGTCACAGTGCGCAGAAGTCACCAACTTTCTGCAGAGCCAATAGCTCCAGACCTCCAAACTTCTGTGGCCTTCAGATGAGCTCAAGAACAGTGCGTAGAGAGCTTCATGGAATGGGTTTCCATGGCCGAGCAGCTCATCCAAGCCTTACATCACCAAGTGCAATGCAAAGCGTGGGATGCAGTGGAGTAAAGCACGCCACCACTGGACTCTAGAGCAGTGGAGACGTGTTCTCTGGAGTGACCAATCACGCTTCTCTGTCTGACAATCCCATGGACGAGTCTGGGTTTGGTGGTTGCCAGGAGAACGGGACTTGCCTGACTGCACTGTGCCAAGTGTAAAGTTTGGTGGAGGGGGGATTATGGGGTGGGGTTGTTTTTCAGGGGTTGGGCTTGGACCCTTAGTTCCAGTGAAAGGAACTCTTAATGCTTCAGCATACCAAGACATTTTGGACAATTTCATGCTCCCAACTTTGTGGGAACAGTTTGGGGATGGCCCCTTCCTGTCCCAACATGACTGCGCTCCAGTGCACAAAGCGTCGGTCCATAAAGACATGGATGAGCGAGTTTGGTGTGGAGGAACTTGACTGGCCTGCACAGAGTCCTGACCTCATCCCGATAGAACACCTTTGGGATGAATTAGAGCGGAGACTACGAGCCAGGCCTTCTCGTCCAACATCAGTGCCTGACCTCACAAATGCGCTTCTAGAAGAATGGTCAAAAATTCCCATAAACAGACGTCCCAAAACTTTTGGCAATATAGTGTAAATCTTAAATCTCACAGTTAACATGTTTAAAACATTATTTTCAGCTTAGTGTGTCACAGATGTGTTTGCATGAAAGGAGAGTTGAGTGTGGATCTATTTGCAAGCGTACATATTTATTAATAAATTATATAATAAATCAGCACATGATAATCACACTATAAACCACAACTTACCGAACCACTTTGGTTCCGTTTCTGATCACTTGCATGTCCACACTACACGTGCCATTAGCGTGAGCCACCAGGTTGATCTCAGAGAACTCGGCCTGAAATCACATAAATGCATGATACGCCTGCTGTTATAATCATGACAAGCATCAGCTTGCTTTACTATATTTTCTATATAGTAAATGAATGTAACATAACCTTGTTTTTCTAATTATGTATATTGCATAATTGAAGAGGCAGAATAAAGCCCCGGTGATCACATTAGTCACTTTAATTAAAGCTTGTGCTCTTTACAAACAGTAAGCAGGTGTGAATCGTGTCCTGTAACCGTTCCTCATCACTGTTCACACCCATCTGTTATGTAACATGAGCTTAAATCTGAGGTTTATACACAGACGCAATAAAACTGGCTCTTTATATGCATCGTAAATGGTCAATGAATGGTCATTTATTGGTGGTAAAACCTAACCCAGTTATATTGTTGCAGGCTTTCTCAGTCACTGTCTTAACCGGAACGGTTTACTTTATTGGTCATTGGTGACAGACAGACTGTCAGTTCATGAAATCCAACCTCAGCTCTATTACATGTTTTCGATCAATGACCAATCCCTCGATTACTCTTTGCTTCTGCTTGGGGTTAAAGGGCATCCAGACAATTACAAGTATTGGCACAATTCAGATCAATACTATGGGCTCCCAGTCAGGAACTTGTGGCTGTGGCGTGTCATAAAATGCTCTGGAAGCATTTTTATTTAGTAACCAAAGGCAATTTAAAATGACTATAAAGACAATAGAACCATCAACCTTCACTTATAAAGATGTGAAGTTCAGTGAAGTGGTGCAATCACTGAAACATAAATGAATAACATAAAAGGCTTCTACTGTAACATTACTTACTGGAAATGTATTGCTTGACAGTTAGTTAGGATGCAGTGTTATGTTTGTGAGTGCATGTAAAAATAAAAATCAGCTCCATTTTCAGCTTCTCCCTGACTGCAAGCCGATTGGTTACATCCAACCGCAGACGATGTCATACACACCTAAAGATTTCACTTGCTTCTTACTGGATGAATCAGTGCTTTTGAATGAATCTCATGAATGAATGATTCAATGACTCACTCATAAAGACTTCACTTGTTTCATTACTGGATGAATCAGTGTTTTTGAATGAATCTCATGAATGAATGATTCAATGACTCACTCATAAAGACTTCTCTTGTTTCATTACTGGATGAATCAGTGTTTTTGAATGAATCTCTTGAATGAATGATTCAATGACTCATTCATAAAGACTTCACTTGTTTCATTACTGGATGAATCAGTGTTTTTGAACGAATCTCTTGAATGAATGATTCAATGACTCACTCATAAAGATTTATCTTGTTTCATTACTGGATGAATCAGTGTTTTTGAACGAATCTCATGAATGAATGATTCAATGACTCACTCATAAAGATTTATCTTGTTTCATTACTGGATGAATCAGTGTTTTTGAACGAATCTCATGAATGAATGATTCAATGACTCACTCATAAAGATTTATCTTGTTTCATTACTGGATGAATCAGTGTTTTTGAATGAATCTCATGAATGAATGATTCAATGACTCACTCATAAAGACTTCCCTTGTTTCATTACTGGATGAATCAGTGTTTTTAAACAAATCTCTTGAATGAATGATTCAATGACTCACTCATAAAGACTTCACTTGTTTCATTACTGGATGAATCAGTGTTTTTAAACGAATCTCTTGAATGAATGATTCAATGACTCACTCATAAAGACTTCTCTTGTTTCATTACTGGATGAATCAGTGTTTTTGAACGAATCTCTTGAATGAATGATTCAATGACTCACTCATAAAGACTTCACTTGTTTCATTACTGGATGAATCAGTGTTTTTGAACGAATCTCTTGAATGAATGATTCAGTGACTCACTCATAAAGATTTATCTTGTTTCATTACTGGATGAATCAGTGTTTTTGAACGAATCTCTTGAATGAATGATTCAGTGACTCACTCATAAAGACTTCACTTGTTTCATTACTGGATGAATCAGTGTTTTTGAACGAATCTCATGAATTAATGATTCAATGACTCACTCATAAAGACTTCACTTGTTTCATTACTGGATGAATCAGTGTTTTTGAACGAATCTCATGAATTAATGATTCAATGACTCACTCATAAAGACTTCACTTGTTTCATTACTGGATGAATCAGTGTTTTTGAACGAATCTCATGAATGAATGATTCAATGACTCACTCATAAAGACTTCTCTTGTTTCATTACTGGATGAATCAGTGTTTTTGAATGAATCTCTTGAATGAATGATTCAATGACTCATTCATAAAGACTTCACTTGTTTCATTACTGGATGAATCAGTGTTTTTGAACAAATCTTTTGAGTGAATGATTCAATGACTCACTCATAAAGACTTCTCTTGTTTCATTACTGGATGAATCAGTGTTTTTGAACGAATCTCTTAAATTAATGATTCAATGACTCACTCATAAAGACTTCACTTGTTTCATTACTGGATGAATCAGTGTTTTTGAATGAATCTCTTGAATGAATGATTCAATGACTCACTCATAAAGACTTCACTTGTTTCATTACTGGATGAATCAGTGTTTTTGAATGAATCTCTTGAATGAATGATTCAATGACTCACTCATTTAGACTTCACTTGTTTCATTACTGGATGAATCAGTGTTTTTGAACGAATCTCTTAAATTAATGATTCAATGACTCACTCATAAAGACTTCACTTGTTTCATTACTGAATGAATCAGTGTTTTTGAATGAATCTCTGGAATGAATGATTCAATGACTCACTCATTTAGACTTCACTTGTTGCATTACTGGATGAATCAGTGTTTTTGAACGAATCTCTTAAATTAATGATTCAATGACTCACTCATAAAGACTTCACTTGTTTCATTACTGGATGAATCAGTGTTTTTGAATGAATCTCTTGAATGAATGATTCAATGACTCACTCATTTAGACTTCACTTGTTTCATTACTGGATGAATCAGTGTTTTTGAATGAATCTCTTAAATTAATGATTCAATGACTCACTCATAAAGACTTCACTTGTTTCATTACTGGATGAATCAGTGTTTTTGAATGAATCTCTTGAATGAATGATTCAATGACTCACTCATTTAGACTTCACTTGTTTCATTACTGGATGAATCAGTGTTTTTGAACGAATCTCTTAAATTAATGATTCAATGACTCACTCATAAAGACTTCACTTGTTTCATTACTGAATGAATCAGTGTTTTTGAATGAATCTCTTGAATGAATGATTCAATGACTCACTCATAAAGACTTCACGTGGTTCATTACTGGATGAATCAGTGTTTTTGAATGAATCTCTTGAATGAATGATTCAATGACTCACACATTTCTAACAGTCTCTTGTCTCCATCTACTGGTGTAATGATGTAACTGATACAATCTTTATCTGAAGCATCAAGTTTCTTTCTAAAGGTGATTTGCTCTATTCTGATCACTGCTGTAGACATCAGTGTTTATATCTGAATGACAGTCCGTTGGTCACCGATGTTTTTGAAAACAAACAAATCAATATTTAAATGGTTTGTGTGATCAAAATGAGAATAACAGCCAGGTCTAAAGCTCTAATAAATGCTTTACCTGTTCAACTTTGACGTCATAATCTCCTTGGACCTTCTTCCCACGAAAAAGCTTTGCCCTGAAAGACAATAAAAAGGTATTCATGAATCTTTTCATGCATGTTTGTAGTGTTGTTCAGTTTATGCATAAACAATTCAACATCATTTACATCCCTGTCGCTATAATGACTGAAAAATCAATCAAACAAACAAACTGCGTAATTGCAGAGCTGGCGGCTGGGAAACGATAGAAATGCAAACAGCTGCAGTGCTCCAGTCACTGGTTTTGATACGTTTGTGCATTTCTGCCTCTTGTTCATGCTCTCTTTGACTCTCTTGTGTTGGGTTGTTACAGAGAAAGCAATCTGACAGCACAGCAGGGTAACACCACCCTATGAAGACAAGAAAACAGATAAAAGAGGGAAAGATGGCTGATATCTGGTTGAATCAGTGTCTTTCCCCCAAGTGATACAGAATCTCAACATCTCTCTCCAAACATGTGCCCTTGCTTTTGCAACTTTCAAGCTCATAATGCAGTTTTGCATATGGTTAATGTGAAGCAATACCATGCTGACAAAATCTCACTGCAGCTGAGGCCATCATACTGCGCACCAGAAACTATGATTGATTATGCAATGCTGCCATCTAAAGGAAATACAATATTGTGTCATGTAATATTGTATTTCCTTTAGATGGCAGCATCTACAATGCACAATTTAAGTAAAGCTGTTAAATATCCAGTGCCAGTGAAGCATGCAACATGCACCATTTGGTTGATTTTAATTTTGGCAGTATTGAAGGCAAAACACCTGTGTCTTTTCAAGCATACAACTGAAGCTCTTTAGATCCGATTGAAAACAATCCCATAGTGCAAAAACAGCCGTGAGAAGATTTCCATACACTGAAATGACTGAAGAGGCATGCACTGGTAAAAGGGAAACAAAAATGAATAGGATGCCAGTTTCCATGTTCCCTATAGCTTCTCTTATGTGATTTAGTCCAGCATTACTACATTCATGCATGCATCTCTGTTTTTATTGATATCACCTGGTGAATAACCTGAACAACACCGTAGTGACCATCACACAGCAATGCACTAAAAACCACAACGCATGCATACCCGGGTTAGTCATAACACCCTAGTAACTGCACAGCAACAGCCACCCACATCACTCCATCCTTGTGCAAGCGAGACAAGCACCTCTCAAAATGATCACAACCCTAGTATTATATATGCGCTGTTTTGTATGTCAGCGGTAGCATTTGTGAGTAAATAAAGAAATAAAGTGCCAGCTGTCTGTTAGAGAGCAGACTGGCTGCAGGCAAACACTAAGAAAAATGGTCATGAAATGCTAAATAATTCCTGGACCTGCAAGGAAAAATATTTCAATGAGGAAGTAAGCAATTTTGTACAGGGAAGTAAATGACACCGGAAGCCAAACACATTCACTTTCCAAATGGCTGTGTTAAAATTAAGGTGGAATAGATAGGATTACATAATAAACAAGATCCACTGCCAAAGAAACGAACACAAGCCGCTGTAGAGAACTGCAGTAACACTGAAGGACAATCTGACATGGCCGCTCACATGTTGAGTGTGAAATCACGACATGCTGCAGTCGTGCACTAATAAACACAGCAGTTTCTGTTTGGGCATCAGAGCTCGTACACGACCAGTGAACCTTCCTCATCAATCTCAGTCCGTCTCCAGCAATACAGGGAGTCTGGCAACATTCACTGCAGAGGAGCAGGTCTGCTTCGGTAGACTGAGAAGTCTCTCAAATAAACACACAGAAAGAAACCAAAGGCACACTGTAAACCCTAACGCTCAAAATAATCAATTGGTTTGAGTAGAGCCAACTCAAATTAAACAAATCAGTTCAAACTAAATAACTTTAATGAGTATTTAGAACTTTCTTTTTCTTCAGAGTTCACAAAACTGACACATTTTAAGTAATTAGAATTAACTTAAATTTAACTGACACTGGGCTGGGATTTATATTTCCCAGCATGCTTTGCCATGACACTCAAAAGGGAGAGTAAATGCCAAAATTAAGTGTTATATTAGGGGTTTTTTTGTGCGCAAAAATAACAGTTTTTCTCAATTGTTTCCACACAAACGCTGGTACTTGAGACTCAATGAGCACAACATGCTCCAACCGCCTGAACCCATTCTGCTGAACTACAACACAAGTCTTTACACTCAAAACACACTTTTCTCAAAACACTACACACAATTCTCTGCATTTGGCACAATTTTCATGCAGAAAATCTTTTGTTTTCAAGATCTCGTTTTCCTTCTCAAATCAGAAACCGTGGGTGGACAATTCAGTCCGCGCTGCAGTGAACACACGCACTGCCGCTTACAACGCCGGTCTCCTATCGGGGAACATGACTGAATACAGATCGTCCTGCTATGCTCTCAGACGAGCAGTTAAAGCCGCAAAACTCCGTTATAAAGACCGAGTGGAGTCTCATTTCCAACTCAACGACTCGTGGCGCATGTGGCAAGGTCTGAGGTCCATCTGCTCCTTTGGATCTAAATCCTCTGCAGAGGTCAGAGCTGACCCGTTGCTTGTGAATGAGTTAAACTCTTTCTACGCTCGCTTTGACTGTAATCGCGTCAACGCGACTCCGCCAAGTGGCGCATTAGAGGGAATTACTCAGAGCAGCAACAACCACGTGATCTCTGTCTCGGAGGATGAAGTTCGGAGAGCACTCAAGCGTGTGGACGTCAGGAAAGCTGCCGGGCCGGATGGTATCTCAGGTCGTGTTCTGCGGTCCTGTGCTGATCAGCTCGCCGGGTTGTTTACATCTATCTTTAATGAGTCCCTCCCTACATCTGTGGTCCCCACCTCCTTCAAAAAATCCACCATCATCCCTGTCCCTAAGAACAGTAAACCCTCTTGCCTAAATGACTATCGTCCAGTGGCTCTCACGTCTATAGTCATGAAGGTCTTTGAGAGACTCATTAAAAACACCATTTGCTCCTTCATTCCTGACACTTTGGACCCTCTTCAGTTTGCCTATCGTCCCAATAGAGCGACTGAAGATGCCATCTCTCATGTCCTCCACTCTTCCCTCACTCACATCGACAGCAAAAGTGGGAACTACGTAAGGCTGCTATTTATTGACTATAGCTCAGCCTTCAACACCATAGTTCCCATCAAGCTAACCTCCAAACTCCTGGATCTCGGCCTGAATCCTTCTCTCTGCCACTGGATTGAGGACTTCCTCACTGGCAGGCCTCAGGTGGTGAGAGTAGGCCAGTCCACCTCCTCCTCCATCACCCTGAGTGTGGGAGCTCCACAGGGCTGTGTCCTGAGCCCCCTGCTCTACTCTCTCTACACGCATGACTGTTTGTCCACACACAGCTCCACCTCTATCATCAAATTTGCTGATGATACTGTTGTCCTGGGCCTCATTTCCAACAACAATGAGATGGCATACTTGGACGAGGTGGAGCATCTAACATCATGGTGCCAGGACAACTGTCTCTCTCTGAATGTTGGCAAGACCAAAGAAATGATTGTAGACTTCAGGAAGAGACAGCAACGGACATACTCCCCCCTCATGATCAGCGGGTCACCAGTAGAGAGAGTGAGCAGCTTCTGAAGTACCTGGGTGTAAACATCTCCAAGGACCTGACCTGGACTGCTCACATTCAGACACAGGTGAAAAAAGCCAGGCAAAGACTGTACCACCTGCGCCAGCTGAGGAAATTCAGGGTTTCACCAGCTATCCTGAAAACTTTCTATTTAGGGGCGATAGAAAGTGTTTTAACTCAGTGCATCACAGTGTGGTATGGGAACAGCACCAGTCATGACTGCAAAGCCCTGCAAAGAGTCGTGCGCTTATCCGAGCGTATCTCAGGGTCAGCTCTCCCGTCTCTGCAGGACGTCTACACCAAACGCTGCAAAGGTAGAGCTACTAAGATCATCAAGGACTCTAATCACCCTGCAAACCCTCATTTCACGCTGCTGCCATCTGGTAAGCGCTTCCAAAGCCTGATGGCCAAAACTGAGAGACTCAGGAGGAGCTTCTTCCCCCAGGCCATCAGACTCCTGAACTTAACATCACGTGACTTCACTTCAGGATAAACATCGATACACTGTCATTGCACTGCACTTTCTGTTCTCGTTGTTACTGTGTAACAACCTGTTATAAACCTGTTTGCACATTATACTCTTTATACATTTGTTAACCACATATTTATAAGTGTACAGTTTACTCACTGCACAGTCTACTTCAATTACTTTATTCCACTTCTTTATTTTTATTTTTTACTTTTTCTTCTACTTGATTATTTATAATTCTACAGATATATATAGTACTTTTTATTCTATTTCTATTATAATTTCCTCCTTGTGTTTTTAACTGTGAATTTGCACTGTCCATGGAGCGGACCTGTTTACATTTCACTGCCGGTTGTATATTCTGTATATAACTGTGTATGTGACAAATAAAACTCTTGAATCTTGAATCACAAGGAACACACCGCCATTCAAACATGCACACTGCCTCATCACGTGGGCAAACACCTGACACAGTTTCACATCAGCAAACAGAGCTTTAGCAGGAAAGGGCCACCGGTGAGCTCTTCTGCTTTACTGTAACTGAGTACTGTAAACTCTTCTGTTGTTGTGTATGTAGACCAGTGTGTGTGCAGCTTTGTGTTGGTTGGGATGTACACTGTGTGCATTGTGTTTGTGAGAAAAATCAAATATATTTGTTACCGTGTATTTGTGTGTTCTGAGTATAAAAACACATACATTTTACAACACACGTATGCATGTACTGTCTGTAGTAAGTGTAACACTAATCTAAGTCATTATGATGAATGGAGAGAAAGTGTTTTCCAAAATAAATCACTTATATTGAAATTAAGACCAAAATATCATGACATGCACCTGCCTATTGTAATAACTTCATAAACTGGATCCGTTTTTAAGTCAAGTCCAAATAAACAAACCCCAAAACGCTTATAATAAGACTTGGTGACACTGCAAAGGACTGTTAAACAAAACAGATATGGGACTTTTCTCCCTGTTTTATTTCATTAGGTGAAAAATGTATACAAGAGTTGAATTGTTTAGTAAGATTAACGTTAAGTGGGAGATTTAGTAGTGTTTAATGTTTTGCTATGCTAGTTTAGAATAGTTTCTGTTATGTTGTTTTATAGAGTTACCATCACGGTGACGAGTGGAGCATGAGCTTAATTTGAGAACAGATTTATGTTAAATGTATTATATTGCTGTCCTCATTCAGCAAGTGCAATCCCATGCTAATGTTATCAAAGCATTGTGTTTCCAATTAGCAAGGAGCATTTACTGAATTAGCTAGTTAAAGCTAGACAAGTTTCCACTACTAAAAATTTGATATTACATTGTAGTTTTAAGTTAAATGCATGAATTAGCTTACTCAAATATTTACAGTTCAGGGCAATTAAAATGTATGATTACAAAATAACAATCTGCAAGTTCTGTTTACTTAACCTTTTAAATGTAACATTTCTTAACTTAAAAAATTTGAGGCAACTGATAATTATTTGGAGTTTTGCCAACTTATTCAGGTTTATAGTGCAAGTTTTCTTTGAGCAACATTAAGAGCTTTAGGGTTCACTACAATACTGACTGCCCCAACCAACAGAAATATGTTCCAAGATCACCTAATATTTCTAATATTAGATATTACATATACGATAAGGCTGCTATTGCTCAGGAATACTTATTAAACTATATTTGTGCTACAGACCTGAACAATTACTCAAATCATGTTTGTTGAGGACAGGTGTGCTGAGGCTCTAGTAGGCAATCAGATTAATGATTTTCATAAAATAGGCGAAAAGTGGTGAGTTTTATATGGGCAAACAGCACATATGTGACCCTGGACCACAAAACCAGTCATAAGGGCCATTTTTTTTAAAAATTGAGATGCATACATCATCTGAAAGCTGAATAAATAAGCATATTTCCACAGAAAGGATGTTGTTGTGATGAGTGAATGAAGAGGAGTGAGCAGCGAAGCGCTCCGACAGCCGCTATGAATCACTCGGGTTAACGCTGCCATTGCTTCTGACGTGGATGTTGGATGGTGCGCTCAAGGAGACTACTGAACATTTTGTAATTAAGTCATTGTTTTTCTGCAGGCTAGCAGAGGAAAACCAAAAAGAAAATAAATGAAAAGAAAATGTTGTCAGATTTTCTTGTGTGGTCCATTTCCAGTTCAGCAGAAGCCTTACAGTCTTAAAATTGAAGATCTCTTGCCGTACTGAAATATTCTGTATTATTCTTTCTAGAGTGCCAGTGATTAGAGCGCAGTCGAGCAGAAGAAGCTATGAATACACATGGATAATCTTTACCGGGTTGACAGTAAGAGGAACTTGTAGCTGAATAACTATTGTGCTGTGAAGATGATGCAGTTTGAGGGTCCAGGGTCAGAAATTAATAGGGATAAAAATGCATTTCAAAATGAAAAAATGCCACCAAACACAACATGTTTTTATTTGCAACTTCTGATATATTTCTTTAAATTATATTCTAGGCCCAGTTGTTATTCTGATTATTCAGGAGAATTGATTTTAATGTACTGACATAAAGAGTGGCGCATAATGGTAAAAACACTCCTGGACACCGACTTCCATTAAAGCTTTAAAGAGGACCTACTGTGCCTCTGTCCATATTGATCTGTCTTCAGTGTGTGATGCTCCAGGTCTTCTCTATCAGTGTCAGTGTTCCTGAACTCCTGAAACGCCTTCATTGTAGTCTCGAGTTTTCCTCCGGGAACCAACACGTCAAAATATTCCTCATTATAATAATTCATCCGCAGAATAAAGGGGCGGGGCCTGGTTGAGTTAGTTAGTCGTGTGTTGAAATTGCTGGTTATGGTAAGGGAAGGGACATTTCCCAAACACCAATCACAACACACCGCTCCAGCTGACCAATCAGAGCACAGTGTGCTTTTCAGAAGGAGGGGCTTCAGGAACTAAACAGAGCGTTACTGACAGACTGGGAAGAGAGGAGCTGCAACAATGGAGAATATGGGGAATAATCAACACTCAAGCAGGAAAACCTGCTCTAAGAGTGCCAGAAAACAACAAGATATTTGTATGACATTTTTAGGAGGTTTTATGATTAAACTTGTGTATGAAATGACAAATGATAGTAAAAAATCAAGTGATTTGACTTTGAAACCCATGCAGCAATAAAGACAGTGTCAAGCTTGTTTCAAGCTCCAGGACGTCCCTTAGCAAAAAGGGCACATTTCCCCACCCAGTTCCCACCCTCTGAATAGGGAAAGTGTTTTGATGCCCTCCTCTGCGTCACTGCAGCTTACCAACCGCAGATAAAAGAGGGATACTAATAAGCGTCGACTCCTTTGATCCTGCCATTTGATCGAGGCAGCTGCCATCATCTGTGTGTGTGTGTGAGAGGGGGAAGTGTCCTAGTGAGCCCGTGAATCTCATCTCGTGCTCTGGGTGAAGCATCAGTATTACTGATTATCAGCAACATCATTATGGCTATTAACCATTGTGAGGAGGCTGTCATTGGGGCTTTACAACGCAATCACAGTGACGTATTATAACACATAGGCCACAGATACACACTGCAGCTAAATTCAGTGGTCACGAAAAAATCACCCGCATTTATAAAAACTCTAGTCTACACAGTGTGTATGGAACTGAACGGAACAACTAGTTGTTACTGACATATTTTAACACGCGTCTCTCTTCTATAGATAGACGTTTTAATAATAATATAATAAAATAATAATAATAATATAAGTGCAAGATCATGCTTTGGTAAATGTGGTAAATCTTAATTATGACAAAGTTGAAACTATGGCATATTAACTATGACAGGTTTTATGAGACTAAGTCATAATTATGAGATTAAAAGTTGAAACTTGAGATTTTAAGTCGTCACCTTTATTTATTCCATTTTATTCAGTACAGATTGTTTCAAAGCAGCTTTACCATGATAACAGGTTAATTTTGGCATCTATTTGTGGAAACGAATTAAGTCGAAGCTTTGTTTCTTGTTCATTTAGCTACTGTATTAAATAAATAGCTAGGGTTGTGTTTGTTTTCTTCTAAGAGAGTCTAAAAGTAAGCAGATCTAGCCGTTTTAAGGCCTTTCTGTGTGCAGTAACACTGTCCTTCCACGAAATGCGAAATACCTCTAGTTTTACTTTCTTCCAGCTGCGCTCCATTTTTATGTCAGAATTTAGAATTTTAATAAATATGACTTAGTATGTAATAATTTTGACTTTTTATGTCATAGTCATAATTATGAGAAAACCTGGCCCGGTTTCACAGACAGGGCTTAGATTAAGCCAGGATTAGGCCTTTGTTCAATTAGGACATCTAAGTAGCTTTTATAAACATGCCTTAGAAAAACACATTACTGGTGTGCATCTTGAGACAAAACAACGACACTAACATATTCTAAGATAAGTCAGTGCATGTTGCTTTCAGTTAACAGCTCAAACATGCATTTTAGTCTTGGACTAGCTTAAGCCTTGTCTGAGAAACCAGGGGTCATAAGTATAAGATTAAAAAGTCAAAACTGAGATATAAATTTGAAACTATGACCTGTCAAAATTGATTTAACGTCATAATTTCAAATGTTCACCTCATAAATATGACTCAGTATGTCATAATTTCATTTATTTATGTCATAATTATGATTCACAAAAGCATGATTTTTCTTACGTGGTGGAAATGGCCTTTCATACTCTTCTGTTTGTGTGTGCTGCAAGAAATCACAGGGACAGAGCTACGAGTCTGGACCTAATCGTGTTGCCAGATCTTGTTAGATAAAACAGCGAACAAGAACGAGCCCATAATAAATCAAAATAAATCCCTTTATATTGAAATTAAGACCCAAATGATCATGATCCACACATGCCCATTTTAATAACTTCATAAACTAAAACAACAAATCCAAAACGCTTATAATAAGACTTGGCGACACTGCAAAAGAGCGTTAAACATTATTACATTAGGCTAAAAATGTTTACAAGAGTTTAATTGCTTAGTAAAATAACAGCACACTTCTCCACATTCACGTCCGTAATACAAACAACATTACATGCTCGAATATAATGAGAGCGGTGGTTTGTACAACTGCATGTGCAATAGTAATAATAATGAGTCAGTGAGACGTTTTTTTAATTAAATATTGTTCTGAAACAACACGCCAATGCAAACCCATTGATTCTGTTAAAGCTACTCCATTAGTTCTTGCTTTTATATTTTATTCATTTCGATCAATGTAGACTCTAAAACTGGTCTGAGCAGATAAAGTGCATTTGAATCAGTGCCCTCAGAAAGTACATCCAGAAATGGGAAGCCAATCAATGCGGCTGACAGCCACCAGTTCTTCCATTGAGAGATTCTGAGCTCAGAGCAAGGGCACAACATGCACGTCCTGTCTCGAGCCACTACAGAAACTCTGACTGCTTTACGACAGTGCTATTAAAGGTGAAACATTTAACAGTGAAGAGTTTCTTCAGCACAGACTTGATCCAATTATGAAACCGGCGAGAGTCTTCACGCGCAGCTTCTGTTCACCGTTCAGCCTGCGGTCATGATGAGAGTGCTAATGAATCTTACACCTGGATGTGCGTCTGTGTGCGTGCGTGTGAGGAAAACATCTTATAAATCATACTAAGTGATGTTTTTTCAAAATGTAAAAATGCAGAATGTTTCCTGTGATGGGTAGGTTTAGGGGTAGTGTGTGTGTGTGTGTGTGTGTGTGTGTGTGTGTGTGTGTGTGTGTGTGTGTGTGTGTGTGTGTGATGGGTAGGTTTAGGGGTAGGGGTGTGTGTGTGTGTGTGTGTGTGTGTGTGTGTGTGAGTGTGAGTGTGTGTGTGTGTGTGTGTGTGTGTGTGTGTGTGTGTGTGTGTGATGGGTAGGTTTAGGGATAGGGGTAGGGTGTGTGTGTGTGTGTGTGTGTGGGTGTGTGTGTGTGTGTGTGTGTGTGTGTGTGTGTGTGTGTGATGGGTAGGTTTAGGGGCTCTGGTGTGTGTGTGTGTGTGTGTGTGTGTGTGTGTGTGATGGGTAGGTTTAGGGGTAGGGGCTCTGTGTGTGTGTGTGTGTGTGTGTGTGTGTGTGTGTGTGTGATGGGTAGGTTTAGGGGTAGGGGCAGTGTAGCGGGATAGAAAATACGGTTAGTACAGTATAAAAACCATTACGCCTATGGAATGTCCTCATAAAACATGAAAACACAACATGAGCGCGTGTGTGTGTGTGTGTGTGTGTGTGTGTGAGTGAGTGAGTGAGTGCATGTGTGTGTGTGAGTGTGAGTGTGAGTGAGTAAGTAGTAGTGAGTAGTGTGAGTAAGTGTAGTCACTGGGAATGACTGTTTTTCACCATAAATTATATTGTAATTCATTATATGTGCTTAGAAAAACCATACATTTTAACAGTATTTTATGGTAAAAAATGTGGTTGAAATGTGATGTTAAACTGTTTGCTCTCTGCATGTTGCGGTCCAAGCCTTTGTTGCAAGTTACTCAAGCCTGACCATTACTAATAGCAGAAGGTCGTTTTAAAACTACTAAAGGAGAGAGAGAGAGAGAGAGAGAGAGAGAGAGAGAGAGCATGTAATCATCTGTGTCTATACCACACTTCACAGCAACATCTCTACAAATAGCAAGTAATTAGCTGAACCACTGATTTTCTGATTGGACAAGCTCTCAGATGGGCAGGACTTAAAAACAGTGATTCACATGAATGACTGAGCTTGAAATGTGCTGTATCTGCTGCCACTCGGAGTCAGACACGGTTAATTCAAGTCTAAATGCATTCAGTTTGATGTCCATAATCATGTTTCTCACATACTGCCATAGTGCATTTGTTATATTGATAAGTTACGGCTGTTCCGGCTCACTCTTGAGAAGCACCAACTTTATAGCTCTAGATTTGCATGTAAGGCACCTTATTTTACATTCAAATGTTTTTATATGAGTACACTTACTCCAGTGTAGCATGATCCATTTGATATTTACACAGTTAAAGTAACAATACTAAAAATATACACTATATTGCCAAATGTTTTGGGATGCCTGCCTTTACATGCACATGAGCTTTAATGCCATCCCATTCTTAATCCGTAGGGTTTAATATGGAGTCAGCCCACCCTTTGCAGCTCTAACAGCTTCAACTCTTCTGGGAAGGCTTTCCACAAGGTTTAGGAGTGTGTTTATGGGAATTTTTGACCATTCTTCTAGAAGCGCATTTGTGAGGTCAGGCACTGATGTTGGACGAGAAGGCCTGGCTCGCAGTCTCCGCTCTAATTCATCCCAAAGGTGTTCTATCAGGATGAGGTCAGGACTCTGTGCAGACCAGTCAAGTTCCTCCACACCAAACTCGCTCATCCATGTCTTTATGGACTGACGCTTTGTGCACTGGTGCGCAGTTATGTTAGGACAGGAAGGGGCCGTCCCCAAACTGTTCCCACAAAGTTGGGAGCATGAAATTTTCCAAAATGTCTTGGTATGCTGAAGCATTAAGAGTTCCTTTCACTGGAACTAAGGGGCCGAGCCTAAGAGTCCAGTGGCGGCGTGCTTTACACCACTGCATCCCACGCTTTGCATTGCACTTGGTGATGTAAGGCTAGGATGAGCTTCTTCTGTATGTGCATGCATATTTAAGCCAGCCAATCACAGCAAAAGCCCGGTAACCTCGGACCCACTGGCTTTTAGACAGTGTTATGTGATAAAAATGAGTGGTTCATACATTATTTTATATTTTGTTTCATATCCGAAATATTTTCTCATCCAAAATGTTCGCCTCCTCAGAGAAACCCCCTGGAAGATATTAGACAATTTATCTTTGTTTAGCTGCTTAAACCTATTTCTTCAGAACTGTGATGTGTCTGTAGTTGCTACATTGGCAATATAAAACGACTTCAGAATACATATTATACCCATGGGCATCTGATCTGATCTGAGAGCTGTGGGATTTCAGTGCACTCGAATTCATGACTTTTTCCTGATGTGCCCCTGTAGTCGAATGCAGGAGATCAGTCAGACTGTCCTGGATGGCTTCTATAGAGGTGTCTCTCGGTCTCGTTCAGTTCCCGTGGCTACGGTCTCCATGGCGATTTCTCAATCGCTGCTCCATGTGATGGCCACCCATCGAATGTGCACCGTACTGTGAGTTCAGTCAGGCAATGACTTTAAATGGTGTTCTTTACATTTGCTGCCACATTTATCCTCTGAACTCAAACACATTTACATCTAGAAAAATCACAGAGAAAATTTAAATGGCATTTTCCTGCCATTAACAATCAGTGAATACGTTCAGGGTGGATAGAAGTGTCAGTGCATTTCTGATGTAGAAGAAAATCGTGTTTGATTAGTATTACACACTATAATCCTGAAGAGAGATCGCCGAATGAGGGAATGGAAGAGCTCAGCAGTGACTGTCCATTCATATGAAGTACCGCAAATGATGCTGCATATTTATATATTTGTTTATATTTTGTAAGGTCAGAATTGTGAGATATAAAGTCAGAATTGAGAGATATAAAGTCAGAATTGAGAGATATAAAGTCAGATTCTATTACACAGAATGTGAAAATAGAGACACCAGCCACCATAGTCACATGTTTACTGGGAGCCAGAGCTCCTGACATCAAAGCAAATTTAAAAGTGCTGGCTAAAGCTAATCGTAAATTCTCTAAGATTATTATTCACGTCTGCACTAACGATGTTCGATTTTGCCAGTCGGAGATCACCAAAATGAACATTAAAGAGGTGTGTGAACTCGCAAGTACAATGTTAAGCTATATAGTTTGTTCTGGTCCCCTCCCCGTTAAAAGGAGTGATCAGACTATCATCACTCAATGGCTGGCTGTCTAAGTGGTGTCCAGAAAATAACATAGACAATTGGAAAAGCTTTTAGGGCAGACCTGACCTGTTGAAAAGAGATGGTATTCATCCCTCCTGGGGTGGTGCCGTTCTTCTCTCTAGTAATTTGGCACATAGTCTTAGAGCTAAACCTTGACTTACTGGGGCCCAGGTCAGGAAGCAGACGGACTGGCTTACCCGACCGTCTGCTAGCTGTCTCCCGTTACAGAAGTCAGATAAATCCCAACACATAGAGACTCTTTCAGACTGTGTCTGTTCCCCGAATTAGTAAATACAAAAAACTCTCAAACCCATTTAAGGGAAACAATTTAATTGATGTCCAAAAAATAAACACCAGATATAATACAGATGATCAAATGATAAAGCTCGGGTTGCTGAATATTCGATCCCTTTCCCCAAAAGCGCTTATTGTTAATGATATGATTACAGATAATAATCTAGATGTGCTGTGTTTGACAGAAACCTGGCTAAAACCTGACGACTACATTACTTTAAATGAGTCCACCCCACAAGATTACTGTTATAAACACGAGCCGCGTCTGAAAGGTAAAGGGGGAGGGGTTGCTGTAATTTATAATAATATCTTCAGTATTACTCAGAAGTCTAGTTTCAAATATAATTCTTTTGAAGTTTTGGTGCTTTATGTAGCATTATGTAGTGTAATTGATAAATTCTGTTTGACATTTGTGCTGGCTACTGTATACAGGCCACCAGGGCACAATACAGACTTTATCAAAGAATTTGCTGACTTTCTATCAGAGTTAGTACTGGCTGCAGATAAAGTACTAATTGTTGGTGATTTTAATATCCATGTAGATAATGAAAAAGACGCATTGGGTTAGCATTTAGAGACATTCTAAACTCTATTGGAGTAAGGCAACACGTGTCAGGACCCACTCATCGCCTTAATCATACTCTAGACCTAATATTGTCACATGGAATAAATGTTGATACCGTTGAAATTCTGCAGCAGAGCGACGACATCTCAGATCATTACCTAGTATCTTGTATACTTATGTAGCAAAGGCTGCAAAACCGTCCCGTTGTTTCAAATATGGCAGAACTATCACTGCCGCCACTAAAGATTGCTTTTTAAATAATCTTCCTCATCAGTTTCATCTCCTCAGCATCCCAGATAGCCTAGAGGAACTCGATGTTGCAGCAGAAACTATTGACTCTCTTTTTTCCAGCACTTTAGACACAGTTGCTCCCCTGCGCTTAAAGATTAAAGAAAATAGTCTATAATATAAAGTCAGAATTGTGAGATATAAAGTCAGAAGAGCAAGAACTAAAGTCAGAATTATATTTTTTATTCTGTGGCAGAAACACGCTTCCATAGTATCTCTACTTGTTTGCTTCAGACAGTTTTTATAAGATAAAATGGAGCAATAGAACTGCATATATTTTTTTCATATCCTGAGTCCTAACTTCAACAAAAGAGAATCTGTTCCAAATAACAAGCTGGAAAACAGCCAGCAACATCTCCAGTGAGATTCAAACCGGCAGTGTTTTAAGCTCCATCACACTGTGCTGTTAGAACTACAACCACATGGACGAAGAGGATCAGCAGTGACTTGTTAACCTCCAGCGATGAAATGGCTGTCAGTTTAAACGCCTCTGGAATCAGTGTTGCTCAGACCCTCCTGTCTCATGACAAGCGTGGCAGTGCAGCTGATGCTGAATGGACCTTAATGCAGCCATAAATGTGTTACTCAGCAATTTCTATGCACCAGCTGTCCTTCTTCTGTGTAATAATGCATAATAAATGCATCTCTCTTTATAAATCATCTTAAATTCAAGTGCATCAACTGCACCTACAGAACGCCCACAAATATCTCTGTATGGTTCAGAATCATCAATGAGATAGGAAATCCAAGTGCGGTCTCGTAAAACACATGTGCGGTTGGCATGGCACAGTTTCTGTACAATGTGTGTGTAGTTCAGTCATGAAACTCTACAGGGTGCAGGCTGATCGGTCTTTTACATCAAATCTCTCTATGCTAGCAACATGTTAAATCATGCTAACCTAGCAAAATGCTAAATCATGCTAGAAATGTGTTAGATCATGCTAACAATGTGCTAAATTGTGTTAACAACATGCTTAATAATGCTACGTGTTCTAAATAATGCTAACACCACGTTAAATCATACTAGCAAGATGTTAAATCATGTTAGCGATGTGCTAAAACATGTTGATAACATAGCAATATGTTCATTCATGCTAGCAACATGCTAACTCATGCTAGCAATGTTGTAACGGACAAAACGTTACTTGTTTTATTATTGTAATAACTGTCTGTTGATTCCTTAGTGTGATATATTTGGGACACATGTAGTACCAATAGGAGCCGCTTGGGGGTAACAGGACATATACAGTAAGCTCAACTACCATAGAGTAAGTCAGTTTGTTTGGTAGAGGTAGTTTGTCTTTCTAAAGTCCTTTGTTGAGAACTCTTTGAGTTTCTGCTCAGCTGTGATTTTGAATTGATTTGTATGTTGGATGTTGTGTTTGTGAACTAAGGTTACTGATGTTATTTGTTTACTTTCTTTCCGGAAAGGACTTTTTATGTCCACCATGTTCTTTATCACGTGTTTCCCACATGAGCACTAATCAGATTCATATTAAATCATCTGCTGGATGCTAGAGATATTGAATTCAAGTGCAACAAAGATACAGCATGTGACCTTAACCAACGCATCGCTGAGGTCTACACGTACCACCATTAACTGCAATCATTTCACACGTTGTGGATTACAATCATTGCATCGCACTCCAATAACCGTGTGGATTTGAAGCTCATCTCATCATCACCACTTCATCTCATCAAAAGACTGGACATTCAAATGATAAGTTTACCTCATCCATTTGACTCATTTAAGAGACAAAGACCTTTGGGGTTGATTTCCAGTATGCATTGTGTGTTTGGCACAGGGATATAAGCACTGGTGAAGCAAATAAAATGGGTTTAAAAGAATTGGTTTGTGAAGAGGTTTATTTGTTGAACCCCTCAGAGTAACATCTAACAAAAAAAAAGGTACAGCATGCTAAACCATGCTAGCAGCTTTGATAAAACATGCTATCAAGATGTTAAATTATGTTAGTGATATGTTAGAATTGTGCTAATGTTATGCTAACAATATGTTAAAACATGCTAGCAATGTGCAAAAACATGCTAATTCATGCTAGCAATGTGTTAAATCATGTTAGCAATAAAAAAACCTCAGGTCAAATCCAGTCGTACCTGCCTTTTCTAAATGAGGAGCCTGTGTTCTCCTCTTCTTTTCACTTCTCTGTGCCTCTATACACCAAGATGCTGACCACACTAGTCCATAACCCAACCCTGATGACACTTAGAGATACGGTGTAATGTGAAATTCTGCAAAAGTGACAGCTGAACTAGTCTGGCCTGTGTTTTTTGAAGACGATGTTCTGTTTTTTTTTTTTTTTTTTTTTTTTCTGGCATGAATCCCATGAGCCCTCAGAGACTGTTATAGGTAAAATGTAATTGTGCAAGTCCAAGAAAAGAGGCCAATTATGGTGACAGAAAGAAAGCTCAGGCACACTCTAATCAAATCACAGCATATTGAAATCCTACAGACAATCCAATTGTGACATAAGTAAGCATATCCATCCCATGTCTGTAACTGCGGAGCAGAAATGTGAATTACATTAAGGCTCCACCAATCCTGCCCGTGGAAAGACTGTGACTGGCAGCTTTGATGCTGACATACTCTTTGACATGACAATCAGCTCGTTGCAGTCTATAAACATTGATTTGGGTTTCCTCTTGAGATGTATTTAACCATTACCCATTTTGTTACTGGACAAGCATTCTGAAGTCAATGATCAGCGGTGATATGTGACGATCTGTAGTTGTGTATCACCGCTGGTGCCTCAGCCGGGATCGATCTGCATCTCTTTCAGGATTTATGACATAACTGAGACCAGACTTTCTGCTATCCTGAGAGTTCAAGGTGCAGACTGTAAGTAATCCATTCATGGTGTCAACTGAATAGTCCGACCAATTGGCTGACAATGGGAGTGTTTGGGAAACCTATTTGAAAACATTCGTAATGTTGAGTCGTTCGTATGTCAAGTCGTTATGTTGATTTGACAAAGCAAAGAAAAAACATACTTTTTATTTTCACACTAAAATATCTTTTTCAGATTCAGCTATACAGCTTTCAAGCTTGGTTCAGTCCAATATTTGGGATTGCTGTAGTTTTGTGTAGTGGATAATCAAATTAAATCCCAGTTCATCCCTTTATCCATCTATCCACAATGCATCAATACCTTAGCAGGCATGCAGAACACTATAGCAACATCCTTCACTTCCTTTTTCAGTGTTTGGGTAGTTTTTGTGTTACCAGATCCTGGGTCAGACGCAACAACCCAGTGTTTGGGTAGTTTTTGTGCTACCAGATCCTGGGTCAGACGCAACAACCCAGTGTTTGGGTAGTTTTTGTGTTACCCACATCCTGGGTCAGACGTAACAACCCAGTGTATGGGTAGTTTTTGTGTTACCCACATCCTGGGTCAGACGCAACAACCCAGTGTATGGGTAGTTTTTGTGTTACCCACATCCTGGGTCAGACGTAACAACCCAGTGTGTGGGTAGTTTTTGTGTTACCAGCTCCTAGGTCAGACGTAACAACCCAGTGTTTGGGTAGTTTTTGTGTTACCAGATCCTGGGTCAGACACAACAACCCAGTGTTTGGGTAGTTTTTGTGTAACCCAGATCCTGGGTCAGATGCAACAACCCAGTGTTTGGGTAGTTTTTGTGTTACCCAGATCCTGGGTCAGACGCAACAACCCAGTGTTTGGGTAGTTTTTGTGCTACCAGATCCTGGGTCAGACGCAACAACCCAGTGTTTGGGTAGTTTTTGTGTTACCCACATCCTGGGTCAGATGTAACAACCCAGTGTATGGGTAGTTTTTGTGTTACCAGCTCCTAGGTCAGGCGTAACAACCCAGTGTTTGGGTAGTTTTGTGTGTTACCAGATCCTGGGTCAGACACAACAACCCAGTGTTTGGGTAGTTTTTGTGTAACCCAGATCCGGGGTCATATGCAACAACCCAGTGTTTGGGTAGTTTTTGTGTTACCCAGATCCTGGGTCAGGCGCAACAACCCAGTGTTTGGGTAGTTTTGTGTAACCCAGATCCTGGGTCAGACGCAACAACCCAGTGTTTGGGTAGTTTTTGTGTTACCCACATCCTGGGTCAGACGCAACAACCCAGTGTTTGGGTAGTTTTTGTGCTACCAGATCCTGGGTCAGGCGCAACAACCCAGTGTTTGGGTAGTTTTTGTGTTACCCACATCCTGGGTCAGGCGTAACAACCCAGTGTATGGGTAGTTTTTGTGTTACCCACATCCTGGGTCAGACGCAACAACCCAGTGTTTGGGTAGTTTTTGTGTTACCCACATCCTGGGTCAGACGTAACAACCCAGTGTGTGGGTAGTTTTTGTGTTACCAGCTCCTAGGTCAGACGTAACAACCCAGTGTTTGGGTAGTTTTGTGTTACCAGATCCTGGGTCAGACACAACAACCCAGTGTTTGGGTAGTTTTGTGTAACCCAGATCCTGGGTCAGATGCAACAACCCAGTGTTTGGGTAGTTTTGTGTTACCCAGATCCTGGGTCAGATGCAACAACCCAGTGTTTGGGTAGTTTTGTGCTACCAGATCCTGGGTCAGACGCAACAACCCAGTGTTTGGGTAGTTTTTGTGTTACCCACATCCTGGGTCAGATGTAACAACCCAGTGTATGGGTAGTTTTTGTGTTACCAGCTCCTAGGTCAGACATAACAACCCAGTGTTTGGGTAGTTTTTGTGTTACCAGATCCTGGGTCAGACACAACAACCCAGTGTTTGGGTAGTTTTGTGTAACCCAGATCCTGGGTCATATGCAACAACCCAGTGTTTGGGTAGTTTTGTGTTACCCAGATCCTGGGTCAGGCGCAACAACCCAGTGTTTGGGTAGTTTTGTGTAACCCAGATCCTGGGTCAGACGCAACAACCCAGTGTTTGGGTAGTTTTTGTGTTACCCACATCCTGGGTCAGACGTAACAACCCAGTGTATGGGTAGTTTTTGTGTTACCAGCTCCTAGGTCAGTGCGTAACAACCCAGTGTTTGGGTAGTTTTTGTGTTACCAGATCCTGGGTCAGACACAACAACCCAGTGTTTGGGTAGTTTTTGTGTAACCCAGATCCTGGGTCAGATGCAACAACCCAGTGTTTGGGTAGTTTTTGTGTTACCCAGATCCTGGGTCAGACGCAACAACCCAGTGTTTGGGTAGTTTTTGTGCTACCAGATCCTGGGTCAGACGCAACAACCCAGTGTTTGGGTAGTTTTTGTGTTACCCACATCCTGGGTCAGATGTAACAACCCAGTGTATGGGTAGTTTTTGTGTTACCAGCTCCTAGGTCAGACGTAACAACCCAGTGTTTGGGTAGTTTTTGTGTTACCCACATCCTGGGTCAGATGTAACAACCCAGTGTATGGGTAGTTTTTGTGTTACCAGCTCCTAGGTCAGACGTAACAACCCAGTGTTTGGGTAGTTTTTGTGTTACCAGATCCTGGGTCAGACACAACAACCCAGTGTTTGGGTAGTTTTTGTGTAACCCAGATCCTGGGTCATATGCAACAACCCAGTGTTTGGGTAGTTTTTGTGTTACCCACATCCTGGGTCAGATGTAATAACCCAGTGTATGGGTAGTTTTTGTGTTACCAGCTCCTAGGTCAGACGTAACAACCCAGTGTTTGGGTAGTTTTTGTGTTACCAGATCCTGGGTCAGACACAACAACCCAGTGTTTGGGTAGTTTTTGTGTAACCCAGATCCTGGGTCATATGCAACAACCCAGTGTTTGGGTAGTTTTTGTGTTACCCAGATCCTGGGTCAGACGCAACAACCCAGTGTTTGGGTAGTTTTGTGTAACCCAGATCCTGGGTCAGACGCAACAACCCAGTGTTTGGGTAGTTTTTGTGTTACCCACATCCTGGGTCAGACGTAACAACCCAGTGTATGGGTAGTTTTTGTGTTACCAGCTCCTAGGTCAGATGTAACAACCCAGTGTTTGGGTAGTTTTTGTGTAACCCAGATCCTGGGTCATATGCAACAACCCAGTGTTTGGGTAGTTTTTGTGTTACCCAGATCCTGGGTCAGACGCAACAACCCAGTGTTTGGGTAGTTTTTGTGTAACCCAGATCCTGGGTCAGACGCAACAACCCAGTGTTTGGGTAGTTTTTGTGTTACCCACATCCTGGGTCAGACGTAACAACCCAGTGTATGGGTAGTTTTTGTGTTACCAGCTCCTAGGTCAGACGTAACAACCTAGTGTTTGGGTAGTTTTTGTGTTACCAGATCCTGGGTCAGACACAACAACCCAGTGTTTGGGTAGTTTTTGTGTAACCCAGATCCTGGGTCAGATGCAACAACCCAGTGTTTGGGTAGTTTTTGTGTTACCCAGATCCTGGGTCAGACGCAACAACCCAGTGTTTGGGTAGTTTTTGTGCTACCAGATCCTGGGTCAGACGCAACAACCCAGTGTTTGGGTAGTTTTTGTGTTACCCACATCCTGGGTCAGATGTAACAACCCAGTGTATGGGTAGTTTTTGTGTTACCAGCTCCTAGGTCAGACGTAACAACCCAGTGTTTGGGTAGTTTTGTGTTACCCACATCCTGGGTCAGATGTAACAACCCAGTGTATGGGTAGTTTTTGTGTTACCAGCTCCTAGGTCAGACGTAACAACCCAGTGTTTGGGTAGTTTTTGTGTTACCAGATCCTGGGTCAGACACAACAACCCAGTGTTTGGGTAGTTTTTGTGCAACCCAGATCCTGGGTCATATGCAACAACCCAGTGTTTGGGTAGTTTTTGTGTTACCCACATCCTGGGTCAGATGTAACAACCCAGTGTATGGGTAGTTTTGTGTTACCAGCTCCTAGGTCAGACGTAACAACCCAGTGTTTGGGTAGTTTTTGTGTTACCAGATCCTGGGTCAGACACAACAACCCAGTGTTTGGGTAGTTTTTGTAAACCCAGATCCTGGGTCATATGCAACAACCCAGTGTTTGGGTAGTTTTTGTGTTACCCAGATCCTGGGTCAGACGCAACAACCCAGTGTTTGGGTAGTTTTTGTGTAACCCAGATCCTGGGTCAGACGCAACAACCCAGTGTTTGGGTAGTTTTTGTGTTACCCACATCCTGGGTCAGACGTAACAACCCAGTGTATGGGTAGTTTTTGTGTTACCAGCTCCTAGGTCAGATGTAACAACCCAGTGTTTGGGTAGTTTTTGTGTTACCAGATCCTGGGTCAGACACAACAACCCAGTGTTTGGGTAGTTTTTGTGCAACCCAGATCCTGGGTCATATGCAACAACCCAGTGTTTGGGTAGTTTTTGTGTTACCCACATCCTGGGTCAGACGCAACAACCCAGTGTTTGGGTAGTTTTTGTGTAACCCAGATCCTGGGTCAGACGCAACAACCCAGTGTTTGGGTAGTTTTTGTGTTACCCACATCCTGGGTCAGACGTAACAACCCAGTGTATGGGTAGTTTTTGTGTTACCAGCTCCTAGGTCAGATGTAACAACCCAGTGTTTGGGTAGTTTTTGTGTTACCAGATCCTGGGTCAGACACAGCAACCCAGTGTTTGGGTAGTTTTTGTGTAACCCAGATCCTGGGTCAGATGCAACAACCCAGTGTTTGGGTAGTTTTTGTGTTACCCAGATCCTGGGTCAGACGCAACAACCCAGTGTTTGGGTAGTTTTTGTGTTACCCACATCCTGGGTCAGACGCAACAACCCAGTGTTTGGGTAGTTTTTGTGTTACCAGATCCTGGGTCAGATGCAACAACCCAGTGTTTGGGTAGTTTTTGTGTAACCCAGATCCTGGGTCAGATGCAACAACCTAGTGTTTGGGTAGTTTTTGTGTTACCCAGATCCTGGGTCAGACGCAACAACCCAGTGTTTGGGTAGTTTTTGTGTTACCCACATCCTGGGTCAGACGTAACAACCCAGTGTTTTTAAGAATGTCGTAACACAATAACAACCACTAAGAACAACCTAGCAACTACCTAGAAAAGCCCATGCCTTCAAACTACATAAGATTTATATTACCTTTACACTAACTTTAAAGCTGGTTAACAACAGAATTCTAGGCAATGCAATGCAACTTCAACAACATTTATTTTCTAATTATTTTTGCAATTATATTCGGACTGCACCTTTAAAACGGCAATTTTTTAATTCCTTTTAGAACTATTGGAATTTGGATCCTCAATACATCATTCAGACTGATGGAAGCTCAATTAACATCAGTTTTATATTGAGTCCTATATAGTGGTCATTGTCTCTTGTTTTTATTGTTTTCTATTTGGCTCTGTGAATCCATTTTTGGCAGGAAACTCATATCGTTGTGATGGAAAGAATGGGTTGTAAAGCTCATGAATCAAAAGTATGTTGAGTGGAATATTACCAGAATGCACGCGGTGCTGCCCAATGACTTTGCAGTCCTCTGGAGGGCAAGAGTTACGTACATTATCCTCAAAGAATATTAGATGGCTGGCGATATTAGACACAATCTATTTAATACTGGCCCTGCAGAGCCGTTATAGAGCGTGCCAGCATGAGCCGATATTAGCTGCCTTTCATAATTCCACTCTAATAAAGTGCAAAACACAAGGTGGACTATCAGAATGACTCTATACTTCATCAGCACTTGAAGGCAATTATTAGCTTTGATTGAGGACAAAAAATAAAGACAGAGAACAAACTGTTTTGACATTATCATGTCTTGTATCATAATTATAGTGGCAGATATAGTAAAATGTTTATTCAGTCATCGTTTTACTGTTTAAATTTAGACACTAAGCCTAACAGGTTGTTTCCCTTGTCACAACTTACTAAAGTGTGTGATCTTATAATATGATTCATTATGCTGGAAATATTTATTGTCAGTCAAAACCTTGAGGTATACAATATGTATCTACACAGAAATTTACTTCTGTGTACTTTACTAAAAAAATCACTTTACATAAAATATGTATGTATATTAGTAGGTAAACACAAGACAGTTCAGCAGTTCAGCTAACTGGTAAATAATTAAGGGAAAACTCTCTTGTGTGTGGAACTTGATCAAAAGAGTCAAAGGTGTCAAAGCCTTACTTTAAAAAGTTCACCTTAGAACTGCAAACAAAGGCTTTCTTAGAAGTAAAAAGGAAGCAGCATGTGTCACGTTGTGGTTTTGTTTTGTGTTCCTGCGTTCATGTCTTTTTTTTTGTTGTTTAGCTCCTGTTTCCTGTCATGTACACTATATTGCCAAAAGTGTTGTGACGCCTGCCTTTACATGCACATGAACTTTAATGCCATCCCATTCTTAATCCGTAGAGATTAATATGGAGTCGGCCCACCCTTTGCAGCTCTAACAGCTTCAGCTCTTCTGGGAAGGCTTTCCACAAGGTTTAGGAGTGTGTTTATGGGAATTTTTGACCATTCTGCTAGAAGCGCATTTGTGAGGTCAGGCACTGTTGTTGGATGAGAAGGCCTGGCTCACATTCTCCGCTCTAATTCATCCCAAAGGTGTTCTATCGGGATGAGGTCAGGACTCTGTACAGGCCAGTCAAGTTCCTCCATACCAAACTCGCTCATCCATGTCTTTATGGACCGACGCTTTGTGCACTGGAGCGCAGTCATGTTGGGACACGAAGGGGCCGTCCCCAAACTGTTCCCACAAAGTTGGGAGCATGAAATTGTCCAAAATGTCTTGGTATGCTGAAGCATTAAGAGTTCCTTTCACTGGAACTAAAGGGCCAAGCCCTGAAAAACAACCCCACACCATAATCCCCCCTCCACCAAACTTTACACTTTACACTTGGCACAATGCAGTCAGGCAAGTCCTGTTCTCCTGGCAACCGCCAAACCCAGACTCGTCCATGGGATTGTCAGACAGAGAAGCGTGATTGGTCACTCCAGAGAACACATCTCCACTGCTCTAGAGTCTAGTGGCGGCGTGCTTTACTCCACTGCATCCCACGCTTTGCATTGCTCTTGGTGATGTAAGGCTTGGATGAGCTGCTCGGCCATGGAAACCCATTCCATGAAGCTCTCTACGCACTGTTCTTGAGCTCATCTGAAGGCCACAGAAGTTTGGAGGTCTGGAGCTATTGACTCTGCAGAAAGTTGGTGACTTCTGCGCACTGTGACCCTCAGCATGCACTGACCCCACTTACATGGCCTTGGAAGTGATTGGAACACCTGAATGCAATGATTTGGATTCAAGATTCAAGATTCAAGAGTTTTATTTGTCACATGCACAGTTATATACAGAGTATACAATCGGCAGTGAAATGTAAACAGGTCCGCTCCTTAGACAGTGCAAATTCACAGTTAAAAACACAAGGAGGAAATTATATAGAAATAGGATAAAAAAGTACTATATATATACACTCACCTAAAGGAATATTAGGAACACCATACTAATACTGTGTTTGACCCCCTTTTGCCTTCAAAACTGCCTTAATTCTACGTGGCATTGATTCAACAAGGTGCTGAAAGCATTCTTTAGAAATTTGTGGGATGCACATCCAGGGCACAAAGCTCCCATTCCACCACATCCCAAAGATGCTCTATTGGGTTGAGATTTGGTGACTGTGGGGGGCATTTTAGTACAGTGAACTCATTGTCATGTTCAAGAAACCAATCTGAAATAATTCAAACTTTGTGACATGGTGCATTATCCTGCTGGAAGTAGCCATCAGAGAATGGGTACATGGTGGTCATAAAGAGATGGACATGGTCAGAAACAATGCTCAGGTAGGCTGTGGCATTTAAACAAAGCCCAATTGGCACTAAGGGGCCTAAAGTGTGCCAAGAAAACATCCCCCACACCATTACACCACCACCACCAGCCTGCACAGTGGTAACAAGGCATGATGGATCCATGTTCTCATTCTGTTTACGCCAAATTCTGACTCTACCATCTGAATGTCTCAACAGAAATCGAGACACATCAGACCAGGCAACATTTTTCCAGTCTTCAACTGTCCAATTTTGGTGAGCTTGTGCAAATTGTAGCCTCTTATTCCTATTTGTAGTGGAAATGAGTGGTACCCAGTGGGGTCTTCTGCTGTTGTAGCCCATCCACTTCAAGGTTGCGCGTGTTGTGGCTTCACAAATACTTTGCTGCATACCTCGGTTGTAACGAGTGGTTATTTCAGTCAAAGTTGCTCTTCTATCAGCTTGAATCATTCGGCCCATTCTCCTCTGACCTCTAGCATCAACAAGGCATTTTCTCCCACAGGACTGCCGCATACTGGATGTTTTTCCCTTTTCACACCATTCTTTGTAAACCCTAGAAATGGTTGTGCGTGAAAATCCCAGTAACTGAACAGATTGTGAAATACTCAGACCGGCCTGTCTGGCACCAACAAACATGCCATGCTCAAAATTGCTTAAATTACCTTTCTTTCCCATTCTGACATTCAGTTTGGAGTTCAGGAGATTGTCTTGACCAGAACCACACCCCTAAATGCATTAAAGCAACTGCCATGTGATTGGTTGATTAGATAATTGCATTAATGAGAAATTGAACAGGTGTTCCTAATAATCCTTTAGGTGAGTGTATATATCTATATCTGTAGAATTATAAATAATCAAGTCAAGTAGAAGAAAAAAAAAATAAGAATAAAGAAGTGGAATAAAGTAATTGAAGTAAACTGTGCAGTGAGTAAACTGTAGACTTATAAATATGTGGTTAACAAATGTATAAAGAGTATAATGTGCAAACAGGTTTATAACAGGTTGTTACACAGTAACAACGAGGACAAAAAGTGCAGTGCAATGTCAGTGTATCGATGTTTATCCTGAAGTGAAGTCACGTGATGTTAAGTGACTGAGTTCTACTCTCACCACCTGAGGCCTGCCAGTGAGGAAGTCCTCAATCCAGTGGCAGAGAGAAGGATTCAGGCCGAGATCCAGGAGTTTGGAGGTTAGCTTGGTGGGAACTATGGTGTTAAAGGCTGAGCTATAGTCAATAAATAGCAGTCTTACGTAGTTCCCACTTTTGCTGTCGATGTGAGTGAGGGAGGAGTGGAGGACATGAGAGATGGCATCTTCAGTCGATCTATTGGGACGATAGGCAAACTGAAGAGGGTCCAAAGTGCCAGGAATGAAGGAGCAAATGGTGTTTTTAATGAGTCTCTCAAAGACCTTCATGACTATAGATGTGAGAGCCACTGGACGATAGTCATTTAGGCAAGAGGGTTTACTGTTCTTAGGGACAGGGATGATGGTGGATTTTTTGAAGGAGGTGGGGACCACAGATGTAGGGAGGGACTCATTAAAGATAGATGTAAACAACCCGGCGAGCTGATCAGCACAGGACCGCAGAACACGGCCTGAAATACCATCTGGCCCAGCAGCTTTCCTGACGTCCACACGCTTGAGTGCTCTCCGAACTTCATCCTCTGAGACAGAGATCACGTGGTTGTTGCTGCTCTGAGTAATTTCCTCTAACGCGCAACTTGGCGGAGTCGCGTTGCCGCGTTACAGTCAAAGCGCGCGTAGAAAGAGTTTAACTCGTTCACAAGCGACGGATCAGCGCTCACCTCTGCAGAGGATTTAGATCCAAAGGAGCAGATGGACCTCAGACCTTGCCACATGCGCCGCGAGTCGTTGAGTTGGAAATGAGACTCCATTCGGTCTTTGTAACGGAGTTTTGCAGCTTTAACTGCTCGTCTGAGAGCATAACAGGATGATTTGTATTCAGTCACATCCCCTGATAGGAGACTGGCGTTGTAAGCGGCAGTGCGTGTGTTCACTGCTGCGCGGATTGAATTGTCCACCCACAGTTTCTGATTTGAGAAGGACGTTATTGTTATTGTTTGTGTGGCTTGCTCTGTAAGCGTGTTGATGAAACAAAGCGCCACATCTGTGAACTCACTGACGTCAGCTGAACTCGCTCGGAACATGTCCCAGTCAACGTCATCCAGAGCTGCCTGAAGCGCAGTCTCTGAGTGGGGCGACCAACGCTTAACTTCCCGCCTCACCGGGGGTTCCTGAACGAGCTTTTGTTTGTATTCGGGAGTGAGGAAAATGGCGGCATGATCCGATTTGCCAAACGCTGGAAGTGACCGCGCTTTATAGGCGTTCTTAAACGGAGAGTAGCAATGATCCAGCGTGTTTGCTCCTCGTGTAGGACAGGAGACGTGCTGGTGAAAGTTTGGCAGGACTTTCTTTAGGTTTTTTAGGTCGGGGTGTTTGTTTATGATGCCGCTGGCAACATCATGAAGGCCAGATAAAGCCAGCGCTGTGTCTGCCTGTGGTGGAATGTAAACGGCGGTCGCGACGACCGCAGAAAACTCCCTCGGCAGATAGAATGGACGGCAAATGATTGTTAAATGTTCCAGATGAGGCGAGCAGCAGGACCGCGAGAGAATGGTGATGTTCTTGGATCGCACCATTTCTTGTTGATCATGAAACACACTCCACCGCTTTGGATTTACCGGCCTCGGCTGTTCTGTCCATCCGAAAAACAGAGAAGTTCTCCGGCGGCGCCACAGCTGTGTCCGGGACCGCGGGCGTGAGCCATGTTTCGGACAAACAAAAGATGTTACAGTCTCTCATGTCCCGTTGAAAACTTATCCTGGCTCTAAGATCGTCCATCTTATTCTCCAAGGATTGAACATTTGCTAGAAGAATGCTCGGGAGAGGTGGGCTGAATGCCCTTTTCCGAGTCTGTTACGGATACCAGCGCGTTTCCCACGGTGTTTCTTGATTCTTCGCTGTCGGCTCTGTCCATTGTTCAACTCGGCGTTCCGAAGAATCTCAGATGGCCACAGAGTATCGGCGAAAGTGTCCTGAAACAGTCCAGTGTAGAGGTAACCAATGTCCAAAAGAGTTTTGCTGTCATAGCAGATCAATGCAGTTGATAAGTTTGTAAAAATTGAGAGTAAAAGAAAGTAAAATAGTAAATAAAAGCACGGTCTTCGCGGAGCGACCTGAACGGCGACCGAACACGGCGGCGCCATTTTGTTTTTTTGAGGGGTGTTTTGGAGGGGTGTAATATAGTGTATATTCCGCACTACATAATAATATCAGATTTGCAAAGAATTATCTTTTTCCCATAAGGCATTACGGCTGAGTAGGGTTAATGACTATAGCTACAGCTGGTTCAGTTTAGTCCATATCGTACTGGATCCTGAGGACTCAAAGACAGAAAGCAAGAGCTGCTGTCAACCCCAACTTTAGGTGCAGCAGATAATACAGCTGATAGTGGCAAACCCATCATCTCAGCAATATCTGCTATCAAAAGCAATTACGATAGCAGAAGGAAAGATCTGCCCCCAGATCAGTGTTGAGAAGTGGGAACAGACAGTGATGTTCAATACTCAGACACGTGTGTCTCCCAGACTCTTATGTGCTCAATGATCTGTGGGATAGAGTCTTAAGAAACACACACACCTCATCACTGAACGACACACTCTAGCACGTTATTACACTTCAGCTCGGAGGCTTGAATAAGACCAACGCGCCAGAAATATTCATTGCATTTATGAGTGGTCATTATTAAAGTTAGCTTTAAAAAAACAACTATATATCAAAAGAACAGTATTCATTTGAAATAGAATCTTTCAGTTTATCTTGCCTCCTATGCCTCCTTGCTTAACAAAAGTATTGATTTCATAAAAAAAAAAAAATCGAACTGATGCCAAACCTTCTGAATACTTACGTTATATGCTTACATGATCACAATAGTGGATTTGTAAATTGGTTTCAAACGGTTCAAAACTTAAATGGATCACTTTTGTCCTAATATTATGTCATATCTGTTGTAAATTTATTATAATAATAAATTACATCAATATAATAAAATCTGAGAAATATTCACTGGAGAGAAACGTTTGACAATCAGCCTGATTCAGATATTCTCACTGCTCGTCTTCTTTGAACAGTTTATTAGGCCAGTCACATTGAATTATTGATTTGTCACAAAGACTTATCTTTTTTCGTTTAGTGAGGATCAATACTTTTCTTCAGTTTCTTTCCATTCACTGACATGAGGCAGGATTTCCCCGAGCGCTGCATCAATGATGTCAGATCGTTTCACAAACAGTTTGTTCTGAGATGCAGAACCGTCTTCATTTGTTCTCTCTCTCTCTCTCTCTCTCTCTCTCTCTCTCTCTCTCTCTCTCGCTCTCTGGTTTCTTCTCAGAAGGAATCCTTTCTTAGTGAATTTATGTATTTCATATCATCAGCTCAGCCATCTGAGAGCAGAACAAAAGGAATTCAACATGGAGCCAACAATATTCGTAATATGCAATCCCAGCTAACAAAAGTATATTCTAAGAACATTTAACTAACACTCCCATTACGTTATGAAAACGCTATTTCTGAATGTTCTCTGAACGTTCAAAACATCCAGTTTTTTAAATGCATTCTTGGCTATGCGATTGTATCATTCCATCGAATCCATCGTATTCATGTTCTCTGAACGTTCTGAAACGTTCCATTAACAATGTGCAAATAAAGTTGTGATAACATTATTAAAGACCTGATTCTATTAATGTTAACGTTTGTGGAGAGAACCTTGCCAGAACATTCTGAGAACGTTCCCTGTTAGCTGGAATGCCTTTTTTATTTTATTTTATTTTTTAAAGGTGCAATATGTACGATTTTTGCAGTGAAATATCCAAAAACCACTAGGCCAGTGTTATATATTTTGTTCAGTTAAATGCTTACAATATCCTAAAGGTTTACAACTATTTGTACATCGTGAGAAAATTGCGATTTTAACCAATGACCGGGACGTGTGAACCGGGACGCCGGTCAATGACGTCATATCCGCGTTACCCTCGGCGTCTGTTTGCTGTAGAAACCATGGTAACAGACGTGCACAACTGCGTAACGTCTAGCGCTGTTGTAGTTTTGCTAAAACATTACGGACCATGGCAAGCAGACTTTGGAACAAAATATGAAATCAAAAGAGGACCAGTATCGACGTGGCGTTTTCCAGATGGTGGGAGCTTTGCAACAAACTTCGACTTGACAGAGATGCCATTCTTGTGCTTTATTAGACAGGGGAGCAAATGTACATAAAACTAATCAATGTGATGTAGCTCAACACAATGAAATATTAGAATATCATTAGTATGATGTAGCTACCGCTAGTCTCATACGGCCATCAAACTAACACACAGAATAACATCATAACTTTCAACACACTCTGATGCAGTTCAGATAGTGGAGACAGAGTGAAACAGCACTGAGTTTCCTCACAGTTTTAATTAGTCGAATAAACTGACCCCCGGGACTCGCTTGTGGCGCTGATATCTGTCTCTTATTAGTAATCGCGCCCTACTTCACACCACAGTCATGTTACAAACACTCATCCAGAAACATGATTATCCATTGGGATGATTCCACGCTCACTCACTGCGTCAGTACACCTTTGTTATTGTTTTAAAGAGGTTAGCGACCCCTAGCGGCAAAAACATACATAGTGTGGCTTTAACTTTTCATTTATTGTTCAGCTAGTTTTAACTGCTGATTGCATTTACATTTTATGTTTTCTCTAGTTTGGCTTGCAAAATATTGAGCATGATTCTATATTTGACGAGTGCTTATTTATACCTCTATTGGCTCTATCACACACCCAGCGCAATGAGATGCCAGATGCAACGTTTCTGTGTTCTGCTAGTGTCAGCCGGACGCAGTTCTCATGTTCACGTCCAGCTCCACGGTGTTTAAATATCAAACGCACTGGCGCATCTGTTCACCCATGGGCGTCTGGTCTGAACACCAGGTGTGATCAGGAGCATTGTTGGAGCGTTGCTATTGTGAGGAACTGAAAACCACTGACCAACACAAACCTGCTCTAAAGTCAATAGTGCAGTATCTGTGTGTTATTTAAAGAGTGTGTTAGTAATATGAGCCTATAGGAGGAGCACAACACACACACACACACACACACACACACACACACACACACACACACACACACACACTCTGATTATTACACACACAGGGACGTGCAGCACACACACATACACACAGACACACACACACACACACACACACACACACACACACACACACACACACACACACACACACACACGTTTAAATGTTAAAATAAAAGGATCCCTCTCTGGAGAAGCGTTCAGTCTCTCCTCATGTAAATAGTGAATCCACTCATGGTGAGAGCACAACTGGCTTTTAAAGGGAAAGGGAGATGAGACTCTGATTGGTTTATTGCTCGTTACACCCAAAACACACCCATGACTGATTACAGTTTTTTCCAATTGCTAACTCACTAAAATGACATGCACAACACAGAGCAAAACCTCTACTCAAGTCTCCTAAAGTCTACATAAAGTCACGTGTTTGCCATTTCAACATGACACTCCATGAGCTGATTGGCCAACACATGTGCCACTTGACCAAACACCTCACAGGTTAATGGTCAACACTTCAGTCAGGATGTGAGCACTATGAGAAGACCACAGGTGAGCACCTTTATTTACAACAACAATGGAAGATGCTGCAGAGAGAGGGAGAGATAGAGGGAGAGATAGAGGGAGTGGGAGAGATAGAGGGAGAGGAAGAGGGAGAGGGAGAGATAGAGGGAGAGGGAGAGGGAGAGGGAGAGAGGGAGAGGAAGAGGGAGAGGGAAAGATAGAGGGAGAGGGAGAGGAAGAGGAAGAGATAGAGGAAGAGGAAGAGGAAGAGGAGGAAGAGAGAAGAGATAGAGGGAGAGGAAGAGGGGAGAGATAGAGGAGAGGAGAGGGAGAGGGAGAGGGAGAGGGGGAGGGGGAGGGAGAGATAGAGGGAGAGGAAGAGGAAGAGGAAGAGGAAGGGGAAGAGGAGAGGGAGAGGGAGAGGAGAGGAAGAGGAGGGGAGGGGAAGAGGGAGAGGGAGAGGGAGAGGGAGGGGAAGAGAGGGGAAGGGGAAGGGGAAGGGGAAGGGGAAGGGGAAGGGGAAGGGGAAGGGGAAGGGAGGGAGAGGGAGGATCCAGTTTTCTTTTTCAGTTTACTGTTTTTTATGAGCATATTTGTGTTCAGTTCAATGTAAATATATCTGCTGTGCATATGTTGCACTGACTTGTTTGGTAAAAATGAGAAAGAAAAAAAAATGTTTCAACATCATCTGCAAATAGTGAGAGTGCTGTTGATTATGCCCAACAGTGTGTAGCTGGTCAGACACACATCTGGTAATATGAATGAAGTGTGAGCCATTTCATGCAGAAGTTTGACCTTGATAATTCTGTATGTGGTTTTGGTTGCAGTGCTTCATTTTGCAAGATATATGAGGTGTTTTGCAGTTTGGGTGTGTGGTTTTGTGAATTGAAGCTAGCAAAAGTGGATTCAGACACGCCGTAAGAGCACCTGCGCCGTGAGCTTCAGACCCTGAGCTCAGATTGGTGAAATAGGGCCCTTCATCACGCTGTGAAATGATGGCGTCAGAGAGATGTGAGAGTTCGCTGTATATTATCTCAGATCTTTAATAATAATCCTCCCTTGTGAGAGGTTTTCCACTCCTCAGCGGTGTTTCTGTGTGTGTTATCAGAGTAACGCCGGTGAAATCACTGACACCGCTGCTCTTTACATGACTTACACCGCATGTTGAGAAAGGTTACGGTCATTCCCGTTCTGTAGAGCCGGATCTCTGTGGGATCAGGAGTCACACGAGTCCGTGACAAATGAGGGTGGACCAGATGATAAAAGGGAGAAACCTTTGTTGGTTCGAGTTTTGAAAGACTTTAAATTTAAAGACTCTCTAATTTGTCATGTAAAAAGTAATAGCATATTTTCCCTACACTTTCCCACAGTGTTGATTATTATATTCAAAGCATGTTTTTCAAGATATAATTTTCACATATTCCCCTTGCTGTACTAGAGCTGTTTGTGACTGTCAAAGTATCACAGATCAAAGATCAGATAAATGGAGTTTTGTCTCCTTAAAGAAAGAAGCGACTCCGATCTGAAACGAGTCACCAGTAATTCAGTCTTGTGACTAATTAGCATAATGCCCGCCTCTGGTCTTGATTGGCTGAGCAGCGTCTCTTAGCCCCGCCCTCACTCACTGTAGCTGTCTCTGAGACTGGAAGAGTTTGGTTGGTGTTGTTCATGTGGAGGAGACGCTGGTTTCTGCTGAGATTGAGACGGTCAAACCCACGCCATCATTACTGTTCCTATCACTGTGTGTCAAGAGCTGAGATTCAGATATGATAATGAGCGTTCGGTTTCTGACCAATCAGAGCAGAGCAGCTGTCAGAGAGGCGGGGCTTAGAGAGACTGAATCCGTGATGGAAGCGTTTCAGACACTGAGAGAAGAGAGCTGATGCGTCAGTGGAGATTAGGAGACAATTAAAGAGTGTTTGACCTCGGATGAGTGTGAACCTGTTGGAGGAGACGCCAGAACAACATTAGGAGCCTGTAAAATAGCATAATAGGGCCGATTTAATAGGATACATAATCTTTGGGTTTTACAATTTGACATTTGAACATCAGAACTAACCTATTTTTAGGAGACTTATTGACCTTGATACCATATTTTTGACTTTGTTTGAACTCAGAAATGTAAGGTGTTTATGAATCATACTGGGTTTTTTATTTATTGCTGAATTAATTCATAGACTAAGCATCTATAATTGTCTTTGAGATGTGTGTTTATGTGTGAAACGCAGAGTGAGTCTGTCACATTATTCCATACACTCGTCTTTCATAAACGCACACACGTTCACTCCGTCAGACCGCTGGAGGACGACATCACACTGACAAACCTGATCTTCAGAAATGCCAATTCACGTCCAGCCATTGATTCTGACTGAGCCTTAGTCCAGTTACTCATTCTCTGAACATTCATCAAAGAGACATCTATTATTTGATAACCATTTAATATCTGGCATCTTCTGAGAAGAGGAAATGGAAATCAAATCTTGATTTCCAGCATTAGATGGCATGTGTCATTCCTGATAGTAATGATATAGATTTTCACTTATTTTGAATGGGGGGGGTTCTGAGCTTTCATCATGATGTTCTTCTTTTTTCTGCCCATTTATTGCATGGGAAGAAATCATACGTTTGGTAATACATAATATTACTATAGCAGCTATAGTAATATTATGTATTACCAAGCGTATGATATTGATGTCTAGTATAGCTCATTGTTAGTTTTCATGTGTGATGTTGAGGAGCTGCGACTAAGTGACTAAAATACACCGATCAGGCATAACATTATGACCTAATATTGTGTTGTTCCCCCTGACCCGTCGAGGCATGGACTCCTCTAGACCCCTGAAGGTGTGCTGTGGTATCTGGCACCAAGATGTTAGCAGCAGATCCTTTAAGTCCTGTTAGTTGCGAGGTGGGGCCTCCATGGATCGGACTTGTTTGTTCAGCACATCCCACAGATGCTCGATTGGATTGAGATCTGGGGAATATGGAGGCCAAGTCAACACCTCAAACTCGTTGTTGTGCTCCTCAAACCATTCCTGAAGCATTTGTGCTTTGTGTCAGGAGCATTATCCTGCGCTCCCACGTGCATCACTGAGCCTTGGCCGCCCATGACCCTGTGTCCGGTTCACCACTGTTCCTTCCTTGGAGCACTTTTGATAGATCCTGACCACTGCAGACCGGGAACACCCCACAAGAGCTGCAGTTTTGGAGATGCTCTGACCCAGTCGTCTAGCCATCACAATTTGGCCCTTGTCAAACTCGCTCAAATCCTTACGCTTGCCCATTTTTCCTGCTTCTAACACATCAACTTTGAGGACAAAATGTTCACTTGCTGCCTAATATATCCCACCCACTAACAGGGGCCGTGAGGAAGAGATCATCAGTGTTATTCACTTCACTTGTCGGTGGTCATAATGTTATGCCTGATCAGTGTATATTACATTTATTGTGACTCATTATTTTGAAGCAATGCACGACACATTTTATAGGCAGTGCTTCGTGTCTCAGTCAACACACACACACACTTGTCACTCGTCCATGAGCTTCTTTTAATCACGTTTATGTAAATGTAGGATTTCTTGTCAACACCTCTCAATGGCAAAATGATTGACATGTGAGAGATACAGAACGATGCTAAAATTAGATGTGGCATAAATCAGTTTGTCTATGCAAATAATTTCAATGCAGAATCTTGATCCATAATGCACTGTAGAAATAATAATGCATAAATCCCTTTCCACACTGAGCTGCTGCTTTTTTGCGCTTTATTTTTGGCCATATGAGATCCCGCGGAAGCTTTTCTGCTGACAAATACACGGGGTTGTGTGTGTTTCAGGTTGCACACTGTGAGTTTTCTGCTATTGCAGCTTGTCTTCCTTCCAAATCAAATGTATGACGGTCCATGCAAGCTAACTGGAGCATTATGGGTTTTATTTGTCAGAGAGGTTCGATGGCACAGTGAAAGGACGAGCGTGATACGGGTCTCTTTCTGATGTCATATTAGACAGACTTTAGTCTAGCGCTCATCAGTGGGTTTTGCTTCAGGTATGGACAACTGTTTATGTGTATCAAAACATTCTTAAAGTCACCATAAAATCAAAATGGACCAGTTTTAATGACTTTTGCAGTGTTTATTCTAAATGATTTAGTGTTGATTCAGTTCAGTATTGATTCAACTAGTGTTGATTTGGTTCAGTTCGGTATTGATTCGGTTCAGTGTTATTTAGTTCAGTGTTGATTCAGTTCAGTTTAGTGTTGATTTGGTTCAGTTCGGTGGTGATTCGGTTCAGTGTTGATTTGGTTCAGTTCAGTGTTGATTCGGTTCAGTGTTAATTCGGTTCAGTGTTGATTCAGTTCAGTTCAGTGTTGATTCGGTTCAGTGTTGATTCAGTTCAGTTTAGTGTTGATTTGGTTCAGTTCGGTGTTGATTCAGTTCAGTGTTATTTAGTTCAGTGTTGATTCAGTTCAGTTCAGTTCTGTGTTGATTTGGTTCAGTGTTGATTCAGTTCAGTTCGGTGTTGATTCAGTTCAGTGTTATTTAGTTCAGTGATGATTCAGTTCAGTTTAGTGTTGATTTGGTTCAGTTCAGTGTTGATTCGGTTCAGTATTGATTTGGTTCAGTTTGGTGTTGATTCGGTTCAGTGTTGATTCAGTTCGGTGTTGATTCAGTTCAGTGTTATTTAGTTCAGTGTTGATTCAGTTCAGTGTTGATTTCAGTTCAGTTCGGTGTTGATTTGGTTCAGTGTTGATTCAGTTCAGTGTTGATTCGGTTCAGTGTTGATTCAGTTCAGTGTTGATTCAGTTCAGTTCAGTGTTGATTCGGTTCAGTGTTGATTCAGTTCAGTTCGGTGTTGATTCGGTTCAGTGTTATTTAGTTCAGTGTTGATTCAGTTCAGTTTAGTGTTGATTCGGTTCAGTGTTGATTCGGTTCAGTTCAGTGTTGATTCCGTTCAGTTCAGTGTTGATTCCGTTCAGTTCAGTGTTGATTCCGTTCAGTTCAGTGTTGATTCAGTGCAGTTCAGTGTTGATTCAGTTCAGTTCTGTGTTGATTCGAATCAATGTTGATTCAGTTCAGTTCAGTGTGGATTCCGTTCAGTTCAGTGTTGATTCAGTTCAGTTCAGTGTTGATTCAGTTCAGTTCAGTGTGGATTCCGTTCAGTTCAGTGTTGATTCAGTTCAGTTAAGTGTTGATTCCGTTCAGTTCAGTGTTATATAGTTCAGTTCAGTGTTGATTCAGTTCAGTTCAGTGTTGATTCGGTTCAGTTCAGTGTTGATTCGGTTCAGTATTGATTTGGTTCAGTTTGGTGTTGATTCGGTTCAGTGTTGATTCAGTTCGGTGTTGATTCAGTTCAGTGTTATTTAGTTCAGTGTTGATTCAGTTCAGTTTAGTGTTGATTTGATTCAGTTCAGTGTTGATTCAGTTCAGTGTTGATTTCAGTTCAGTTCGGTGTTGATTTGGTTCAGTGTTGATTCAGTTCAGTGTTGATTCGGTTCAGTGTTGATTCAGTTCAGTGTTGATTCGGTTCAGTGTTGATTCAGTTCAGTTCAGTGTTGATTCGGTTCAGTGTTGATTCAGTTCAGTTCGGTGTTGATTCAGTTCAGTGTTATTTAGTTCAGTGTTGATTCAGTTCAGTTTAGTGTTGATTCGGTTCAGTGTTGATTCGGTTCAGTTCAGTGTTGATTCCGTTCAGTTCAGTGTTGATTCATTTCAGTGTTGATTCCGTTCAGTTCAGTGTTGATTCCGTTCAGTTCAGTGTTGATTCCGTTCAGTTCAGTGTTGATTCAGTGCAGTTCAGTGTTGATTCAGTTCAGTTCTGTGTTGATTCGAATCAATGTTGATTCAGTTCAGTTCAGTGTGGATTCCGTTCAGTTAAGTGTTGATTCAGTTCAGTTCAGTGTTATATAGTTCAGTTCAGTGTTGATTCAGTTCAGTTCAGTGTTGATTCGGTTCAGTTCAGTGTTGATTCGGTTCAGTATTGATTTGGTTCAGTTTGGTGTTGATTCGGTTCAGTGTTGATTCAGTTCGGTGTTGATTCAGTTCAGTGTTATTTAGTTCAGTGTTGATTCAGTTCAGTTTAGTGTTGATTTGGTTCAGTTCAGTGTTGATTCAGTTCAGTGTTGATTTCAGTTCAGTTCGGTGTTGATTTGGTTCAGTGTTGATTCAGTTCAGTGTTGATTCGGTTCAGTGTTGATTCAGTTCAGTGTTGATTCGGTTCAGTGTTGATTCAGTTCAGTTCAGTGTTGATTCGGTTCAGTGTTGATTCAGTTCAGTTCGGTGTTGATTCAGTTCAGTGTTATTTAGTTCAGTGTTGATTCAGTTCAGTTTAGTGTTGATTCGGTTCAGTGTTGATTCCGTTCAGTTCAGTGTTGATTCCGTTCAGTTCAGTGTTGATTCATTTCAGTGTTGATTCCGTTCAGTTCAGTGTTGATTCCGTTCAGTTCAGTGTTGATTCCGTTCAGTTCAGTGTTGATTCAGTGCAGTTCAGTGTTGATTCAGTTCAGTTCTGTGTTGATTCGAATCAATGTTGATTCAGTTCAGTTCAGTGTGGATTCCGTTCAGTTCAGTGTTGATTCAGTTCAGTTCAGTGTTGATTCAGTTCAGTTCAGTGTGGATTCCGTTCAGTTCAGTGTTGATTCAGTTCAGTTAAGTGTTGATTCCGTTCAGTTCAGTGTTATATAGTTCAGTTCAGTGTTGATTCAGTTCAGTTCGGTGTTGATTTGGTTCAGTGTTGATTCAGTTCAGTGTTGATTCGGTTCAGTGTTGATTCAGTTCAGTGTTGATTCGGTTCAGTGTTGATTCAGTTCAGTTCAGTGTTGATTCGGTTCAGTGTTGATTCAGTTCAGTTCGGTGTTGATTCAGTTCAGTGTTATTTAGTTCAGTGTTGATTCAGTTCAGTTTAGTGTTGATTCGGTTCAGTGTTGATTCCGTTCAGTTCAGTGTTGATTCCGTTCAGTTCAGTGTTGATTCATTTCAGTGTTGATTCCGCTCAGTTCAGTGTTGATTCCGTTCAGTTCAGTGTTGATTCCGTTCAGTTCAGTGTTGATTCAGTGCAGTTCAGTGTTGATTCAGTTCAGTTCTGTGTTGATTCGAATCAATGTTGATTCAGTTCAGTTCAGTGTGGATTCCGTTCAGTTCAGTGTTGATTCAGTTCAGTTCAGTGTTGATTCAGTTCAGTTCAGTGTGGATTCCGTTCAGTTCAGTGTTGATTCAGTTCAGTTAAGTGTTGATTCCGTTCAGTTCAGTGTTATATAGTTCAGTTCAGTGTTGATTCAGTTCAGTTCAGTGTTGATTCGGTTCAGTTCAGTGTTATATAGTTCAGTTCAGTGTTGATTCAGTTCAGTTCAGTGTTGATTCGGTTCAGTTCAGTGTTATATAGTTCAGTTCAGTGTTGATTCAGTTCAGTTCAGTGTTGATTCGGTTCAGTTCAGTGTTATATAGTTCAGTTCAGTGTTGATTCAGTTCAGTTCTGTGTTGATTCGGTTCAGTTCAGTGTTATATAGTTCAGTTCGGAACAAGCAAAACCATATTTAATGTCTAGGTCAAATTTGACGACATGTTTTTGAGGATGAGGTGATGTGAAGCATCTGTGTATCTTGATTTAGTTTTACCAAACGACAGATACATTGTGTCACTGTCAGGCTTCCGTAGAGTTTGACTGGATTTATGACATGAACAACAGTTATGAAAATGGTTGCTTTTTAAAAGTTGATTAGTCTATTAACTGAGCTTTTCTATAACGCATGATTATGTCGTTAGTTCCACTGTATTATTTGCATTGAACAGTTTTTGTTTAGTTGTCTTGTTTGAAAGTCAAATGTTTGTGTGTACAGTTACTGTTCAGTTTGGTCTGTCTCGTCTCCGCTGGCGGTTTCATAATATTTCTCTGTTGAGGTTGAATGCAGTTTCATCTGAAGTGACTGGAATGAAATGCCACACGGTAATGGAGACATTCCTGCGGCAGGACTGGATTCAGTTCACTGAACGTCAACTCACTGACAACTGCACATCAGTGAAGGAACGAAGACGTCAAACATGCAGTTTCTGAAGGCATTCTTATATGGGGGTCTAATGCTATCTCATGCATTCTGCCTTATTCATGGACAGAGTTTCAAAAAATGAGTTGGATGTATGACAGCACGCACACACACACACACACACACACACACACACACACACACACACACACACACACACACACACACACACACACACACACACACACACATCACCCAGAGCAAGAGCGTGTCCAACAACGAGCTTTGTTCAGGTTAGGGTGGCCGTCGGTGGCGCTGGCATTGTGTGTTTAGACACAAGATCAACGTCACTAAAGAAGTGTGTGTGTGAGTGTGTCTCTTTAGCTCCGCCCACTGCACTCCTCCACGAGCTCGGCTGTTTTCAGAAAGAATCGGTACAGTGTATCTGTCTTTTATAAATCTGATAAACTAAAGACTCGTGGGAGATATGAAGGATCAACACTACTCTAGAGATACTCCAGAGTAACATGAGACTGCAGAAACTGTGTGTGTGTGTGTGTGTGTGTGTGTGTGTGTGTGTGTGTGTGTGTGTGTGAGTGAGTGAGTGAGTGAGTGAGTGTGTGTGTGTGTGTGTGTGTGTGTGTGTGTGTGTGTGTGTGTGTGTGTGTGTGTGTGTGTGTGTGTGTGTGTGTCGCCTGACGCTCTGAGACGACACTCATTTATCACTCATTATTTGCAGCATTTTACAGTTTATTACTGATATTTTGGCCAATTTCCCAGGAAGTGATGATTCTGTTCCCTTGAACACATGGGATGGAAACGCTGCTTTATTAGCAAATGTTTTATGCAATATTCCAATTTTGCACACGTGTTAAATTCTCAGCTTTGAATGAAAACTGAGCAAAGTTAGGATATTATATCTCAAATATAATAAATCTACATATGTCAATAAAAGTGGTCCCAGCACTGAACCCTGGGGGATTCTTCACCGTTTACAACTCTAATGCAGTTACTGCTGCAACTTCTGATCTTGGAAGTGATGATTCTGTTCTCTTGAACACATGGGATGGAAATGTTGCTTTATTTGCAAATGTTTTGTGTAATATTCCAAATTAAATTCACAGTTTTGGATGGAAACAGTTGTTGCGAGCTAAACAGCACATTATTTAGTGCTTTTATCGGCAGGCATGGATTTGATGACACAGTACTTGCCCTCAAACATCTGTTGCAGTTTCTGACCTGTTATTATAAAATGAACACGTGTCAACTGGATGATCTAGTGCATTGACAACACATTATGACAAGATCCTTCAGTGTCAATGACAGCACAATTATCCATTGAGTTTCATTCACTGTAATCAGTCAATATCCTCCCAATGAGGAATCATTAAAAATTGTCATATTAATATTTTTTATTAAACTGAGAAAAAAATGCTGGGCGATGTTTTATTATTCATCATGCTTTTGATGTAAAGTCATTCTGGTGCAAGGTAATGCTGAGAACTAAATCACTAAGACAATTAAAAAGCCCAGAGTTTCTAATAATTGCACCAATTTTTCATCTGTCAAAGCTGCGAATGAACATGTTCAGAAAGCCTCATTAGCGCTGAGAGAAATGAAGGGCCAGACTCTTGAGCCTTCAGTTATTAATCTCCTTCATCAATGAGCATCAACAGGCTCATTAAACCGAACGAGCACAGGACAAATTACAGAGGACATCTTCGTTTTATTAACAAACACGTCAGATGTTTTCCCTGAGGATGGAGGCACTTATTAATATTAATCTGTATTAAAACATTATTACAGTTTAAGATGGTCATATAGTTCCAGTTTAGGACTTTTTTAATGCACTTAATACATTCATTTCATTGTAATTACAGGCAGTGGCATTCAACATTATTACAATTAAAACAGCTTGATTATCCGTCATCATATGTCCCAAATGATGATCCAGATTTATTAGTGAAGTATCTGCAAATGTAACAGTCCTGCATTAAAAATCCCCTTCATTTTTTAATGCGTCGCTTAGATGAACACTAATAACAGAAACTGAGCTTTTGAGTGGTGCATTAAATAAAACATTTTATTTTACAGTGTCCTTGTTAGGCATGTACTTACCATAGTAATACAGGGTTCCCACTCTTTTCCAGGACATTTTCAATTTTACTACGGCGAGAATAAAACACAAGGATCCCGCCTTAAAGTAATATATTGCTCTCTGTCTTTAAAAAGCATAGTTTATTGCCATGACTTAACTATAAAATCAGTTTTTAATATGAGCTCTTAATCATGCATTGACAAATTGTTCTCTTTACCGGTGTCAGCATCATGGAAATATCCGCTCCCATGTGTCACAACTCCTGAAAGCTTTCCTGAACATCTCAGCTTTCTGCAGCCAGCTGTAATTGCTTTGGGCCAGTGATGAACTCTGTTTTTTAACTTTTCAGGACATTTTATATTTTCTCTAATTTTCCAGGACGAGTGGGAACCCCGTAATAACAGTAAATGATGCATAATTACATGCAACTAACCCTCAACCAACCCCTAACCCTAGAGTAAGTGCATGTGGTTCATTAATATTACTCAATACTTAAATATATAATTACACTGTAACAACGACACCGTCAAATAAAGCTTTGTAAATGTTAACAAATGAAACCTTATAAGTGTTCCCAGAATAAGTGTCACTGCTTTTACTGTTATTTCATAAGAAAACAGAAGCTATCTGCTGACCCATATGTCATTCCTAACCGTGATATGTTGTGTGCATTAGCTATAACCCGTATGCTTTAGCTGAAGCTTTTCCAGGAGGCATTGGTTTGGCGCGGTGTTGTGCTGTGTTTGTGTTGATGTTCAGCAGATCTGGAGATGGAGGCATATGCTGATTGAGTTAAATAAGGTCAAAAGACATGATTCAATTACTCTAGGATGAATATTCCCCGTGTTCAGAGACAGACTCCACCACCACACCTGCGCTTGATCTGAGCGGCACAGACTGTGTGACACGACCCTTTAACAAACGGGTCGGCTTTTGTCTGAAAGTTCAGCTCCTCGACATTCATTATTTTACTGAACTAGCAATGCCACACATCTGTACGCCTCTTAGCCATAGACACGAGAGCTCAGGAAATCGGTGTTCAGAACATGACTACTATTGCTAACGTTACACTATTGCTGCTGTTGACAATCCACTGTCTTCCATCATTTTGTCTGGCCCAATCAGACATCAGTGGGCGGAGTTAGTGTAAATACCCTCTGCCAACAAGGCGGCCTGTTTGCATTAGTGTAAATAGACACTGTTTATATAATTGAAATTTGCACAAACAAGTGCCGTAAAGGATCAGTTCACTTCAAAATGAAAATGTCCTGATGATCTCCTCACCCCATCTCATCCAGGATGTTCATGTCTTTCTTTCTTCAGTGGAAAAGAAATGAAGTTTTTTTTGAGGAAAACATTCCAAACATTCTCCACATAACGGACTTCAATGGGAACCAACGGCTGAAGGTCCAGATCAATGCAGCTTCAGAGGAAGGGCTTCAAACATTTATATACTCTTTAACCTCAAATGCTCGACTTCAATGTTGTTCTTCTTCATGGCATATGATGTCATCACGTCGGAAAGGTCACGTGACGCAGTGAAGTACCGACCCAGTGTTAAAATGAACGTGCAAAGACTAAATCAAACGGCCTTTACACAAATAAAGGTGAAACAATGACGTCAGACAATTTTAAAGTTGGAGGAGAACATGAGATGGAGTTTTTCAGCACTGGGGCGGCAAGTGTAAATGCACTGTTTTACACACTATTCACACCAAGTGTAAATAGCGTGCCTTGTTAGCAAGTGCTATTTGCACTAGCTCCACCCCCCAATGCCTGGTTGGGCCAAACAAGATTAAAAAACTGACGGGCATATTTCAACATCATCAGTGGTGTAGTCAGTAAAGTGTAAGACTCAAGGATAAAGGTTTTGACGCGATCGACCCGGGTTCGAGTCCACCTTTTGCCGAGCTCGCTCTTCTCCCTTTTCCCATCACAACGGAAAGGCATTTACTTTCAATAAAAACTAAGAAAATGTTCTAAAAGTGGAAATAAAACTCCTAACGAAACGTTTAATAATAAAAGCATTTATTGGGTAGGGTTAGGGGTCGGTGTAGGGAGGGCTTTTAGTGTCACATTAAGGCGACATCCATGTAATAATTTTAATAAATATAATCATTTACACTCTATGTTATTATTGCATCCTGTTAATGTACAACAATACTGAGGTGCAGATGGTGTGTATCTGAAAAATAAAGTATAAATAGCATCTAATTACTATTTACACATATTGCAAAGAACTGCTACTTTTACATGGTGTGAATAGAATATATCACTATTTTCACTTAGTGTAAATATCATCTATCGCTAAGAAAATATGTTATTTGCATATTACACAGATTCTCCCCAAAACTCCCCAAGTACTGTAACAAAGTATTAATATTTTGTTACTTTACACCACTGCTGAGGGCCATGAAGGTTTTGTGAATATGATCAAAAAGGCACCTTATAAACTAAAACACTGGCAGGGAGACAGTTAACACACACGCATAAAGATAATTGCAAGATATATCTCTCCTGCCTGTCGACATTTTGCATCCCCATCTACACCAGCATCGTCGCACCACACACGGCGCTCGGCCAGCCTCGGGCTCACTGTGCTGATTCACCGTGTCCCTTTACATTACTTCAACACATGACTGGCCTCACGCCGCTCTCTCTCGATACACACAGAGGAGACTCAAGGGCAGAACTGAGCGCCGTGTATTCCCACATCCCACCGGGATTTCTCCCTCCCTTGTAGGCTTGGGGGTGTTTCAGAAAACTGATATTTAGCAAACCGCAGGTTTCTCCCAATTCTGAATTATTCTGGACTTTTTAAATAAGTGATTTATGGAAATCATATCAAATCTCCAGCCTTGAAAAGCACACAGTCTTGTGGGAAATAAAGCCAGGTCTTTTTCTCAGAGGACTGGACAGATCACACAGAAGATGGAAGCCGACGGTTATGTAAGCTTCCTGTTTGTGTCATCCTCACGCAGAGAAGATGCTCTCCAGATCACCAATAACCCTCAATAATTAACCTCACTTAACGCTGGGACTTAAACGTGTGGAATGCACAGGGATGAGATATTATTATATGTCATTATTTGCTGCACATCTCCTGCTGTTTACACATCCAACAAGCTTGAATTAGCATGAAAGTGAGTAAAATGAGAAATGAATGCATAACATGTTTCTAATTAGGCTCTCCTATATTACAGTAAAAGCACTGGCTTCCTAAGTCAGTCCTATTGAGCCTTATGCCTCCTCCAGTGCAGGAAAAATCAATAGTATCCATATAAAACACAGTTGGCATGCTGACTAACCTGGAGGAACGACACTGAAATATTCATGTGTGTAACTAGGGGAAGTAAGGTGTGATTCCTCGACTCCTCTGGTTTTTTATTATGCAAAGCCTGTGAATAAATACCTGCGCTGGTCTTCTGGCGCGCATTAATTAAAGCTCTAAGCTCATTAATGTAATGTACCCTGAACATTCATCAGGTGCAGTTGGACGGGGTTTTTCCAAGACAATCAATCGCAGCACTGGCGTGGAGACTAGCAACCGTGACCATACGCCTGGGCATTTCATAACCAGCAATTAGGATTGGCTTGGAGGTCAACACAGCAAAAGATGGAGCAATTCGAGCAGCCTGACCTTTCATCATCAGTGATGCATCTCAATCACAGCACAATCTCAATAAAAAGGTGAAACTGTGATGTAGAGTCACGTCATGACAAATGGTGCTGTAAATCAAGCCTGTTTGCATGCAGCCATCTGCTAATAAAGACGCTCTTCAAGGTATCAATCAACTTCTGAATGCATTCAGCCCATTTTGTGAAGAAAACCAAACATTGAGACGTGCTGTGAACCTCTAAAACAAGAGTACGGTGCGAACTCATGCATGCAATCGTCCACAATCAACAAGTCTGGTTCAATGCAAGTGAACTCACCACTCGTGTTGGGGTTCGTCAATGACCAGGAGGATCTTGAACTTGCGTGACACCGCAGTGGGACTCTGCTCCACGAGTCCCGCCGAAGCGGCGGTTTGCTTGACCGCATTGGTGATGGAGCTGAAGAATCCCGAGCCGGTGGATTGGGATGGCTGTGGCCGCCGCTCGGGCGCCGGAGAAGCGGTGGGGGATTTGGCCGCAGGAGGGGCTGACGGGGCAGGAGCCGGTCCGGCGGGAGCCTTGGTGCCGGCGGTGGGAGGAGGCGGTGGAGGCGGGTCAGGCCTCTGGAGATCCGACATGTAGCCGTTGGGCAGGTTGGCGATGAAGCTGCTGTCAGAGAGGCGACGCCGCAGGAAGTTCATGGCTGTGGCTAGTGAAGGTTAAACGCTCTTGGACGTCGAGGTGTCGGTCAAGTCAATTGCCTCGTTGTGGCCCAGCTCTTGTGCTGCTTGTCAAGAGTGCGGTGTTGATATTGCTGTTGAATTTCTCCGTCTTCCTCCACTGACAGCTCGAATGCCAGGAAGAGATGCTCACACTCTGCCTGTGTCTCCGCTCCCTCCCTCCCTCTCTCGCTCTCCTCTCACACACTCCCCCTCCCCCTAGTCCCTCACGATCTCCTACATCATTGCTTACGTGGCCGTACTACGCTATACCGCAGCTGCTGAACGGGGTTTCCAATGAATATGCATGGACAGAGGGGAGCTCCTACAGCAATCCCCCCTTCCCATGAGTCTCTCCCTCCCTCTGCTTCCTGGGATGACCTGCAGACCCTGGTCAGGCGGCGCAGGGACTGGAAGGAGGCAGAGGGATGGAGTGATAGGTCTGCAGATGGAGCGTCTTCTAAACATTGATCCTGTGCCATCGTTTACACAGGAGCTCAATATGGCAAGCCTGTGTGATCCGTTGCAGGAAATACAAACAAAATGGAGGGTGAGGAATGGTGCACTCTAAAAAACACTGGATTTTTAACCCAAGGCCTGGGTAAATATAGGACAGAACACATGCTGGGTTCATTTTACCCAGCAAATTGGGTTGTTGATTGAACCCAGCATAGTTGATTCATTTTTACTATAATACCAGCTTATTATTTAGTTTTTACTTCAAACATGAATTAATGTCTGATTAATTTAAATTCTCTGAATTTTTAAAAAATACTCCACACAACCCCTGGCTTGCATGATAACTCCTTTATTTTCAGTCATATTTTACAGTATAGCATAGCCATGTTGTTCATATTGCCAACATTTAAGCTCAATTAACAAATATTAGAAGTAAAAATTAAACATTTAAAAGTAATTCAAGTGTTTCGACCGTAACGGCGCTGGATCTCATGCCGGAGCTTGTGTCGTGTTCAGCGGGAGAACTTCTAACTTCAGTCCGCTGCCCTGCGTTTCTCTCATATGCAGTGACTGGCTCCATAACCTGTCCATAAACAATCAGTGTACAGTTCTGAGAACATATTTTAACATTATAAGTATTTATATTCTGTATATTTTTGAGTAAAATTATAAAATTTTATGCAAGGCATCAGGCGTCTCCAAGTGAAAAGGCCGATGCCATCTCACACCCTGTATGTGGTACTCTGGGTTCGGGCCAAAATTCAGAGCCCGGAGCCCTCCCCCGGACAGCACGCCAAATGGGTTACACAAAACTACCCAAACACTGGGTTGTTACTACGCCTGACCCAGGATCTGACACAAAAACTACCCAAACACTGGGTTGTTACGCCTGACCCAGGATCTGGGTAAGACAAAAACTACCAATCACTGGGTTGTTACGAGCGCCCAGGATCTGGTTAACACAAAACTACCCAATCACTGGGTTGTTACGCGTGACCCAGGATCTGGGTAACAAATAACTACCCAAACACTGGGTTGTTACGTCTGACCCAGGATCTGCGTAACACAAAAACTACCCAATCACTGGGTTGTTACGTCTGACCCAGGATCTGGGTAACACAAAACTACCCAAACACTGGGTTGTTACGTCCTGACCCAGGATCTGGGTAACACAAAAACTACCCAAACACTGGGTTGTTACGTCTGACCCAGGATCTGGGTAACACAAAAACTACCCAAACACTGGGTGTTTTACGTCTCTGACCCAGGATCTGGGTAACACAAAAACTACTCAAACACTGGGTTGTTTTATCTGGGTAACTACCCAAACAGGGTTGTTACGCCTGACCCGGGATCTGGGTAACACAAAAACTACTCAAACACTGGGTTGTTACGTCTGACCCGGGATCTGGTAACACAAAAACTACCCAAGCACTGGGTTATTACGTCTGACCCGGGATCTGCGTAACACAAAAACTACCCAAACACTGGGTTGTTACGTCTGACCCGGGATCTGGGTTACACAAAAGCAACCCAAACACTGAAAAAATAGCCCCCCTGTTGATCATAATCAACAGAGGCATTTGACAGCAACAGAAGTGTAACTAAGGTTATGAGGTTTGCTCAAGGGCTCAGTGGTGATGGTGTTCGTCTGGGTTTGCACAACACTGCCCTTCATTATGACCACAGTGCACTGAATTATACTGTCTTTGCCCTGCAGAGAAGCTACACATGCATTTATATAGAGATTACTATCAAAGAAAATGTTATGAAATTAATGTTTAAATATGAACACATTTAGGCCAATATTGCAGGTTAAAGGAGGTGTAAACAGGTTTTATTAGAGATCCTGCTGGACCATGAAACAGGTGACCCACAGACACACAGTGAATGAACTATTAGAGCGAGAAAGGGTTAAAGAGATGTTTACTCATCAAATGTCATGAGTTCTCAGGCTAAATTAGATGAAGATTTTCATTTCTGTGTGAAGCCCAGCGGGAACAACGAAGGCAAACAGGAAAAATATAACAAATATGAACATAATTACATTGTGTCTTGTGTAATTAGAGCGATGAATCCAAATGAGATGTTGCAGGTTGTTGGAGAACAGCTCATTTGTGTACAACTGATACAAGAAACAACTGTCAGAGAAACAAACGATGACGTGCTCAGTGTGTGAGTGACGACGGCTCACGGCAGCTTTCTAGGAGGCAGGAGAATGAAGTCACGACGTGTTTGCAGTTTATTCTGCAGCAGCACTGGAGGTGTGAATCAGTGAGCCGTGCCGTCATGCTAAGCTCATACTGACCTCAATTTTTCATGGTGGGGAAAAAATAGCACAACATCATGCAGTGCTCAAGCACATTCAGACGCAGAGACTTCTGATTAGCTCATCATTGGGTTGTGATGCAGATAAGATGCTGAACATACATGCACACATGACTAGACTGTGATAAAAAATAATCAGAAATTGCATTCTTCATTTCATATATTTAGGCTTTTTGATATTAAAGAGAACCTATTGTTGATCTTTCTTTAGTGTGTAATGTTGCTCTAGTGTGTTCTTCTCTCTATCAGTGTCAGTGTTCCTGAACTCCTGAAATGCCTCCATTGTAGTCTTGAGTTTTCCTCCGGGAATCTTGTGAAGGTGGTTCGGGTTTTTCTTGTTCTTCTTGACTGTCATTATTGGATTTGGGGCTCAAACTGATGTGAAAACATGTTAAAAGCACATGTGAAACATGATGGAGTAGATCATGTGAAAATGTGTTCATGTGAAACATGAGATCACATGAAACACATGATGTGAAACCCATGAGATCACATGTGAAACACATGATGTGAAACCCATGAGATCACATGTGAAACACATGATGTGAAACACATGAGATCACATGTGAAACACATGATGTGAAACACAAGATCACATGTGAAACACGATGTGAAACACAAGCTCACATGTGAAACACGTAATGTGAAATACGAGATCACATGTGAAACACATGAAAAGACATGTGAAACACATGATGTGAAACATGAGATCACATGAAACCCATGTGAAACCCATGAGATCACATGATGTGAAACAAGCTCACACGGGAAACACGTGATGTGAAACACAAGATCACACATGAAACACGTGATGTGAAACGAGATCACGTGAGACACGTGATGTGAAACAAGATCACATATGTAAAGCATGATGTGAAATACGAGATCACACGTGAAACACGTGATGTGAAACACAAGATCACATGGAACACGTGATGTGAAACAAGATCACATATGTAAAGCATGATGTGAAATACGAGATCACATGTGAAACATGAAAAGACATGTGAAACACGTGATGTGAAACGAGATCACATGTGAGACACGTGATGTGAAACAAGATCACATATGTAAAGCATGTGAAATACGAGATCACATGTGAAACATGAAAAGACATGTGAAACATGATCTGAAACACGAGATCACATGTGAAACATGAAAACACATGTGAAACACGAGATCACATATGAAACACAATGTGAAACATGAGATCACACGTGAGACACGTGATGTGAAATACGAGATCACACGTGAAACACGTGATGTGAAACAAGATCACATGAAACACGTGATGTGAAACGAGATCACATGTGAGACACGTGATGTGAAACAAGATCACATATGTAAAGCATGTGAAACGAGATCACACGTGAGACACGTGATGTGAAATACGAGATCACATGTGAAACATGAAAAGACATGTGAAACACATGATGTGAAACACGAGATCACATGTGAAACATGATGTGAAACACGAGATCACATGTGAAACATGATGTGAAACGCGAGATCACATGTGAAACACGAGATCACATGTGAAACCTATGATGTGAAACCAATAAGATCATCATGTGAAACACAAGATCACATGTGAAACATGATGTGAAACACATGATGTGAAACACAAGATCACATGTGAAACATGATGTGAAACACATGATGTGAAACACGAGATCACATGTGAAACATGAAAAGACATGTGAAACACATGATGTGAAACACGAGAACACGTGAAACATGATGTGAAACGCGAGATCACATGTGAAACATGAAAAGACATGTGAAACACATGATGTGAAACACGAGAACACGTGAAACATGATGTGAAACCAATGAGATCACATGTGAAATGTGACATTTATGTGTTTTTTTTCTGCAAGTAATGGTAAAGGTGCGTTATATTTCCGTCAAGTGTGCTAAGCTGTAGACCAATCACAACAGTCTGGGGCGGCTGACCAATCAGAAGGCAGGTTTTAAAGAAACCGAAACTAAAACCAGAGCGTTCAGACAGAGGGTGAAAACAGGTGCTGCAACTGAAAAATAATGAGTTTTTTAAATGATGTAGAAGTATTTTAGTAGACCCCATAAACTAAATTATGAACCGATAAATGAGCATAACAGAACCCCTTTAAACGTGCTTGGGAACAGGTTCGGAAGCACATATATTTCTCTAAGGCATTGAATTGGGTGAACTTGATATTAGCAATAACCCAGATGAGCTTCTGCTGAAGATATGACAGACAATTGCATTGAGTTCATCTGCGTTTAATAGCTTTCAATTATCTATTCATTTATGCCTCAAAGATTTAAACTTGTGTGCTTGTCAAGTATTTTCTTTTTTATCATTATGCATATCCAACATTTTTGTGTGTTGTTACAAATCTGGGATATTTGGAGTAGATATTGCTGTGTAGTACACAGAAATGTGATTATGTTTATTCTATAGCACTCTATTAAATTTTAAACGTCAAAATACAAAGTAGATTCAGCATTTCTCCTAAAACCTCTTGCATTTTACGTTACATTCTGATCTTCTATCGTATTCTATTTATTTTCTTATTTTTATTTGTATTTAATAGGATCTTATATCATTTTCCACACAAGACTAATATCTTTATAGTGACATTTTAGCTCTTGTTTTGCAAACTGATTTTGAATATGCAAAATTATTAGTTTATAGCATAGGCATTCTGTTTGAAAGACCAGACGAAAACTAATTTATGCCAGTTTAAAAGGAGATTATATTGGCCGTTTTCATATTAAACCAGCACTGTGAACACATGAGTGTGTTAAAAAGATGCTTTGCTTTGCTTAAAAACCTGTTCTCTGTTCAAGTGTGTATGTGTCCAATCCTCTGTTTCCCTCTAACGATAAGTGCTGCATTAATTATTAAGCTTAATGTCATATTTCTGAGGTCGCCTGCACACGATCTGTAAGTGCATTGTGTTAATCCGAAATGGCATCAGGCATTGTGGCATTGTGTCCTTTTTAACCACAGGCAAAGTGAGATGCGACAGTCCTTAGATGTTCCAGTCACACAGGCTGCTTTAAACTTAGAAAACACTGGAATAAGCAGTGAATGCATCTCCATGGCAACTGGCAGTACAGTGTGAGATTGTGTTGTTGGGTATTGTGATGCTTGAGAAAGAGCTGAGGTCCAGATGCCTCTCTGAGCACATATAATCATCAGTCCCTGAGCTCGCTTATCACGGCCTGCAATGAGCAATTCCCTTCAAATTAGCCTTCATTGTAAGCTCGCTGCAGGCAAACGACAGTAAACACTTACAGGGAACATGAAGAACCTCTACAATGGGACTCAATGCGTTTTTCTCTGTCGCCTGCAATTCAGAGGACGCTTTGATGATGAGATTATCTCTCACTTGACATTATAATGTGCACATGTAAACGTGACAGAAGAGCACGATTCTCTTTGAGCACTAGTAAAACTGGATTTGTTTATTGAATTGAAACCATTTTCTCATTATAAAATCACTATATTTTTTGCAGCCCTTGTATCTGCATATTAACATCGTCATGTGAATGAATCCTGGTGTCGTCATTGCTGTCATCAAGCACGTCATCACTCTGGAAAAGCTCATTTAAAAAAAGAAATAATCCAGTGCTCAATCCCTCAGTGCTCTCTAGTGGCTGCTCGTGAAAACACTGAAACATTCTGTTAGTATTGCTGCAACACATGCTTTCCTGATATAAAGTCAGAATTGAGTGATATAAAGTCAGAATTGAGTGATATAAAGTCAGAATTGAGATATATAAAGTCAGAATTGAGTGATATAAAGTCAGAGTTGAGTGATATAAAGTCAGAATTGAGATATATAAAAAGTCAGAATTGAGTGATATAAAGTCAGAGTTGAGTGATATAAAGTCAGAATTGAGATATATAAAGTCAGAATTGAGATGATATAAAGTCAGAGTTGAGAGATGTAAAGTCAGAATTGAGAGATGTAAAGTCAGAATTGAGTGATATAAAGTCAGAGTTGAGTGATATAAAGTCAGAATTGTGTGATATAAAGTCAGAATTGAGTGATATAAAGTCAGAATTGTGTGATATAAAAGTCAGAATTGAGTGATATAAAGTCAGAATTGAGTGATATAAAGTCAGAATTGAGTGATATAAAGTCAGAATTAATTGAGAGATATAAAGTCAGAATTAATTGAGAGATATAAAGTCAGAATTAATTGAGAGATATAAAGTCAGAATTAATTGAGAGATATAAAGTCAGGATTGAGTGATATAAAGTCAGAATTAATTGAGAGATATAAAGTCAGAATTAATTGAGAGATATAAAGTCAGAATTAATTGAGAGATATAAAGTCAGAATTAATTGAGAGATATAAAGTCAGAATTAATTGAGAGATATAAAGTCAGAATTAATTGAGAGATATAAAGTCAGAATTGAGAGTGATATAAAGTCAGAATTGTGTGATATAAAGTCAGAATTAATTGAGAGATATAAAGTCAGAATTGAGAGATATAAAGTCAGAATTGAGTGATATAAAGTCAGAATTAATTGAGAGATATAAAGTCAGAATTGAGTGATATAAAGTCAGAATTAATTGAGAGATATAAAGTCAGAATTGAGTGATATAAAGTCAGAATTAATTGAGAGATATAAAGTCAGAATTGAGAGATATAAAGTCAGAATTGAGTGATATAAAGTCAGAATTAATTGAGAGATGTAAAGTCAGAATTAATTGAGAGATATAAAGTCAGAATTGTGTGATATAAAGTCAGAATCGAGAGATATAAAGTCAGAATCGAGAGATATAAAAGTCAGAATTGAGTGATATAAAGTCAGAATTAATTGTGAGATGTAAAGTCAGAATTGAGAGATGTAAAGTCAGAATTAATTGAGATAAAGTATAAAGTCAGAATTGAGAGATATAAAGTCAGAATTAATTGAGAGATATAAAGTCAGAATTGAGTGATATAAAGTCAGAATTGAGAGATATAAAGTCAGAATTGAGAGATATAAAGTCAGAATTGAGAGATGTAAAGTCAGAATTGAGAGATATAAAGTCAGAATTAATTGAGAGATATAAAGTCAGAATTGAGAGATATAAAGTCAGAATTAATTGAGAGATATAAAGTCAGAATTGATTGAGATATATAAAGTCAGAATTAATTGAGAGATATAAAGTCAGAATTAATTGAGAGATATAAAGTCAGGATTGTGAGATTGAGAATTGAGTGATATAAAGTCAGAATTAATTGAGAGATATAAAGTCAGAATTGAGAGATATAAAGTCAGAATTAATTGAGAGATATAAAGTCAGAATTGAGTGATATAAAGTCAGAATTAATTGAGAGATATAAAGTCAGAATTAATTGTGAGATGTAAAGTCAGAATTGAGTGATATAAAGTCAGAATTGAGTGATATAAAGTCAGAATTAATTGAGATGTAAAGTCAGAATTGAGAGATGTAAAGTCAGAATTAATTGAGAGATATAAAGTCAGAATTGAGAGATATAAAGTCAGAATTGAGAGATATAAAGTCAGAATTAATTGATAAATATCAGAATTAATTGAGAGATGTAAAGTCAGAATTGAGAGATATAAAGTCAGAATTGAGAGATATAAAGTCAGAATTGAGAGAGATGTAAAGTCAGAATTAATTGAGAGATATAAAGTCAGAATTAATTGAGAGATATAAAGTCAGAATTAATTGAGAGATATAAAGTCAGAATTGAGAGATATAAAGTCAGAATTAATTGAGTGATATAAAGTCAGAATTAATTGAGAGATATAAAGTCAGAATTAATTGAGAGATATAAAGTCAGAATTAGTGATTAAAGTCAGAGAGATATAAAGTCAGAATTAATTGAGTGATATAAAGTCAGAATTGAGAGATATAAAGTCAGAATTAATTGAGAGATATAAAGTCAGAATTGAGAGATATAAAGTCAGAATTGAGAGATATAAAGTCAGAATTGAGAGATATAAAGTCAGAATTGAGTGATATAAAGTCAGAATTAATTGAGAGATATAAAGTCAGAATTGAGAGATATAAAGTCAGAATTAATTGAGAGATATAAAGTCAGAATTAATTGAGTGATATAAAGTCAGAATTGAGAGATATAAAGTCAGAATTAATTGAGAGATATAAAGTCAGAATTGAGAGATGTAAAGTCAGAATTGATGGATGTAAAGTCAGAATTGAGAGATATAAAGTCAGAATTGAGAGATATAAAGTCAGAATTAATTGAGAGATATAAAGTCAGAATTGAGAGATATAAAGTCAGAATTGAGAGATATAAAGTCAGAATTGAGTGATATAAAGTCAGAATTGAGTGATATAAAGTCAGAATTGAGAGATATAAAGTCAGAATTGAGAGATATAAAGTCAGAATTGAGAGATATAAAGTCAGAATTGTGAGATATAAAGTCAGAATTAATTGAGAGATGTAAAGTCAGAATTGAGTGATATAAAGTCAGAATTAATTGAGAGATGTAAAGTCAGAATTGAGTGATGTAAAGTCAGAATTGAGAGATGTAAAGTCAGAATTGAGAGATGTAAAGTCAGAATTAATTGAGAGATATAAAGTCAGAATTGAGTGATATAAAGTCAGAATTGAGTGATATAAAGTCAGAATTAATTGAGAGATATAAAGTCAGAATTGAGAGATATAAAGTCAGAATTGAGAGATATAAAGTCAGAATTGAGTGATATAAAGTCAGAATTAAGTGATATAAAAGTCAGAATTAATTGAGAGATATAAAGTCAGAATTGAGAGATATAAAGTCAGAATTGAGAGATGTAAAGTCAGAATTGAGAGATATAAAGTCAGAATTGAGAGATGTAAAGTCAGAATTAATGAGAGATATAAAGTCAGAATTAATTGAGAGATATAAAGTCAGAATTGAGAGATATAAAGTCAGAATTGAGTGATATAAAGTCAGAATTAATTGAGAGATATAAAGTCAGAATTGAATTGAGAGATATAAAGTCAGAATTGAGTGATATAAAGTCAGAATTGAGTGATGTAAAGTCAGAATTGAGAGATGTAAAGTCAGAATTGAGAGATGTAAAGTCAGAATTGAGAGATGTAAAGTCAGAATTGAGTGATATGTAAAGTCAGAATTGAGAGATATAAAGTCAGAATTGAGAGATATAAAGTCAGAATTGAGTGATATAAAGTCAGAATTAATTGAGTGATATAAAGTCAGAATTAATTGAGAGATGTAAAGTCAGAATTGAGTGATATAAAGTCAGAATTGAGTGATGTAAAGTCAGAATTAAGTGATATAAAAGTCAGAATTAATTGAGAGATGTAAAGTCAGAATTAATTGAGAGATATAAAGTCAGAATTGAGTGAGATATAAGTCAGAATTAATTGAGAGATGTAAAGTCAGAATTGAGAGATGTAAAGTCAGAATTGAGAGATGTAAAGTCAGAATTGAGTGATATAAAGTCAGAATTAGATTAAAGTCAGATTGTAAAGTCAAATTCATTGAGAGATGTAAAGTCAGAATTGAGAGATGTAAAGTCAGAATTGAGTGATATAAAGTCAGAATTGAGAGATATAAAGTCAGAATTGTTGAGAGATGTAAAGTCAGAATTGAGAGATATAAAGTCAGAATTAATTGAGAGATATAAAGTCAGAATTGAGTGATATAAAGTCAGAATTGAGAGATATAAAGTCAGAATTAATTGTGAGATATAAAGTCAGAATTAATTGAGAGATGTAAAGTCAGAATTAATTGAGAGATGTAAAGTCAGAATTGAGAGATATAAAGTCAGAATTGAGAGATATAAAGTCAGAATTGAGTGATATAAAGTCAGAATTAATTGAGAGATGTAAAGTCAGAATTGTGAGATGTAAAGTCAGAATTGAGAGATGTAAAGTCAGAATTGAGAGATGCAAAGTCAGAATTGAGAGATGTAAAGTCAGAATTGAGAGATGTAAAGTCAGAATTGAGAGATATAAAGTCAGAATTGAGAGATGAAAGTCAGAATTAAAGTCAGAAGTCAGGATTGAGAGATGTAAAGTCAGAATTGAGAGATGTAAAGTCAGAATTGAGTGATGTAAAGTCAGAATTGAGAGATATAAAGTCAGAATTGAGAGATATAAAGTCAGAATTGATTGAGATATAAAGTCAGAATTGAGAGATATAAAGTCAGAATTGAGTGATATAAAGTCAGAATTGAGAGATATAAAGTCAGAATTAATGAGAGATATAAAGTCAGAATTGAGAGATGTAAAGTCAGAATTGAGAGATATAAAGTCAGAATTGAGAGATGTAAAGTCAGAATTGAGAGATGTAAAGTCAGAATTGAGAGATATAAAGTCAGAATTGAGTGATGTAAAGTCAGAATTGAGTGATATAAAGTCAGAATTGAGTGATATAAAGTCAGAATTAATTGAGATATAAAGTCAGAATTGAGAGATGTAAAGTCAGAATTGAGTGATGTAAAGAATTAATTGAGAATTGATGTAAAGTCAGAATTGAGTGATATAAAGTCAGAATTGAGTGATATAAAGTCAGAATTAATTGAGAGATGTAAAGTCAGAATTGAGTGATATAAAGTCAGAATTGAGTGATATAAAGTCAGAATTGAGAGATATAAAGTCAGAATTGAGTGATGTAAAGTCAGAATTGAGTGATGTAAAGTCAGAATTGAGTGATATAAAGTCAGAATTGATTGAGAGATGTAAAGTCAGAATTGAGTGATGTAAAGTCAGAATTGAGAGATGTAAAGTCAGAATTGAGAGATGTAAAGTCAGAATTGAGAGATATAAAGTCAGAATTAATTGAGATATAAAGTCAGAATTGAGAGATATAAAGTCAGAATTGAGAGATATAAAGTCAGAATTGAGAGATGATAAAGTCAGAATTGAGTGATATAAAGTCAGAATTAATTGAGAGATGTAAAGTCAGAATTGAGTGATGTAAAGTCAGAATTGAGTGATATAAAGTCAGAATTGAGAGATATAAAGTCAGAATTAATTGAGAGATATAAAGTCAGAATTGAGAGATATAAAGTCAGAATTGCGAGAGATGTAAAGTCAGAATTGAGTGATATAAAAGTCAGAATTGAGAGATATAAAGTCAGAATTGAGAGATGTAAAGTCAGAATTGAGTGATATAAAGTCAGAATTGAGTGATATAAAGTCAGAATTGAGAGATATAAAGTCAGAATTGAGAGATATAAAGTCAGAATTGAGTGATATAAAGTCAGAATTAATTGAGAGATGTAAAGTCAGAATTGAGTGATGTAAAGTCAGAATTAATTGAGAGATGTAAAGTCAGAATTGAGAGAGATATAAAGTCAGAATTGAGTGATGTAAAGTCAGAATTGAGTGATATAAAGTCAGAATTGAGTGATATAAAGTCAGAATTGAGTGATATAAAGTCAGAATTGAGAGATATAAAGTCAGAATTGAGTGATGATATCAAAGTCAGATGTAAAAGTCAGAATTGAGTGATGTAAAGTCAGAATTGAGAGATGTAAAGTCAGAATTAATTGAGAGATATAAAGTCAGAATTGATTGAGATGTAAAGTCAGAATTGAGAGATATAAAGTCAGAATTGAGAGATGTAAAGTCAGAATTAATTGAGAGATGTAAAGTCAGAATTGAGTGATATAAAGTCAGAATTGAGAGAGATAAAAGTCAGAATTAATTGAGAGATATAAAGTCAGAATTGAGAGATATAAAGTCAGAATTGAGTGATATAAAGTCAGAATTAATTGAGAGATGTAAAGTCAGAATTAATTGAGAGATGTAAAGTCAGAATTGAGTGATATAAAGTCAGAATTGAGTGATATAAAGTCAGAATTGAGAGATATAAAGTCAGAATTAATTGAGAGATGTAAAGTCAGAATTGAGTGATGTAAAGTCAGAATTGAGAGATGTAAAGTCAGAATTGAGAGATGTAAAGTCAGAATTGAGTGATATAAAGTCAGAATTGAGTGATATAAAGTCAGAATTGAGTGATATAAAGTCAGAATTGAGTGAGAGATAAAAGTCAGAATTAATTGAGAGATGTAAAGTCAGAATTAATTGTGAGATGTAAAGTCAGAATTGAGTGATATAAAGTCAGAATTAATTGAGAGATGTAAAGTCAGAATTAATTGAGAGATGTAAAGTCAGAATTGAGAGATGTAAAGTCAGAATTGAGTGATGTAAAGTCAGAATTGAGAGATGTAAAGTCAGAATTGAGAGATGTAAAGTCAGAATTGAGAGATGTAAAGTCAGAATTGAGTGATATAAAGTCAGAATTAATTGAGAGATGTAAAGTCAGAATTAATTGAGAGATATAAAGTCAGAATTGAGTGATATAAAGTCAGAATTGAGTGATATAAAGTCAGAATTAATTGAGAGATGTAAAGTCAGAATTGAGAGATGTAAAGTCAGAATTGAGTGATATAAAGTCAGAATTAATTGAGAGATGTAAAGTCAGAATTAATTGAGAGATGTAAAGTCAGAATTGAGTGATATAATGTCAGAATTGAGTGATATAAGTGATATAAAGTCAGAATTGAGTGATATAAAGTCAGAATTAATTGAGAGATGTAAAGTCAGAATTGAGTGATATAAAGTCAGAATTGAGAGATGTAAAGTCAGAATTGAGTGATGTAAAGTCAGAATTGAGAGATATAAAGTCAGAATTGAGAGATATAAAGTCAGAATTGAGTGATATAAAGTCAGAATTGAGTGATATAAAGTCAGAATTAATTGAGAGATGTAAAGTCAGAATTGAGAGTGATGTAAAGTCAGAATTGAGGATATAAAGTCAGAATTAATTGAGAGATGTAAAGTCAGAATTGAGAGATGTAAAGTCAGAATTGAGTAGATGTAAAGTCAGAATTGTTGAGATGTAAAGTCAGAATTAATTGAGAGATGTAAAGTCAGAATTGAGAGATATAAAGTCAGAATTGAGTGATATAAAGTCAGAATTGAGTGATATAAAGTCAGAATTGAGAGATGTAAAGTCAGAATTGAGAGATGTAAAGTCAGAATTGAGAGATATAAAGTCAGAATTGAGTGATATAAAGTCAGAATTGATTGAGATATAAAGTCAGAATTGAGTGATATAAAGTCAGAATTGAGTGATATAAAGTCAGAATTAATTGAGAGATATAAAGTCAGAATTGAGAGATATAAAGTCAGAATTGAGTGATATAAAGTCAGAATTGAGTGATATAAAGTCAGAATTGAGTGATATAAAGTCAGAATTGAGTGATGTAAAGTCAGAATTGAGAGATGTAAAGTCAGAATTAATTGAGAGATGTAAAGTCAGAATTGAGTGATATAAAGTCAGGATTGAGAGATGTAAAGTCAGAATTAATTGAGATGTAAAGTCAGAATTGAGTGATATAAAGTCAGAATTGAGTGATATAAAGTCAGAATTGAGTGATATAAAGTCAGAATTGAGTGATATAAAGTCAGAATTAATTGAGAGATGTAAAGTCAGAATTGAGTGATGTAAAGTCAGAATTGAGTGATATAAAGTCAGAATTGAGAGATATAAAGTCAGAATTAATTGAGAGATGTAAAGTCAGAATTGAGAGATATAAAGTCAGAATTGAGAGATATAAAGTCAGAATTAATTGAGAGATATAAAGTCAGAATTGAGTGTGATATAAAGTCAGAATTGAGGATATAAAGTCAGAATTGAGTGATATAAAGTCAGAATTAATTGAGAGATGTAAAGTCAGAATTGAGAGATATAAAGTCAGAATTGAGAGATATAAAGTCAGAATTGAGTGATATAAAGTCAGAATTGTGAGATATAAAGTCAGAATTGAGAGATATAAAGTCAGAATTGAGAGATATAAAGTCAGAATTGAGAGATATAAAGTCAGAATTGTGAGAGATGTAAAGTCAGAATTGAGTGATATAAAGTCAGAATTGAGTGATATAAAGTCAGAATTAATTGAGAGATATAAAGTCAGAATTGAGAGATATAAAGTCAGAATTGAGTGATATAAAGTCAGAATTGAGAGATATAAAGTCAGAATTGAGAGATATAAAGTCAGAATTGAGTGATATAAAGTCAGAATTGAGAGATGTAAAGTCAGAATTAATTGAGAGATGTAAAGTCAGAATTGAGAGATATAAAGTCAGAAATTGAGAGATATAAAGTCAGAATTGAGAGATGTAAAGTCAGAATTAATTGAGATGTAAAGTCAGAATTGAGAGATGTGTAAAGTCAGAATTAATTGAGAGATGTAAAGTCAGAATTGAGAGATGTAAAGTCAGAATTGAGAGATATAAAGTCAGAATTGAGTGATATAAAGTCAGAATTAATTGAGAGATGTAAAGTCAGAATTGAGTGATATAAAGTCAGAATTGAGAGATATAAAGTCAGAATTGAGAGATATAAAGTCAGAATTGAGTGATATAAAGTCAGAATTAATTGAGAGATGTAAAGTCAGAATTGAGATGATAAAAGTCAGAATTGAGTGATGTAAAGTCAGAATTGAGAGATGTAAAGTCAGAATTGAGAGATATAAAGTCAGAATTGAGAGATATAAAGTCAGAATTGAGAGATGTAAAGTCAGAATTGAGAGATATAAAGTCAGAATTGAGTGATATAAAGTCAGAATTGAGAGATATAAAGTCAGAATTAATTGAGAGATGTAAAGTCAGAATTGAGAGATGTAAGTCAGAATTGAGTGATATAAAGTCAGAATTGAGAGATATAAAGTCAGAATTGAGAGATATAAAGTCAGAATTGAGAGATATAAAGTCAGAATTCAGAATTGAGATATAAAGTCAGAATTGAGAGATATAAAGTCAGAATTGAGAGATATAAAGTCAGAATTGAGAGATATAAAGTCAGAATTAATTGAGAGATGTAAAGTCAGAATTGAGAGATATAAAGTCAGAATTGAGTGATATAAAGTCAGAATTGAGAGAGATAAAGTCAGAATTGAGTGATGTAAAGTCAGAATTGAGTGATATAAAGTCAGAATTGAGAGATATAAAGTCAGAATTGAGTGATATAAAGTCAGAATTGAGAGATGTAAAGTCAGAATTGAGTGATATAAAGTCAGAATTGAGTGATATAAAGTCAGAATTGAGTGATATAAAGTCAGAATTAATTGAGAGATGTAAAGTCAGAATTGAGAGATGTAAAGTCAGAATTGAGTGATGTAAAGTCAGAATTGAGAGATATAAAGTCAGAATTGAGTGATATAAAGTCAGAATTGAGAGATATAAAGTCAGAATTGAGAGATGTAAAGTCAGAATTGAGTGATGTAAAGTCAGAATTGAGTGATATAAAGTCAGAATTAATTGAGAGATGTAAAGTCAGAATTGCGAGATGTAAAGTCAGAATTGAGTGATATAAAGTCAGAATTGAGGATATAAAGTCAGAATTAATTGAGAGATATAAAGTCAGAATTGAGTGATGTAAAGTCAGAATTGAGTGATATAAAGTCAGAATTGAGAGATGTAAAAGTCAGAATTGAGAGATATAAAGTCAGAATTGAGAGATATAAAGTCAGAATTGAGAGATATAAAGTCAGAATTGAGAGATATAAAGTCAGAATTAATTGAGAGATGTAAAGTCAGAATTGAGTGATGTAAAGTCAGAATTAATTGAGAGATATAAAGTCAGAATTGAGAGATATAAAGTCAGAATTGAGTGATATAAAGTCAGAATTAATTGAGAGATGTAAAGTCAGAATTGAGTGATGATAAAGTCAGAATTGAGAGATATAAAGTCAGAATTGAGAGATGTAAAGTCAGAATTGAGAGATTAAAGTCAGAATTGAGAGATATAAAGTCAGAATTGAGAGATATAAAGTCAGAATTGAGAGATGTAAAGTCAGAATTGAGAGATATAAAGTCAGAATTGAGAGATATAAAGTCAGAATTGAGAATATAAAGTCAGAGATATAAAAGTCAGAATTGAGTGATATAAAGTCAGAATTGAGAGATATAAAGTCAGAATTGAGAGAGATATAAAGTCAGAATTGAGTGATGTAAAGTCAGAATTATGAGATATAAAGTCAGAATTGAGTGATATAAAAGTCAGAATTGAGAGATATAAAGTCAGAATTAATTGAGAGATGTAAAGTCAGAATTGAGAGATATAAAGTCAGAATTGAGAGATATAAAGTCAGAATTAATTGAGAGATATAAAGTCAGAATTAATTGAGAGATATAAAGTCAGAATTGAGTGATATAAAGTCAGAATTGATTGAGATATAAAGTCAGAATTAAGTGAGATATAAAGTCAGAATTGAGTGATATAAAGTCAGAATTGAGTGATATAAAGTCAGAATTGAGAGATATAAAGTCAGAATTGAGTGATGTAAAGTCAGAATTGAGTGATATAAAGTCAGAATTAATTGAGAGATATAAAGTCAGAATTGAGAGATATAAAGTCAGAATTGAGAGATATAAAGTCAGAATTGAGAGATATAAAGTCAGAATTGAGAGAGATGTAAAGTCAGAATTGAGTGATGTAAAGTCAGAATTGTAATTGAGATATAAAGTCAGAATTGAGTGATATAAAGTCAGAATTGAGTGATATAAAGTCAGAATTGATTGAGATATAAAGTCAGAATTGAGTGATATAAAGTCAGAATTGAGTGATATAAAGTCAGAATTAATTGAGAGATAAAGTCAGAATTGAGTGATATAAAGTCAGAATTGAGTGATATAAAGTCAGAATTGAGTGATATAAAGTCAGAATTGAGAGATATAAAGTCAGAATTGAGTGATATAAAGTCAGAATTGAGTGATATAAAGTCAGAATTGAGAGATATAAAGTCAGAATTGAGAGATATAAAGTCAGAATTGAGAGATATAAAGTCAGAATTGAGTGATATAAAGTCAGAATTGAGAGATATAAAGTCAGAATTAATTGAGAGATGTAAAGTCAGAATTGAGTGATGTAAAGTCAGAATTGAGAGATGTAAAGTCAGAATTGAGAGATGTAAAGTCAGAATTAATTGAGAGATGTAAAGTCAGAATTGAGTGATATAAAGTCAGAATTGAGTGATATAAAGTCAGAATTGAGAGAGATATAAAGTCAGAATTGAGAGATATAAAGTCAGAATTGAGTGAGATATAAAGTCAGAATTGAGAGATATAAAGTCAGAATTAATTGAGAGATATAAAGTCAGAATTGAGAGATATAAAGTCAGAATTAATTGAGAGATATAAAGTCAGAATTGAGAGATATAAAGTCAGAATTGAGAGATGTAAAGTCAGAATTGAGAGATGTAAAGTCAGAATTGAGAGATGTAAAGTCAGAATTGAGATATAAAGTCAGAATTGAGAGATATAAAGTCAGAATTGAGTGATATAAAGTCAGAATTGAGTGATATAAAGTCAGAATTGAGTGATATAAAGTCAGAATTGAGTGATATAAAGTCAGAATTGAGAGATAGTCAGAATTGAGTGATGTAAAGTCAGAATTGAGTGATATAAAGTCAGAATTAATTGGTGAGATATAAAGTCAGAATTGAGTAGATGTAAAGTCAGAATTGAGTGATATAAAGTCAGAATTAATTGAGAGATGTAAAGTCAGAATTGAGTGATATAAAGTCAGAATTGAGTGATATAAAGTCAGAATTAATTGAGAGATATAAAGTCAGAATTGAGAGATATAAAGTCAGAATTGAGGATATAAAGTCAGAATTAATTGATATAAAGTCAGAATTGAGTAGATGTAAAGTCAGAATTGAGAGATGTAAAGTCAGAATTGAGTGATGTAAAGTCAGAATTAATTGTGAGATATAAAGTCAGAATTGATGAGATATAAAGTCAGAATTGAGAGATATAAAGTCAGAATTGAGGATATAAAGTCAGAATTAATTGAGATGTAAAGTCAGAATTGATTGTGTGATATAAAGTCAGAATTGAGTGATATAATGTCAGA